>JAQJVL010000102.1:764521-1097143 GCA_035578905.1 Stictocephala bisonia | reverse complement strand
TAGGTTATATATATTGTCTGTACAGCACACTTACAAATAATAGTGCATGAAGAGTTAGAAAATATGAGTTCAACTTAAAACTCCTTATTCCAATCTGATGGTTTACCTGGTGGTGATCTTGTTCTTGTACACCTGTGCTAACATTTTCTCAGTGAAGAGGACAGGATAACTGGAACATAGTAGTGTTGCTTCCTTCAGCAGAGCACTTTGGTGACTTCGATCAGCCTTTGACAACTGATCCAGCACAAAGTTAAGTGCATCTTCAGCTCTTTCCTGTACGAAAATAATAGTGTAACTATATATGTAAACCAACCCCTTGCATAATTTCAACAACGATACAACTTAATTAGAGTTTCATGGCAGGTACTTGGTATTGATAATAATGATAATAATAATAATAATAATAATAATAATAATAAATCCTTTATTGCATGGACAATATAAAAAAAATTGTATCGCAAACGTCAGTAATTTAAAATTAAAATTAATTAACCTAAGGCTTTAATTTAAACAATCATTCATAACAATAAATACACACAAACATACATACAAGGAGGGCATTCACACAAATCTACCTATAGTGTTTGAAACTCCCACAAAAGTCAACGGGATGTGTCTAGCCAATTAAGTTGGTCTCCCAGTCGTGTGCTAGGATGCTGTAAAAAGCCTGGGACAACAGTATGTCTCTCAAGCCGGTCTTAAATATTTTTGAATTTGGAGCAATTTTAATTTCTTTAGGTAAGCTGTTAATTAATTTGATACCCACCTGCGAGGGCAGGTGTTGATAGACTACCGTTCTGTGTTGCCCAGTACGGTAGTCATCTCTGCCTCTAGTATTATAATTATGTAAGTCACTGCCCCTTATCAGGTTGCATATGGACATACAATATAAAATTGTTTCTAGAATATACAAGCAAGGCAGAGTCAACAGCTTGAGTTGTTTGAACAGTGGTTTGCACGACTCTCTGCTCATTAAATTTGCAATAATTCGGACTGCCTTCTTTTGTAGTCTAAACACTCTCAAGAATTCACTATATACACCACCTCCCCAAATCACCAGTCCATAGGAAAGGTGAGGGTAAATCAGACCATAATATGCCGTCATCAGTACCTGAATAGGGCAGTATTTAGAGAGCGTCCTCAGTACATAAATGCCTGAGGATAACTTAGAGCATACACTATTAATATGGTCATTCCATGTCAAACCTCTGTCGAGGTATATTCCAAGGAATTTAGTGGACTCCACTTCTTCTAGCACAGAGTCCGCCAATAACACTGAGGGGCTACTTCCGAAATCAATGGGCCTCAAACAAAAGTTGATGACCTGTGATTTTGTTGAATTTGTTTTAAGGTTCAGCATATTAAAATGCTGAGCACAACTCTTCAAATCAAGGTAAACGTTTAATTCTAGATTTTCTTTACAGTTTTCACTAAAGCAAAGAGTCGTGTCATCGGCATATTGGACGAGTTGACCATGCTGCAGCGATGAACCAATATCATTGACATAAATCAAGAACAGAAGTGGGCTGAGTATTGATCCCTGGGGGACGCCATAACTCAGCTGTTTGGATTTTGAAAGTTTGTTTGAAATTTGGACTTGCTGAGATCGATGGTTCAAGAATGATTTTAACCACAGGTGTGAAACACCTCTGATACCATACGTCTCAAGTTTTTGTAGTAGTATACTGTGGTCAACGCAATCGAAAGCCTTGGAAAGGTCTAAGAATACACCTAGGGTGTGCTTATGACCTTCAAGGCCCCTGACAATTTTGTCGACAAGGCTCACAACTGCTTCTGTAGTCGATTTACCTTTCCTAAAACCAAACTGATTTTGTGAAAGCACATTGTGTTTTTCAAAAAAGTTCATCAAACGTGACAGAAAAAGTTTCTCGAAAATTTTACTGAACACGGGTAAAATAGAAATAGGCCTGAAATTATCTATTGAATGGAGATCTCCTTTTTTAAATATTGGTGTTACTTTTGCTGCCTTAAGAGAATTTGGAAAGGTTCCATTTAAAAAAGAAAGGTTGACTAACATTGTTAATGGGCATAAAATATGCTGATAACATTTCTTAATCAGCCACATCGAAAGATAATTTATATCATTCGATTTTTTAGAATGGAGGTGACAGATCAAAGAAGCCAGTTCGTCCTCTGTAACCAGGGCTAATGCCATGGAGGCTAGTGGATTATGACACCGAGAAGGAACTGAGGATGACTGTCCCGTTACAGGCCCTTGTTGAGCTATTGTAGAGAAGAACTGGTTGAACTCATCCGCCACTAGAGTAGCATCAGTTACCAACTCGTCACCAATCTTTAATGATATATCTTTTGTTGTGCTTTTATTTTTTTTAGAATTAATTATGTTCCAGGTCGTTTTGGAAACATTACGTGAGTTTAAAATGTCTTTGTTAATTTCATAGGCCTTGGCAGCGTTTATCACCTTATTGTATATTTTCTTATATATATATTTTTTTTTTCAATATATATATATATATTGAACATTGGGCAATGAAATTCCAACCCCTTATCCCTGTTGTGGGGGTGGGCAACGGCACTAAAGTAGGGTACAGCTTATCAGGGCAAAATTACCAATGGAGACATGTTTCTGATAACTCCAAGGAAGCTAGCTGGTCTAGCCTGATAAGAAACCTGAAATAGCAATGATAACAGGGCTCTCGTGAAGCAGCTCCATCAAACCGGTAGCGTACCACTCTGAGTTCTCTGCATTCGTTAGCACTCTACACTCAAGTAAAGTTCCTTAAACCAGCTCACTATGTTTTCTTCCCCTATTCCTATCCTTTTCAAACACTCTCAGATACTACTTTTTCTAACCGAATCATATATTTTTTTATATGTCCAAGAATGTCCATGCAGTAGGTCCAAGTTCAATTCTTGATGTGACCTTAACAGTTTTTACCCCTGTGCTGCTCCTGTGGTTCGGAAGTCATATATATATATATATTTTAAGTAACTTTATTCATACATCAGTGAATCTAAACTATAAATATCATATAACATGAGACAAAACAAGTGAGAATAAGTAAAAAAAAGGGGGAAACTACAATTATTCATCAAAACTATACAAATGTTTTGAAATTAGAAAATTTTTATGTTGCTTTTACATTTTTTAAGCTCATCAATACCTCTTATTTCAGCTGGAAGTTATTGTAAAAATCGCTTTTCTGCACAAGATGGTTTTTAATTTTTAAAAAAAACTCTAGTTTGTGAACATTAACGGAAATTTCTTTTTTAAATCGAGTGTTGTAATGATGCTTGTCCCCCAGCCTATTACCATTTTATTGTTGGACAAATTTTTTGAATATAGAACAGTATAATAAATATAAAGACTGTAGACGGTCATAATACTAATATTTATGAAATTTTCTCGAACAGAAACATCCCACTTTATATTAAGCCGGTGGTCCCCAAGTTAATATATGACTACTGTGTTAGAGAAGGCATCTTAGCCTTAACTTGGCTCAATTCCACTGTGTATTTCATAACAAGGTTATTTAGAAGTACGATCTTAACAACAATTCTGTTTCCACAGTAATACAACATTTATAGTACATTTGTTTTGCTTAAATATTGTAACAGTTTATTCACTATGATAAACTGAACAAAACAATACATAACACTATAATTTTATACAATATGGTTATGTATTAAATGTAAAATAATAATAATACCCTTACAAAACCGTTACAAAATAACCTGAGTTTTAAGGATTTTTTATCTACCAGCTTGTAGTTTAAATTGAGATTATATATAAATCTTAGGAGAAACAAGCAAAGAGATTATTAATGAAAGATAACAACAGCACCAAACATGCTATTGAAGTAGGTCTAGTATAATGTCTACCTTGCTCAGTTTTCCAACTGCAGAGATGACTTGAGCAGCAAGACAGGAGGTGTTGCTGTGACAATCAGCCGCTTGCTTGATCTTGGGTACATAGTCAACCAATGGCTGGGCCCGTTTGTTGGCTAGGTGAAGCAATACAGTCAGTGTTGCCGTTACTGTGGCTGCAGGACCTAGATATTCGCAAAGCTGTGGCAGGGATGCTTCCAGTAACTAAACAATCAATTTTTTTAAATCTTAGTACTAATCAAGGATCTTTAGGCAGATATGCACAGAACTTATTGCATATATATTCAATAATGGGAATGTACCTCTGCTAAGTATTAACCACTTATATGAAGTATGAAGCATGTTTATATAGGAGGAGTTTGACAGCAAATGAGATTGCCATTCACTCAGGAAGCTTTTGACCTGTCCATATATGTTTTATTAATGGAATGGAATCAGATTTAAGGAATTCACCTTTTTTGGAACAGATTTATGCTCCACAGGGTGCTCAGTGAAGGGGAGTGAGAATTTTGAGAATAAACTGCAGAGACATTTAAAAAGCCTGAGTGATAGTGATACACTATTTTGAATACACAACTCAAATTCCCAACTTCAATGTTGGTACCCTTCTGGTTACTCTGTTATGGATCACGGCAGCCACCATCGACACCGCCTAGGCCATTGCAACCAACACTATGCGAGGCCAATCCAGATCTTCCAGGAAGGACTAGAATGGCAGGTCATTCGCCTGTAGGTGAATCAAGGCCCTTCCCTTGGAATCGAGAACTTCTAGATGCTTCTACAGGTTCACCATCGCCAGTTTCAGAATCTTCTGGGCTTCCACCTCTGGTCATATTAAGACACCATTCGGCCGACCTGACAGTCATTTAGTCAAGAGTCAGTTACTGTGTGAAGAGTTAGTTACTGTCACTGACAGCCAGTAAAGAGTCAGTGACTGACTGAGTCAGCCCCAGTGGATGTGACAGTGACATTCTAGTGACAGTATACCGATCAGTGTCCGACACTACATGAACAGAGTGATAGATAAGTAATATAAATATTGTTGTAAATATTAGTGATAAAATTAAGAGTCGGAATAATGTCTAAGTAATAATTTAAGTTTGTAAATATTTCATAGTGTAATTTAGAACTTTTAAATAAAAGTAACAACTAGTAGCCAGAAGTGGAATTGCCTTATTTATTTAGGACCCTGTTACATGAAGATCAGGTAGAAACCATGAAACATGGATCTTGTGCTAAATAATTATACATACATGTGTTTGGAAGATATCATACGTCTTAGTTATTGATAAATGGGGATAGGATGACAAACAAGGACCCAAAAAAGAACAGTAATACATATCAAGTATGTCTATGAAAATATTGGATTAGGAATGCTTTATTTTCATTACTAGTCCTAATGAGGAGAAAAAATTAAAAAAGTAATACATACGAGGTCTGTAAATTAATTAATGAGACTGGCAACGTTGCGTTTGATCTGGCAACACTGGAAGCGCGGGGCTTGGTGGGGCGGCAGAGGAACATGTTATCCACCTTCAGTACGAGTTTGACCTCGCTCGAGTCATTTGGTTGTGCGTAGCGATTGTTTTTGTGAAACAGTTTTTTCTGTTGTGTTCTAAAAATGAATGCCATCAATTTCGAGCAACGGTGTGCTATCAGGTTTTGCTTCAGACTAGGGCACAGTGCAACGGAAACTCTTCTTAAACTTCAGCAGGCCTACGGAGATAGTGTTTTGTCAAGAGCCCAGGTTTTTCGTTGGTTTAAGGCATTTTCAGAAGGAAGAGAGTCGATTGAAGATGAACCACAAAGTGGAAGGCCTTCATCTTCAAGAACCGATGAAAATGTCGACAGAATCCAGGATCTTGTGCGTTCAGATCGTCGGTTGACAGTCAGAATGATCGGGGAAGAGTTAAATTTGAGTCACACCACCATTCATCAAATTTTGACAAATGAATTGGGGATGAGGAAAATCTACGCAAAAATGGTTCCAAAAAACCTTTCGCAAGACCAGAAGAACATCAGGAAGGAAAGGTGCCTTGACTTTTTGGATTCAATTGAAAATGACCCCCATTTTCTGGAACGTGTCATTACTGGTGACGAGTCTTGGGTGTTTGAGTACGACCCAGAAACCAAGCGCCAGAGCATGGAGTGGCACACTTCAACCTCTCCGAGGCCAAAGAAGGCAAGGATGGCGAAGTAAAAGATCAAAACCATGCTGATTTGTTTTTTTGATATCCACGGAATCGTCCACAAAGAGTTTCTACCCCAAGGTCAAACGGTCAATCAACTCTTTTACCGAGAACTTTTTCTTGAAAGACTTTGAAAAAGGGTCATTTGTGTGAGACCAAACATCAAGAACAACTGGGTGTTGCATCACGATAATGCTCCTTGTCACACAGCAATTTCAATAAACGAGTATTTAGCCAGTAAAAACATTCCTGTGGCTCCTCAGCCTCCTTATTCGCCTGACTTGAGTCCTTGTGACTTTTTTCTCTTCCCAAAGTTGAAAAATCACCTCAAGGGAAATCATTTTGAGACAGTCGAAAACATTCAAACGGCTGTAACCGACCAGCTGAAGGTTATTCCAGTATCGGAGTTCCAGCACTGCTATGAGGAGTGGAAGAAACGTCTCCAGCGCTGTGTGGCCTCAGAAGGAAGTTATTTTGAAGGTGACAATATAGAATTGTAATTCTTTTTGAATAAAAAATTTTAAAAAAATCAGTCTCATTACTTAATTTACAGACTTCGTATTACTAAGGTGATAATGGAAACTATAGTATCTATTACTATCAGAACTAGCTTTAAGACAAATGATATATTTACATTAAATTAAAAGTAACCACAGATATTAAAAAAGTATACAAATGGAATTAATAATTGTATTGAGAAAAATCTGTATGTATGAATTGTATTTCATTAAATATTAAATGCTGATTAAGCTATTCTTATTCTTACACATATTCTTACATATAAACTGTATTAATAGCATGCCACAGAGTCTCATGTACTTTGAACTGCATATACACACTTTTACAATGTAGCAATAAGAGAAAACAAATAACAAATTCAGAAAACTTTGATTCTACATATTTTGTCTATTAAAAATATGGTGATGTCATTCAATTCAACCACAAGAGAAGTTTAGAAATTAATAATAGGAAATGGTACAAACTTAACCTAAATGCATAAATACATAAGATGTATAAAACATAGGTGCACTATGTATTACCGAAGGTTTGTTGTCTGCAATGTGGGCAAATAGTTGGAGTAACGCAAGCTTGTCTGAAAGGTCACATTGAGGCAGCAAGGACACAAGCGCCATTGCATGGTCATGTATTGGCTCTCTGGCCACTGCATAGATCTGAGGCAGGACTCTACACAAGGGATAGTTTCCTGAAACATCACAAACACAGATGTGATATGTGTTACTGAATGTTTGTTGTCTGCAATGTGGGCATATAGTTGGGGTAATGCAAGCTTGTCTGCAAGGTCACATTGAGGCAGCAAGGAAATAAGTGCAATTGCATGGTCATGTAATGGCTCTCTGAGCACTACGTAGATCTGAGGCAGGACTCTACAAAAGGCATAGTTGCTAGAAACATCACAAACATGCATTGTGTTTTTAAATGTTTGTTGTCTGCAATGTGGGCTAATAGTTGGAGTAATACCAGCTTGTCCGAAAGGTCACATTGAGGCAGCAAGGACACAAGCGCCATTGCATAATCACATAATGGCTCTCTGGCCACTATATAGATCTGAGGCAGGACTCTACACAAGGAAAGAGTCCTGAAACATCACAAACACAGATGCACTATGTTTTGCTGAATATTTGTTGTCTGAAATGTGGGCGAATAGTTGGGATAATGCGTTTGTCTGAAAGGTCACATTGAGGCACAAGGACACATGCGTCATTGCATGGTCATGTATTGGCTCTCTGTCCACAACACAGATTGAAGCAAGACTCTACAGAAAAAGTAAAAGAAAAAAGGGATAGAAATCTACAGAAGGGATAGTTGCCTGAAATATTTCCTTCATATTCAAATGGGATTAAATAAATGTTATTAGATTAAATAAAATAATACATTTTATGATCATTTAAATCCATTCTGACAAATATAAACTCTTTTAAGATACCTTAACTTTTGACATTCTTAAAAATGGCACTCACTAATGTTACCCTGTCTTATCGTATTTACATGTCGATTCCAATATTTATTTTATGATGTAAAATTAATCTAAATTGTTTGGTTTTAATACTTCATACTGAAAATTCTCTTTATAAATACAATTGACATAATGTTAGTTTTATCTGAATAGTTTTATGCGGGAAATTTACTTATGTCCTTCTTAATTGTATAAACTTAATATTTCTGTAGTTTAATCCGAATTAATAGTTACAGTGGAACCCAACTAATCCATCACCTACAGGACCAAGGCCATGTTCGGAACAGTAAAAAGGTCGGATTATCAAAAGAGTACATCATATCCTTGAAAACGTCATATAACAGTAGCCTAAACAGAAAATGCTGTAATATTTGTGTTTTACAGTGTATAAAATCACAATAAATAATAAACAGAAAAGAAATAATAATGGTATAACTCGCAAGGTTTACCGAGGCACTTGGCCTGCATGTGAGGGGAATAATACTAGGAGTGGAGGGGAGGGCAGTCCCAGTCCCACTACTGACTGTTATATCCCTCTGCCCTTCACCATGTGACTGATCTTTTAGTTAACGTGTTACCGGTCGAGCTGGGCTTGCAGCGCCCCTCTGTATAGGAAAGAATTTATTTTCGCCTCCTTTGTTGTTTGTTTACATTTATTTATTAAAATGGCCAATCAGAAAGGTTGTTTAGATTTTTAATTTGAATTAAAACCTCTTATTACTAAAGTAAAAACAACATATTATGCTGTCATTGCAAAGTCTGCTCTGGAAATGGGCAAATTAATTTGCTTAAAAATGTTTAATGAATGCAGGTGTGGTTTAATGCTGAATGAGTTTAATGAATGATGTTTTTAACAGATCATGCTGAGACCTGTATGCTGTAAACAAACTAAACTGAGCAAATAATATATAGTGACTGGACAAATTACAAGAGCATAAATTATACGTTAACAAAACTTATACTAAAATATATACCTGATATAATGGAGTCAATTATAAGTTGAATATGCTTGGAAAGAAGATCAGCATTGTCAATTGCAGCAAGTGAGAGGTAGGGAGCCATATTGCGGGATAATTCTCTGTTACCTTTGTGAAGGAACTTGACTGCAACTGGAAGTGCTCTTTTCATAACCTCCTTCTTGTTGTAGTTCTACAATATCATATTATCTCACTAATACATATAATATAAATACATAACAATCAAGAGTTATGAAGAAATAAAACAGAGATATTTCAAAATGACATTAAAATTTAGACTTTTTTAACTATGGTTTTTAAATAAAATAAAAAAGATTTCCATTAAAAAAATGAAATGTTGGTTTGGTGCTTTATATATATATATATATATATATATATATATATATATATATATATATATATATATATATACTAGTGTTCCCGTCAATACCTTACTCGAATAAATAACAATAACCTTTTATAGGAATATAAGTAATTTTTTTTCAATTATATTAAAAGTAGTTTGATTTTCAAATAGAGTCTTTAACTACAATAGAACTCCTTTGTATACAATGTTTTTTGTTTTATTATGTTGTACAAGTATAATTAAGTGCTTTGGGGAACTCACTCTCGAGCAACTACATAAAGTTGCCCATGCGAAAAACAGTCTTCCCTCAGATCAACTCCTACGGTTTTTAATGACCGTCTTTGAGATTTGTTTATTGTTGTTGCGAAACATACTTTGATGGGAAATTGAAGCTAGTAAATTGGAATAGATAGTCACTTGGAATGAGAGGTATGCGAGTGATCACCATTGTCTCTCCTCGAGCACTGCCAGTAATTATACTGGCCTCTATTAAATTTTCACGAAGTGCTGTAACTTGTAGTCTACTGCCATTGCACATTTTTAGTGGGCAGAGGTTTCTGAGTATCATCACTGGAATGCCAACCTTTAGATGAAGTATATGTGGTGGAAATCCAGATTGGTTTAGTGTTGAGGAATTCAGTTGGATATTGTACCGATTCATCTTCTTTTATCGTCTTATCAATCGGCTTGTAGAGTAAGCCTTCTCCTGCAAATGCGTATAATAAAATATTGATAATCTCAGCAGCTTTATCATTCTTTGGCGATCAAATGGCACTCTTGACACAACCAGTCAATGGATTTATTTTTAATTTCAGCAATGTTACAGTAAACTTTTTAAATTAGTTCTTCCAGGCTGGTCACAACCATATCCAATTTTGGAGGAATTGTAATTTTGTCTCCTGACTCTGAGTATTTACAATCTCCAATTTCTAGTAGAATATGAAAAAAACTGCTCAGCAGATGAATCCCATCTCAAATGAACTCTCATACTCTTACTTAAAAAAAGTTTTTGCACATGCCGCCATAAGTAAGATGATTTTATGCAAGCTTTTACCTTGTTTGCACAAGTTCCTCTTGGAATGACCGGTAATGTTTGACGAAAGTCTCCTGCTAGCAACACTTTTTTAACTCCGCCCATTAATGCGTTTGAATTTGTGATTTCTTGAAGAGTTGTGTGTAAAGCTTCAATGCCACCTTTATCCCATCCCAAATCTACATTGTCGTAATTCTTGTGCTAAAGTACTTTGTTTTTTTATATTACAAAGGGGATTTCCTGAATAATTTAGGTTAAGTAGTAGTTTGTAGGCAGAGTGAGCTGTCTTTCCATCATCCATTAGTCGCAGCTATTCCAGATGACAATATATTTCTTACTTCTAACCTTAGCCAGAAGTATGTTAAAGAGGAATGTTTTTCCCGTACCGCCAGGTGAATCTAGGAAAAATATTTGTTCAGTACCTGACTCCACGCTACTGAAGACATTATGATAAACTGTGAACTGTTCTTTAGATACTCCATTAGAAGACTCTCCATTAGATACCTTTTCTATTAAATCTTCAATGTCATAATTAGTCTCTTGCACGTATTGTCTGTTTTGAAAATTTTCTTCGTACCTTATAGTTTTAGGTAGCTCATAAGCTGATAAGCAATGTCCTCCCAAAGCCAGCACCCCATCATCAATTAGAATCAAGCATCGGTTATATAAATTCACCTTACATTGTGTTGTACAGTCTTGTGGTCCTTTATTTACTTGAAACATGTAAATTATTTACATAAAAATCCCTGTATCAATACCTGATGGCAAAGTTAATGCAGTTTCTGAAAATCACTACCCACTTTGGCCTTTTTTTCTTTTCCTTACCATTTTCGAGATAGTTCAGAAAATTTGACTCCATGTCACCAATAAAAATATTTATAGGCTCCAAAAAATTTCTATATAATTATTTTGGAACTTACTGTAATTTTTCCTGTAAATTCTACGTCGAAAGCAAAATGCATACCGTATCTCATGCAGTTTCCTTAATTCTGTCGGTCTATAAGGCCTTTTGAATATGTCTCCAATTTTATCCTAATGGGAAAAAGGGAACTTTAAAGGGCTGTTTCAACTAATCAGGAATTGAGATTCGAAAAATCCCTCCTTAGTGCACCTCTAGGGCATAAGATAAACATATTTACTAAATTTCAAGTCTCTATTATATGTTTTTTGCTGGACGATGTTGAATCAGTCAGTGAGTCAGTACTTGTCTTTTTATATATTTAGATATAGGGTATTAAAAAAGAGAGGAGGGTTTTTTTAACACTGGAGATTAATATTAATAATAAAACATATGCTCTATCAAGAAAAAAAAAACAAATTTTAAGAATATCTTAGGTTGAACAGTATTATTTGACAATCTTCATAAAAGTCGAAGTCAAGATTTTCAAATCCAAAAACACCAAGTATTATAAAATTCTCCTTATTGAGCGGTTCTTAAAAAACTGTAAAATGGTTTCACATCTTGTGGCAATATCTTTATGATTTCCTTAAGATCCCATTCTATATTCGTTAAGTGATTAATATTCGCTTGAAAGCCTACTTGAACTCGGCAGTCGGCCACCTGGTCTTATCCTTCAACTAATTGTGGCGCTGAATTTTAAATAGCCACATACACCACAAGGTCATCACCACCAAACACAAATGGGGATGACAAAAATGAAATACTGAACTTGGCAAGAAATCGCCACCAAAGTGAATAGCAGCGGTTTCATGGCCAGGTCCTTGAACCTGACCATGGACCAACCCTAAGCTGACCAAATCATTCACTGCCTTATTCAGAATGCCATCAGGTTGGAGATTGCATATATTACTAGACACGGCCACGACAATTATTTCGTTAATGTTTAAACATAATTTATTTTAGTTTTTGAACAGATAATTTTGTTACTGTTTTTTCTTTTTTTCTTTTAATAGATTTGAAATGTTTAGTTTATATAACAACCAATAAGTTTAGTTCTACGAGCCTCAAATAGTTTTACATTTTAGTAGCATAGTGTGTTTTGCTTTACACAGTTATTTACAGTTTAACATATTAGTTTTTATTTTATTACTATCATTTCAGGCTCAGCGGAGGGCGAGTTAAGTTTTTACAGTGTTGGACTGATTTTAAAGAGTTTTGTTTAAGTGTTTTATTTATATTTTTAGTTTTAAGTGGTTGGCCACAAATACTGGTAAATGTGGCCACCTAGTATTCCTATTTTGTAATTCAAACCTGTAATGTGTTTTTTATAAAGGAATAAATTTCATTATTCATTATTTCACTTCAGGCAACAACTGGCAAAGATTGGTATTTCCAGAGAAGACACCAGTTGCCGGCTTTGTGGTGAGGCTCTTAAGTCTGCCGAACATCTATTAACTGAGTGAGAAGCTCTGGAAATCAGGAGAAGGAGAATATTCGGGGACAAGCTTTCAGAAGAAAGAATGGTAGCTAGTCTGGGGTAAAAGAGTTTATAGCTGGCTATGCCACTTGGAATAGGTACCCCATTCTAGTAAGCAAAATGGGAGCACAATAAACCTAAGGTTGAGGTGCAATCCAGTAATGGCCTCAAAGCTTTCCTTCCCCTCAGTAAACTAAACTAAACTATGGGTGGAGGAGTTTATCACCACCACCCTACATGTGATTAAGACTGAAGCGTCCAGATACCCATACTTGTATAAGTGTGTGGAAGGGTTATCATTGCTTTGAGTGAATAAGTGTGAGGGGATCATCACCAACGTACGTTTAAGGGTGGGTAGGAAGGTCATCACCACCAAATGCGAATGGGTGAGTGAAAAGGGTCGTCACTAACGTACATGTATGGGTGGGGGGGTCATCACCACTGCCGTATGTGTTAGTATGGGCAGGAAGGTTATCACCACTATACGTGATTGGGGGGATGAGAAAATCATTATCACCATACGTTTAAGGGTATTCAGGAGGATCATCAGGCCTTCAAGTGTGAGGGTAAACTTGAAGGACACCATCACTATATTTATAGGTGATAGACATAGGTACATTTATAGGAGGGTTATCATTTCTGTACGCAAATGTTTGGGTGGGAGGGTCATCACTATTACATGTGTAGGGGTAGATGGAGGTTCATCAATGCTGTATGTGTGTACGTAGGGGGAGGGTCATCACCTATCACCATTATACATGTACTAGCACCCCGTTGCGGCTTTGCCCGCAAACTTTCAAATTGTATACAAAATTTATGAAATTTATAATTTTCTTAATTCAAATTATAAGTATTTGTATAATACATAAAAGCTTTTTAGTTTATGAACTTAGGCTAAAAAGTTGTGTAAGAAGCAGAAGATATGGCTATTTATTTTGTCTTTTTTATAATCTATACTAAACGCATAAATTATTATAATTGTTAAGATTATATGATGTGATAATTAATATGTTTTTCACATTGATGTATTATAGGTTAATTACCTTCAATCTGCCGGTGATCCTGTAAATCCTCTTGGATTACGGGTTTCGGCTTTTATGCTATCATCAGATCCTTAATAAACTTGAAACAACTTTTAATTTATTCTTCATGGTCTTGACAATTTTTTTTTTAAACACTAAACATCAAATATATTTATTTAAGGATCTGATGATGGCATAAGAGCCAAACGCATAATCCAAGAGGATTTTCAGAATCACTGGCAGATTGATGGTAATTAACCTATAATACATTAATCAGAAGTGATTAAAAAAAAAACACCAAAATGAAAATTTTCACATTGCTTAAAAAAATATAAATTAAACTAATATTATTGCTTTTTATTTCAAGTTATAAATTTGTAATATAACAATTTACTATCATATTATGAATGCACATTATGAATTTTAAGCATGACCTACCGAAAAACTTCTAACTTCTCTATAAACTACGTTATTTGTCTTTCCTTTTGTTGTTAAAGTAACTAAACTTGATGGACTGCTTATTCTAGAACAGGCTACTTATAATTGTCTGTGGGAATAGCACACTTCTCTCAAATCTATGCCTGTAAATTTTAAGGCCTCTCCTTGAGACTTGTTAACAGTCATTGCAAAACATAAATTAGTAGGGAACTGTACTTTTTTGAATTGGAATGGATAGTCTGTAGGAATTAATTGGATTCTAGGAATAAAAGATTTTCCTCTAGTACTAATAGTTGCTTCTATAACATTTTTATGCAGTCTACCCATTCCATTTTTAACAGTCAGTTACTCGTAAACGTGTACCATTGCATAATCTTTGTGGAAAAAGGTTTCTGAGAAGCATGACTGGTGTTCCAGTTTTTAAAGTGAGTCTATGTGGTGGAAATTCAGGTGGAATTTGTACAGCATCGTCTACTTGTACAATTTAATCTATAGATAGGTATTCAACTTTTATTTGTTGAAAAGAGATTAGTAAAATATTGTTAATTTCTACACTGTCCCATTTTTTGGAGTCATTGCTTTTTCACAAAGCCACTCAGCTGATTTATGCTTAATTTAGTATATATAATTTCTTTAGAGTAATTACCACATTTCCTAGTTCTAGGAATTACCACTGGAGAAAGAGCAAATTGATCTTTCCTCCAGATTCGGAATATTTACCATTATCTATTCTGAAAAGTAGATCAGAAAAGTTTCCAGCAGTTTCGTCACTTCTAAGATGAACTCCCATATTTTTTATAAGAGAGAATTTTTTTGTAACAGACACATCAAAATCAGTCATAATAATAGAGCTTGACAGAGAAGCTTGAGGAATTGTATGATGGGCGTAGAATAAACAGGATGATTGAAATGGCACAGCAAGACATCAAAATGACCTCCAAATGGTTTCCCCTGAACCGGAGATGTCATTTATCACTTTCATTCTATTCATATTTAGCCAGAGGTTTGCCATCACAATATATTTCAAACTAGAAGAGGGAAATATCTCACACAGCCTTGGTGAGGCACATCCTCACCATCTACAACTATATTCACAGCTTCAACTATGTTTTGAAAAAAGGCAAGAAAAAAGAATCTGAGTCTTATACAAAATTAAAATGATGAAACCTCTCTTCCAGGGAAATAAAATGTACACATTAACTTCAATTATACAAACTTCAGAAAGAATTATTTACGTACAACTAAAAACAATTTAAATCAAACTAATTTGTCAACAAATAAAAATAATTGCAGTAATTAGCCACATATGTAACAAATGTGTGTCATGTTTATGTTTTTGTGTGTCAGCTGTTTCACATAAACTATTAAATTAAATTAATGCCAATGTTATTCTTATGGAAAAATGGAATGTTTGGGAGGCTGTTTCTACCCCTCATAAATGGAATTTCAACAAACCCTTTCTTAGCTCACATTAAGACCCTAAAACGAAGGTACTGTGAAACTGTCAAATAACTAACTTTTACGGTTTACGCTGTACGTTGACTTTTAGATCAGCCTCTATGTATTACTTATGGAGAGGTGTAAAAAAAATATGCACTTCAACATTAAAATTTCAAAAAATCCTTTCTTAGACCTAAAATGACCTAACATTTCAAAATCCGACCTATTAGGCTCTGCATTGATTTTTAATTTTTCACTTCTTCTTTTATAAATATAGATGGGTGGGCGATAGGGTCATGTCCATTATCTATCATCATCTAATGGTGAGGATAGCTTGGAGGGTCATCACCTCATATGTGTAAGGGTAAGTGGGAGAGACATCACCACTGTATGTGTAGGGATCAGTGGAGGATTACCACCACTGAACTTTTATGGGTGAGTGGGGGTCATCACCACCCTACGTGTATGAGTTAGCGGGAGGTCTGTCACTAATGTTGAACATACGAGGTGTGTTTTAAAGTAAGTACCATTTTGATACAAAAAAAGCAAAAAGTAAATCTCTTCCAAAAATAATTTATTCACTTGAAATGCCATACTTTACTCTTACTTCTCTAAATAATTCCCATTAATATTAAGACACTTTCGTATCTTGGGACCAGCTTTTGTATGCCATCATCAAAAAAGGTTGCCGTCTGATTAGACAACTACTGCTTTACAGTTGTTTTCTTCATCATCATCGGAATGGTGCTGCCCCGCCATTCCATTGATTGCTGCTTTGATTCCGGTGTAATGTAGGCTACCCATATTTCATCGCCTGTGACAATATGGCTTAAAAAATCATCCTCCTGGTTACTGTATCGCTCGAGAAAACTAAATGCACTGTCCAATGTTTTGGTTTTGTGCTCATCAGTCAACATTTTTGGCACCCAGTGTGAACACAGTTTCCGATAATTTAAAGGTTCGGACACAATTTCGTAAAGAACACTTCTTGAGACAGCAGGAAACGTTTCAGCTAAGGACGAAATCGTGAATCCTCTGTTCTCTTTCAGTTTACAGTCCACTTTTTGAATCAGATCATCGGTAATGACTGAAGGTCGCCCACTTCATTCCTCATCATGAATGTTTGTGCGGCCATCTTTAAAGACCCTAACCCATTTCCGAACCATTCCATCACTCATAATGTTTTCACTATATACTTCACTGATTTGGCGATGAATGTCAACTGCTTTGAAGCCTTGAGCACAGAGAAACCGTATTACAGCACGCACTTCGCAGTCGGCGGGATTCTCAACAGGTGGAGTCATTTTAAAATCACGCAAACAGATGTAGACTCGATCGGATGGTTCCGTAATGGCGTCTGTGGCTTCCAAACAGATGTGGCTACACAGTGCGCATGCGCTAAACGGTGCCTGCAGCGCTGCGGCAGCGTAATTTAGAACGGTACTGTAAAAACGCGGCTCGTATTATGAGGGTGGGAGGAGCATCACCATGTACAGAATGCGCTAGTTGATAACAAGTATTTTATGTCAAGTAGCACTGTCCCTACTTACTTATATATGTTTTATTGATATTAGCAGACTGTTCATATGAGATGATACAGTAAATTTTTTCCAATATAGCTCTATATAAATCTCAATCACATATCCTTTATTCATAGTAATATCAAGAAGATTACATTAATTACATTTACTTGATACAGACTTGATAATACATTCAGACCATTAATCAAAATGCTAGTTGTACTGTTTGGGCTAATTACTTCTCACATTATCATCTAGGACAGTGGTTCCTAAACTGTGATACAAACACTCCAAGGGGTACGTGAACAATTTAAGAGAGTCCTCAAAAGTTCAAGGTATATAAAATTTGTGAATTTAATATTTTAAAGAGTTTTAACCGTTTCATAGTACTTGACTTGTACTATCGCTGATATTTTTTTTTTTTTTTGTTTTTTTTGTTCACCCAACACTTGTTTCTAGTAAATCTAGCTATATTATAGAAACTCAAACTGTTCTAGTGATTAAATATAGTTAATGGGTACAATTTATTTTTTTTAATTTGGTAAGGAGTACTCAACTGGAAAAAGATTGAGAACCACTGCTCTAGAACAATAATCCCCACCATTTATGTGATAACTATGTTGGTTAAAGTAATAATGATGCTCACCAAAAAAATGCAGGAGATAATGTCAGATGATATCTTGGCATGAGGAGGGTCCTCATCCTTGGCAGATGGCTTGAGATTATAGTTGAGGCAGGATTCCAGTAGGGCCACTAATGCATCAGCATGCTGGTTTATAGACCCTGTCTCCCTATTTAAAAAAAGAACTGCTCAATTTTCTCTTCAAATTTAAGGTTTGGTTAAATGGCAATTGGCCAGGCCCAAAGTTAATATATGTGATATGTGAGATATGCATCACCAAAGTCACCTGAAAAGATAATTCCATTAACACAACACAAAACATCCCACGATTTTTTTTAATATCCTTGGTTCTTTCATCGGTATCGTAATACTTGTTCTGGTCTCTCAAAGAAACTTTCTGTGATTTTTTTCGTATATCCACAGCCTTCTAAATATTACATTGTATTCTACCAAGTCAGCATCTGTATTCTACCAAGTGCTCACTATCAATGTATGTAAGTAAGTAACATTATAAATTATTCTACAGATTCTTATTATTTGTATTTATATAATACACCATGATGGATTCAGAGCAGGGAGATCCACATCAGATTCGGTCACCAGTCTGTTTGAAATGGTTGTGGAGGGCATTGAGATAAACAGGAGATTCTTAATGTCATCCTAGACCTGTCAAAAGCATTCAACTGCATGGACCATGCAATTCTACTTGAAAAGCTAGATAGATTTGGAATTCGAGGAACTCCTCTGCTCAGGATTAGATAAGTCCTATCAGATAGACACCAAGCTGTCCAAGTTTCAAATAATATTTCATCCTCTCAAAAACTGGCCTATGGCGTCCCTCAGGGGTCCATATTAACCCATTGCGGATTGCGTAGAGTTAGTGCGTTGGGTCTATTGGTACGAATTAAATTCGCAACACTGCGCTACACCTGCCCTGCCTGCCTAGCACATTGGCAAATTCTACACTTTTGTTGTTATTTACGTTACATAAACATTACACTGACCATATTAGTAGTCAATATAATTCAGACGATCACAATTAATCCTCCAATTTCACTGTAAATAGTAAATCCATAGTTGCTTCCGATTCAACAAATCATCTAAAGCACACACAACAGGGATGTGTCATTGTTAGTGCATGCCAGTACTAATAATGAACTGATGAAGAAAAAGAAAAATACCAATGAAGAATTGATTTTTGAATTATTACGACAAAACTGGATATCGGACGATACCGTATCTAGGTACTTTGAATTAATTAATAATAAACTGTTAAAAGGTAAAAACCTGTTTTGCATGAATCCCTTAATAATTCAAGGAATAAAATTACTGAATGATTACAGTCACCTACTCGATCCTCATAATTTGAAACATTTTAATCATCTATTCATTCTAGTGAATGACTCCATAAACACAAATGGTGAAGGAGGCACACAATGGAGTCTTTTAGTATATAATAAAAATAAAGCAGCGTTTTTCTATTATGATTCTTGTGGGACTTATAACATCGAACATGCCCAGATCATAGCAGAAAAATTACATAAATATTTAAACAACACTAATGAAGATAACGTTAAAGTGATACTATCTCAAACACCACAACAGGACAACAATTATGATTGTGGTATCTATATGGTTTCTATGGCAGACTGTATAATGGAACTGACTATGGCTGACGACAAGTTCCCTTATTATGAACTGACTTGGGACAGTTTTAGTGACAAAGAGATTATAATGAAAAGATCAGTCATGGCATATCTATTGAATAGTGGGCTGCTTGCTACCTCTCAAACTGTCAATACTCTTCTTTCAAGCTTGAATAATAAAAGTAAAAAGTTAACATTGGTTGTACATAGTGATATTATACAAACAAAAAATAATAACAAAGAAGAACAGTCAATAACTGTTAATAATTATGTTGAAAATAAATTTCAAAAGGAAACGCCTAAAAATATTAGAAATTCAAATACTTCTGAAATGTTACTGCTGTCAGACAGTCATGGTAGACACTTGCAAGCCAGTTTGACTAAGGTTTGGCCTAACTGTGAATCTACTGTGTGCAGCATTTTCAAACCAAATGCAGGAATCTCTGAAGTTGTCAAAGACTTAGCAGCTTTGACTGGTTCCTTCACGTTAAAAGACTCATTGATAATCATGGGTGGGACCAATGATTATATAATGCGAAGGGAAACAGAAATGTTTGATACATACACAAAAATACTTTAAAGCACTGCTCACACCAATGTTGTTGTAGCTGGCTTACCATACAGACATGATGTACCAGAATTGAACAACCGAATCAGTCTCATAAATATACAACTTGAAAAAATGGTACTTGAGTCTGGCCACGCAAATTTCTTGCCAATAAACGAACTTCCCCGCCATATGTATACTAGACATGGTCTACATTTTAATAAACGTGGAAAGATCAAAATTGCTTGTATGATAAGAGAAATCCTCCAAAGTGAAAACAAATTATCTAGCCCGAACTTAAATTTAAAATCTACAGGTATTAACCAGCACAAAGATGTCATTGAGATTGTGGTAGCGGATATGAAGGATGTAATTGATGAAGTTAAAGAAGATTCAACAGCAGCATTTGCACACTGTATCTCGGGGGATTTTAATGATACCAGGCAAATGTCAGCAGGCGTAGCTTTGACATTTCGTAGGAAATTTGGTAGACCTCAAGTAAAAGAATTTATAAACACTAACTTGACTTCTCAGAAGGTTGTTGATGGAGCAAATATTTATGGCCTTGTTACAAAGGCTAAATTTTTCCAGAAGCCTACCATTGAAAATTACAACTTAGCTTTCCAGCAGCTTACTCAGGATTTCAAGTATAATGGTCTTAAAACACTGTACTGTTCCCCCATGGGCTGTATAAGGGACCTTATTACACCCGAACACTTTGCTGCCAACATTACTAAATTTCACTGTAACACTGGAGCCAATGTAAAAATAGTGATCCATAATGAACTGCCCACCAGTGTTGAGAAATCACCTGTCTTACACTGACTTTGTCAAACAACTGAAAGCAGAAATTGATAACTGTAAAAAATGTATACTGTCTGATGAATATCAACCTACGAGAAGCAGTGGCAGTTTGGATGATGTGCCCATGACTTTACCAGTGACTGTTTCTGGAAACGTGAGCTACGCAGAGGCTGTTTCCAGAGTCAACTATGTCAACCAAGACCCACTTCCACAAGGACCACAACTGATTAAGCAACGGGAAAGTAAAGGTGTTAGTGATGTGAAAGTGATCTTAAAGCAGAGTACCACACAACAGACTGACACTATGACACACTCAAGTGAAAGTGTTCTTGAGAAAGAAGCACCTTTTGTTGAAATCACTAGTGTAGAATTATGCAATGAAGATTGTAACGATTTTAACTGTAAGATCTTAAATAACAGTCTTGTAACCAATGTTTTCCCTTTAAACTGCCAAACAATTCACCATCAGCCGCCAAAGTTTAGCTCTCAACAAAATTCAATAAATAATTTAATAAATTTTCCAAAATCACCAAGTTATACATTTTTCAATCAAAATATTCGGGGTTTAAAAAGCAGCAAACTATCATTAGAAATAACTTTAGATGAACTTAAACCTAATATAATAATTATAACAGAACACAATATGTCTGATGCAGAACTCATTAGCTTTAAATTAAAAGGCTACTCAATAACAAGTTATTATGCTAGAACCACCACTACTGGGGGTGGTGTGGTGATCCTTTCAGAGTCAGCTTGAAGGGGAAACAGTTGGCTTGTAAATATGTAGAAGCTCTATGTGAGGATAAGCTATATGAGTGTTGTCTGGATAAGTTTAAATTTGATGGCAAGAAAATAGTATTGGCAGGAGTATATAGGAAGCCACAATTAAAGAATTCTGAATTCTTATATAGACTTAACTTAACTCTAGAAATTTTATTAAAGAAAGAAAAAAATGTAATTGTTTCAGGGGATTTTAACATTGACATATTAGATTCTTTAAAATCTAGGGATTTGAAAAATGTCCTTAAAAGTCATGGAATGAGACATCTGGTAAATTTTCCCACAAGGGTAACTCCTATTTCGTCATCATGTATTGATAATTTTTTTACAAATATTAATTTTTTCCAATTTAAAACTTCAGGCGTTATTACAGCCCTTTCAGATCACAATGGGCAGCTCTTAGAGGTTTTTAATATAAATAATTCAAGTCCACAAAAATCGCCTAAAAATTCATTTGTTAACAGTCGAAATTTCTCAAAAGCAAACATGTCTATGTTTGTCAAACTATTAACCAAAGAAAATTGGCTCCAGGTTTTCAATGCAAACATTGACCAAAAATAGGCAGTATTCTGTAATATCTTAAATTATTATTTCAATTTAGTCTTTCCTTGTAAATTAATAAAAAAAACTACACGTAAAAATCACTGGATTACTGATGACCTAAAAAATGAAAAAAGGGAAATTATTGAATCATTCAAAAAAGCTCGGACATCTAAAGATTTAGAACTACATCAAGATGTTATTAGTAGGAATAGGCAGTTTAAATTAAAACTGTTAGAGTGTAAAAAAAATACTATGATAGTAAAATTGATAGGTCAATGAACATTGGAAGAACAACTTGGGATATCATTTATAATGAAACATCTAATGGAAAGGAAAACAGGAATGAACCAATAACCTTAATAGAGGATGGAAAGGAAATCTCTGATCCACATCTCATAAGTAATACCTTTAATTCTAAATTTAATAATGTAGCACAATGTTTATCAAAAAATTATTTTAATCTTGACACATGCAATAGTACACATTGTAACGTCAACCTACTCCAATCAAATCCTCATTCACTTTTCTACTGCCATCCTGTAAGCGAAATAGAAATTCTGAACATTGTTAGGTTATTCAAAAATAAATTGACTAGTGGGTATGATGAAATCCCTGTTAAATTGATTAAATTCTCAATTAATGAACTTCTTAAGCCCCTCGTACGTCTAATAAATTCTTCTTTCATATCCGGAATCTTCCCTCAAGAACTTAAAATTTCCAAAGTCATACCAGTTCATAAAAAAGGAAGTAAAAAACGATCCAAATAATTATCGTCCCATATCTCTACTTCCTTCAATACCAAAAATCTTTGAAAAAACAATACACAATAGATTAGCTAAATATTTAGAAGAGAACAAATTTTTTGATAAATAACAAAATGGTTTTAGAAAAGGAAAATCTACAGTAACAGCTTTAGTTACTTTTGTTGAATCATTAATAGAGGCCATCGATAGTGGCGAGAAACCAACTGGTATTTTCATGGACATTTCTACGGCCTTCGATAGTATTTCCCATGATATATTATTACAAAAACTGGTATCACTGGGTATTTACGGTACAGTCTTGAACTGGTTAAAATCTTATCTCTTTAAGAGATTTCAATACGTGGAAATTTCTTCCACAGTAAACAAAAAATTAGTCAAAATCAATTCAACAAAATTAAGTACTAAGCAAGGTCTTCCTCAAGGTTCCATCCTTGGTCCTCTTTTGTTTATTTGTTATTTACAGGGATTTCCATCATTAATAGAGAAAATTTCTTATACCAAAAGTAAAATTGTACTCTATGCTGACGATTCAAATTTAATCGTTGCAGGTAAAAATCAAAGTGATATAGAATCTGCAAGTCTAATGCACCTTTCAAAAATTCAAGAATTTTTTCAAAATAATTCATTGTATTTAAACATTGACAAAACAAATTTTATTTCTTTTCAAACGAGACAGAACAAAAAAATTTTTCCCCCAAACATTAATGTAGGTGATAAAAATATTAGTAATATAGTTAACACAAACTTTTTGGGTCTAGAGATTGGTCAACATTTAAGTTGGAACGATCATATAAAAAAAATACTTACAAAAATATACTCAGGACTGTATACCCTTAGACATATGTCATTTTTATGCAATCTCCCTACTTTAAAATCTATTTACTACGCTCAAATTCATGCTCACTTAGCTTATGGTTTGTGTGTGTATGGAGGAACATGTAATTATAACTTGGACAAATTACTATTATTACAAAAAACAAGCAATAAGGATAATGTTAAAACTTAAACATGATGATCATGTAAGAAAGCATTTTACCTCACTTGAAATCCTAACAGTTTATGACCAACACATATTTGACTGTATATTGTACAAAGAACAACCCTAATGATTTAATTTTTAGATCAGATATACATTCCTATAACACAAGGTGGAAAAATGATATCAATATATCTAAACACAATTTAGCTTTCTTTAACAAAAAGCCCACTCAAATGGGAGGTAAATTCTTTACAGCTTTGCCTGTTGATATTAAAAATGAACCAGAAATTAAAAAATTTAAAAAGAATCTAAAAACATTCTTGGTGACAAATCCCCACTATGCTTTATCAGAATTTCTAACCTGTTGTGTTTGATATTTGACTTAGTTGTTATCAAACTAGTTTTTTTAACATAAGGATCCTTATGTAATTAGTAGTAAGACTGACACTATTTAATGTACTAGTTTGTACTCAACAAATTTTTGAGAATTGTCTATTGTCTATTTTGTACTCAAGAATTTTTGTCTATTGTCTATAAATCACAAACATGACAAAACGATAAGACCAAACGCAAGGACAAAATTTCCCAGACTAATATCAAGTAGTCAAGACAACAGTACAGGAAACAGGAACGAAGATAATATTAGGAGACGGACAGATAAGTGCCTCAAAACAAATGGGTGCATTGTAATAGCGTTAAAACTGACTTCGAGGGCCGTGCGAATGTTACAATAGTTGAGTTATCAGTCCACTCGGTGCGGAATGTAAAGGCCATGTATTAGACAGCAATGGGTTAAGTCCTTTGTTATTCTTGTTGTACGTGAAGGACACTAGCTCATCTCTACTGCAGAGTAAAGCCATGCAGTATGCAGATGACAAGACTCCTATTCAGATGTGGCGGATAGCGCCACACGTGGTGAGAATTGTAACTATCACTCACGCATGTGCGAAACTTAGGGAAGGGAGGTTAACACAATGGAGTCGGAGACATGCACCAACCCTGCCACCTAGTGGAAGTGCCACCGTCGCTCTCGCAGACCTGAACAGATGAGTAGTCTCATAGTTTAAGTTATAACCGATCGATTAAAATGATTCAATTAGGCTAAATTATCAGAAAGGGAGGGTAGAACCATTCGGTAGTTGTCAATTAGTAAAACCTTATAATGTAAACTAAGATAATAAGAGGGCACGAGAGGATCACAGCCAGCCAAATTGTTAGCACTCTTTTTCTCGTTAAATTAACCCCTTTTTATCAATTAATTAATTTAGAGCTAATCAATGCTGGCTGTGATTTGTAGGGAACCTGACAAATAACACTCACATGGCCAACTTGTCGACTTTAGACCCACGTGCTTCTAAGTTGTGCAGGAAACAGGGGCGAATTAATCTTCTAAATTACTGCACGGCCTCTGATTTAATGATACCATTTACCCGATAAGCACCGCCAGCCCCCGCATTTCCCCCACACATTGGTAGCAGAGCTATCCATTTTTTTAAATATAAATTCTTTTTTCAAATTGAAACAGTTCATTTACTTTCAGTAAGCGAAGCCGGTCCACAGACATGTCGGTCACGACACTCCGTTCACGAACATGTCGGCCAACAGGCAAACATAACTTTCCCTTCTTCAGTTTCACATTACCATTATAAACTTTAATACTACCAAACTTCAATAATTTTGTTTTGCAATAAATTTATTCCAATTTTATTTTTAAGAAATAATGAAAATAATGATCATGTGAATCCGGAAGTACAGATCAGTGGTGTAGACAGGCCGATATCGTGCGTTTTTAAACCTGTCTATAGGCTGCGACCACATGCATCCGGTGATTTCTACATCTTCAATTTCAATAAAATTTCCTCATGTTTCTCGTTGGCCAATTTGAAAAAAAATAAATAAATAAATTAGCAATGAAATATACAAATTTTTATTTTCCACCGACGCATGAGTGCATTTAGTGTCACACCCCCAACCTCCTGCCCATATATTTAATTTTAAAGAAATACTTTCTGATACCTTAGTTAAAATCTTGCAAAATAAATTTCAAATATTTATCAAATAATTAGTCACTTTCAATTCAGTTTCAATTTAGCCAGGTTCAACATATTAAAATGCGTAGTTTTCTAGACAGCCTTCTCCATTCAAGTCATGTTTAAGTAATTTAGGAATAATTTAATTTTGATTAATTATGTTTAGATAGACTAGATATTTCAATCATTCATCACTTTTACACTTCTCCCCAAATTACAATTAGGTTAATTCTAGACGCAACCATAGAACTTACTAATTTATTTGCAGGGATTTACTTTAATTACATCTTCTCTTCAGTATAAACAAGAGCTTTTGTCTTTTTTTTCGTAATTTCACTCTTGTTTATACTGCTTGCCCGGCACACAGTTTGTTGTCAAGCCATCGTGAGGTGAGTTGACACGCCTCAGGATAACCGCAGCGACTCTCCCACACACACACACACACTCGCACCACTAGCAACCATTGCACTACTTCACCTTATCAAATGAATTCACGGAAATCAAACCCAGTCACGTCATATGACTAATGATATCATCAGCAACTCGTCGCCATAACAACTACCCGTCCTTGTCAATCTTATCAATCAGCTGTCCGACCACCATTGGTTCATAATAACTTTCTATTTTGGTATACATTGCCATCACACCCTATATTTCGGCATGGATTGCCACATTCAGTTTTCTTGAGGCATGGGTTGACGCAAAAGGGGCAGCTGCATCTATCACAGCAGAGATATTCCCTTAATAATTTTTATGGCTAGCCAATTATATTCGGCAACCACTCCTTTTAATTAAATTCAAACCAACCAAGGAGCAGTGTAGCCATAGATATATATTCCAAGTAGGTGAAAGATGTGATACCAACCAGGTCCATTTTATCATACCTACCACTTTACTGACAAACTCCCGCACATTTCAGACATTTTTATGGCTAGCCGATTATATACGGCAACCGCTCCTTTTAATTAAATTCAAACCAACCAAGGAGCAGTATAGCCATAGATATATATTCCGAGTAGGTGAAAGATGTGATACCAACCAGGTCCATCTTATCATACCTACCACTTTACTGACACACTCCCGCACATTTCAGACTTATTTTTAGTTCAACCATAATAGTTTGTTTATTTTTAAGTTCAAGGAATTGAATAGCTTTTTTATTTTTTTTATCCCCTTTCTTCCATTATAAGATATTAGTCATAATTGCTTAGCCGTGCGAACCGACACACCTTACCTTCCAGGAAATAAAAAAAAAAAAAAAACAAATTCCAAAACACTGATCACTGCTTCCACCAACTAACGTACAAACGATAAACAACCTACTTACATTTACCCGATAAGCACCGCCAGTCCCCATATTTTCCCCACAAAGATCATCCACAAAAGAAACAGCCTCCCGGACTCAATTAAAAATGTAAAAAGACTTCGACTAATTAAAAAACAAACTGAAATGCTGTTTAGCCTCCAAGGCTTTTTTCTCTGTGGGAGAGTTAAGTCTTGTTGTTGTCATTGTATTAATTATAATTAATGTATAATGGACGTATGTTTGATAGTTTATTTAGCTTATTATTGTTCGGGGTGGTTGAGACTTCTTATTAGTAGCACAGTGTTTGCAAAGTTTTAAATACCTGTTATTTTTGTATTATTATTTTATTTTGTTTCATCTTATGATTTTCAGCATCTTATCAATATATTATATTAATAATAATAATAATAATAATAAATTCTTTATTTTTCTCTCAATTAGAGGAATTATTGTTACATTCAAATAACATTTAACTGATGTATTAAACTTATAACAAAATAGTATGTATAGTAATAAATAAACAAACAGTAATAAATAAACACAGTTGTACATTTTTTTTATACCTATCCAACAATAGTATGTATAGTAAAAAACCAAACAAATAAATACACAGTTATACTTTTTTTTTTTTTTTTATTTTATTCCTATCCAGGCTGACCAAAATATCTAAACTTTTACTGTTTATAATTTACATAAGAGAGAAAAATAATGCATTTTAAAAAAATGCAAATAAAATAGAAAAATAATAACATTTTGCACAAATTGTGTAATTTTTGAAAATAGTAAATAAATCAGGTGATTAGAAAAATTCTCTTATTTATTGTCGTGTGATTTTTCTGTGCTTACTTACTAGACATTTTCATCCAATAATTTTACATATTTGAACTTAAAAATGTACTCTATACTTCACTATTTTACTAAAACAGAAAAGAAAACCGTTTTAGTCACAAATCTTACTCAATTCGTTTTAAGTACTTAAATAAAACAGCCCAATCTTGTCAAAATCATTTTTTTAAGAAGGTTATGCATGCTTAAAACGTCTAATTAGGTTAATCAAAGGCCTTAGTGAAGACTATCAAAAAAATCTATAACACTGCCTTCTTTTTCCAACGCATCTTAAATTAGTTGTTATCAAAAATCCAAATTAAATAAATCTTATCCATTATCTAAAAGAGCAATCTGTACCTGATAGTAGATGTGACCTTTGTAATACAAATCTCAACAACACTTTGATCATTGTTGTTGTTAACATAATCTGGCAAACTAGTAATTTCTGCTATGGCATTTATAACTTCTGTCAAATCATTTACAATGGCTTGATCAGTTAAAGAAAAGAGATCTCCCGCCTGAAACAACATTAGAAGTACAAAATTAGTCATAAAGGGAGGGTATTGAATTCATGTCACAACATCTTTTTGTCTCTTATACACTGTAGTTTAATTAAAAGTTGTAACAGGGTAGCATGGTTATTTTTAGATATACAGAATGTCTTTGATACTTTTAATCATCAATCTTCAAAACTAGAATATTGACTGTAATGTAATTTACATCATATTTAGACAACAGAAATCAGTATGGCTAAAAAAAAGTATGCTTACTTTTAAGATAATATAATATGGTATTTTTCAGGAATCAATCCTAGGGCCAATAATATTCCTCATTTATGAAAATCTTGTTTATGGCCATTTTAATGTTGCTATCACAGCTTTTACTGATGACACAGTAATCTCTTATGCAACTCCTACTGAGATAGAAAATAGAAGATATGAAGTTATTAAATAAGGCTAAAAATCTAAAACATCTACAGTTACATTAAAGGGCACTTATGCAATATAGCGTTATTCGGCAATCTGGTATCTCCGTAATAGTAAGGGAAGGTTTTGAATCCTTTGTGTGCTTGAATATTTTTCAGTAACACTTTAATTCCCTATACTATACATTATCATAATAGTTAATAATGTAGTTTTTCTTCATTTCTGTTCATTTGTTTCTTACATTTAAGTACTTTTTGCAAATACATATATATATTTTGACTTATATTGTTTTAGGTTATTATTTCTTGATAATTAGTTTGTCTGAAAATGTAACTTTACACATACAAATAAATTAAGACCTTCTAATTAATTAATTTACATTGATTAATTAAACTTACATTAATGTTTAAGGATTTCTGTTACTGAATAAAAAGTATATTTTGAATTCTGATAATGTTTATATCTGTTTGGAAGAATAAATATAATACATGATTTACCAAGTACAAAAACCTCTATAAGTTAATACAGAAATCTTTGAATTAAAACAAAAGTCTATTATTATTGCCAGCGTGGTGGCTCAGTGACTAAGACTTCGGACTACGGAGGGCAAGGTCCAAGGTTTGAAACCCAATGAGCCAACGGTTGGTACTTCACTTGTTGAATAAAGATCAAGGCACAGGCTTTTGCAAGCCTAGTGAACTGGTGAGTAAAGTTTAAAAACAGAAAAAATAATATATAAATAAGGGGGAACAGGCTTTAATAACTAACACAAACCCTTATCGTACGGAATCAGCATTTTCAACAACCGATAAAATGTCAAATATTTGTTAGTAAAATATTAAGCTACACTTAACAATTATTGTACTAGTAAGGTCAATGAGTATAACCTTCTCACCTTGGAGAGGTCCTTTTTACCAAGCACTTGAGTAAACAGTTCATGCATGGTTACTGGGAAATATGAATCTCATGTCTTGAGCTGCCACTAAAACAATTATCTCAAGTAATTACAAAATTCGTTATTTTTTAATAAATAACTGAATAAATCAACATTTCTTTATTCCACTAACTGTACAAAAATTGCTAATACAATAAAGTCTTACAATTTGCATAAAAAAGTTTAAAATATTACTTTTTGAACCATATTTCTACAATAACAATTAGTAAAATATAGTTTAATTTCCTGTAACAAATTACATATACCAGACTACATTATCATTTTGATAATGTGCCTTCTTAAAACACAAATTGATATACTGTTCAGGATCTAAAAAAGGAATAGATAATTTTTATACAGACTTCAGGCGAAAGACTGTATTGCAGAACTACCTTTTCATCAGGAATCATGACTTTGCTTTCTATTATAATGTACTCCATTTCTGTACTTGTTTGGAAGAATCTCTGTTTGCGGTGAATGTACACAGTCATAATACACAAAATAGGAGTAATCTTTCCAACCCCCTACACAAGAACACTTTAATAAAAAACAATAGATCAATATTTTGTTTGCATCTACTATTTATTCTAATAAAACTGCTCCATTCATAAATTTATTCAAAAAGTTATTCCAATCATTTTTAATGGTTCTTTTTATAGTACAGATGATTATTTATCAGGTAAATATAGGTGAATATATTCCTAAGACTTAAACAAATTTATCTTGTTGTAAGTAGTTTAATTAAGTGTTTTTAATAATACAACAAAAATGTCTAGTGATTAAAATATGACTATGTTGGAAACAGTATTGCTTTATGAACAATAAATGTATTTGATTTTTCGTTATTTATCCGTTATTTAGCATTTTTTCTGTTTAAATGTTTTTTATGCTTAACATAAATTTGTAAATTATTTTGATCTACAATTATTATACCTCAGAAAAACTACATTCGTGGCAAATTGGCTATGGCTACGATATGCACAATGATCAACGCCATTTCGTCCGAGCTTTGGGCATTAAAATTGGTTTTCAATTCCATGATGTTCCAATTGAAGATATATCTTGTGAGCTGTGAATGCAACTTCTTGAAGAACGCAGACGTACGGCTGATTTTGTCTTCGTTTACAAACTTGAAACGAAGTGGATTGTTCAGACTTACTTTGTCTATTCACTTTTAAAACGCCATCTTCTACCCGCTCAATGGATCTCTTTGCAAGGAAGCACCACCGAACTACCTATGCAGCTAACAGTAAAATGGCCTGTATCCAGTTACTTGGCAATAGTGTATCTGCGAGAGTGGATTTCTTTAGAGACAACATGACGTCATTTAGACATAACATTGCACAGCATTAGATTGATGTCATTAGGTTATCTTTTCACTGCAAAATAAAAATTATTGTCATAATTTAATTTCGTTCTTAGTTTAACTTAACTCAAATAATATCATTTGACCAAATTCATTAGATCATTGAAATTATTCATGAGTGGTGGTATGTTTGTATTGTTTTGTCTGATTGTTGTTTTTTGTCTGTTCTATATTCAATGTTCTTAACTACCTTTTTAGTTTAGTTTTAATGTAATTGTACAAAAATTTTGTAAAAAAAAATCATGACAAATTAGGAAGATAACTTAAATAGAAAAATTAAAATTTTCAAAACTTAGAATTTTCAATTTTTCTTGCTGTATGAATCGTTATTTTCGTGGAATAAAGTGTTTTCTCAGAAAAAAGACCTGATTCTATCTACTATTGATAAAAAGGTAAAGATTGACGAAACGCCTAGAAACTGCGTAATACCTTTAGATAGCACAGAAGAAGTGCCATTTGGTTTTAAGGAGGTTCTATTTTTTTTAAGATAGGTTGGGTAATGTTAGGTTTTTTTTGTAAGTTAGGATAGGTTTAATAAAATTAAGCTGGCTTTTTGAATTATTTTTTTATAGGCCCTAACTTAATTAAATCTAACAAAAACTTACATTACCTAACCAAAACCTAAAATGATCTAACATAACCAAACATATCCTAAACCTAACATAACCCAACCAAACCTAACAAACTTAATGAAATTAGCACATTCCTTTCTCTAACATTCTTAATAATGTTGCTATTGCAAACCTTTACCATATTTGTAATCAGAAGTAATTCCGCATAATTTGAGTACCCACAACAATATATTATATCAACAATGCTAGATTTACATATAATGCAGGGGTTTACAATATGAGTTAACGGCTCTTCAGAAAATTCAAACCATACTTTAATACTAATGAGTTTAAGTTATAAATGTCTAAACACTTACTGCTACTCATTTTAGAAACTATTTTTTCAATGTCAGTTACTTTTACAGGACAAAATTTAAATGAAGTAACAGGTTTTTGTAGCTTATACAAATAAAAATTAAAATCATTAATGCGGTGTGTTTAAGAAACTTTATCCAGTATCTCTCCAACTTTATCAATGAAAAATGTGTTAAAATCATGAGCATTTATTTGATGATCACTACAGCCTCTAATAGCAGGCCTGCAACCTGACTCCTTTTTGACAATATCCCTCATCACTTTAGATTTGTTTTTGGAGTTATCAATAACATTATCATTATTCTTAATTCTAGTTTCCTTAACTAAACATAATAAAGCTTGTTTACAATCCTTATTCAGTTTCTTAAAATTATTATAACCAAAACTTAAATAGTACTCATAATAAAATTCAAACTTAGCCTTTAATATGTCAATCTCCTTACTTTTAACTCTAGTTGGTTTGGGTTTTGTTAGTTTCTCTGTTACCTGTTTAAAAGGAAAAGCTCTTTCACTGAAAACTATTAACTGAGACATAAAAAGTTAACTTTTCCATCAAGATTATCAAGAGATTTGTACATAAGATTCCAATTAATCTGTGATAGCTCTTGAACAAAAGTAGAAAAATGTTCCTCGTTCATTATTCTAACTTTGTACCCACTTGAATTTGAACGCATCAGTTTATGCCCATCAACCGGAGACCTTAACAGAACTGCCCAATGATCACAAACTATAGTTTTTACAACTAAGCTTTCAATACAATTTTGCTTATTAATAAAAATACTATCAAAGCGACTACCATCAATATTACCAATTTTAGGCCTAGTTATATCAGATGTGACAGAAGTTAAATTAAATGAACTAAAAACATTTTTTATCATAGTACAATCCAAGTTGCTTGATTGAAAGTCTACATTAAAATAACCACATAGGATTATATTTGCTTTGTATTTACTCTAAGGTTTGTACTTACTCAAAAAAAACTACACACTGAACAACAAATATCAACAGCCACAATCCAACCTAAAGCAATATGGAAGGTGATAAACCAAGAAAGAAAAAGACAATCTACAGAACATAACAATATAATACTTAATATAAATAAAAAATTAGAAACAGATCCTCAAACCATAGCAAATCACTTCACACCTATTTTTTATCCATAGTCAACCAAGTTGACAACCAAACACAGCAACAGCCTAACGTTCAGCATCATTTAACACTAAACCATATTACTACTGCAAATTTGAACTCTTTTAAATGCATTGCAGATAAAGATCTTAGACAAATAATCAAAAATACCAAACATAATAACACAACAGGAGCAGACGAAATACCAGGAAAGTTACTACTTCATTGCACTGACCAATTAATTCCACCATTACTACACTTAATCAACACATCCATATCTACAAGTACAGTACCAAAAATACTAAAAACATCTCTAGTATACCCTAAGTACAAAAAATCTGACAAAAATAACATAGAAAATTATCGGCCAATTGCAATATTACCTACAATATCAAAATACCTAGAGAAAGCCATCCATGGTCAAATAATGAATTATCTAAATACAAACAACAAATTACATATTCACCAACATGGTTTTAGAAGTGGCAAATCCATAAATACAGCAGTCGCAGACTTTTTAAAATTCATCACCGAAAATTGTGGAAAAAACAACACGTTTCAGCACAAAAAAAATTTTTTTAAATATTTTTAGACCTAAAAAGGCCTTCGATTGCCTAAACTGGAACATATTGCTCAATAGACTAACTGAAATAGGTATTACTGGAGAAGCTAAAAGCTGGGTACAAAGCTATTTGCCAGATAGAAGCCAAATGGTTGAAATGAAATCAACCAATAAACCATTGGGAAAACTTTCAGATCCAAAGAAAAATTCATGACAAACGGTGTGCCACAAGGATCAGTCCTTGGCCGGCTCTTATTTTTAATCTACATAAATTCATTACTGACAAAACTACCAATATATTCTGAATGCATCATGTTTGCAGATGATACCACCCTGATAATACCAGGAAAAATCAACAAGAAACACAAGATAGAATAAAAACAACAATGAAAAAAACAGAGGAAGAACTTAAATCCATTAACTCGAAATCAAACACAAAAACATACAACATTAATTTTACCCCATACATACTCCATTACAAATCCAACAACCTGAAAACAATGAACAAAATAATGCAACAGTAAATAAAACAAAATTTTTAGGACTACAAATAGATAACTTACTTACATGGAACATTCATACCCAACAGCTCATAAAATAATTGTCATCAGCTCTCTATGCAATAAAACGGATAAGTACCATAGCAGGGAAAAAACCAGCTCTTACAGCCTATCACTCTCTAATTGCAACCCACATAAAATTTGGATTAATTGCCTGGGGAAGTGCTTCATACAGACACATAGAACCGATACTAATATTGCAGAAAAAAGCAATTAGAATAATCAACAATTTGCCTACCAACACTCCTTGTAGACAATATTTTAAAGAAGAAAAAATTCTAACCGTCATCTCAATGTACATTCAAGACACAATACTACACACCATACAAGAAAATAACAAAACAAGATCTGAAATCCATAGCCATAACACAAGAAATAAAAACAATATAGACATACCTTATAAAAGATTACAAAAAACACTAAAATCAACCACAATATATAGGTATAAAGTTTTTTAATATCTTCCAAACAACATAAAAATACTAAAACAAAACAAAACCAAATTTAAAAAATCTCTACTTGCATATTTAACAGCATATCCATGTTATACAAAAGAGGAATTCTTAAATATAGAAATGAACATATAAAATAACACATACTAAACAGGGCATTGTAAGCATTCTGTCCAACCACAGACTTGACCAATCCTGGGCTATGCCCGAAGAGAACTGACATGCCCCCTGTCTTGAGGAGAGTGATGGCGAAGAGGAAGGTAAAGGTAAAGATACTCAGTTTTTCTAAAAGCATGTTTAAATTGTCAATGAATACAGTTAAGTCTTTACATTCAACATTAGGCATATATATAGCAACTACAATTGTATTTATGTCAAATAATAAAGATGCTGAATCAGAATCAGAACTTTATTATCCATTAAGTACATTATATATATTGTACAATAGGATTCGTCTCATGTATACTAACTAAAACATTGGAATTTTATTAAACTGTCCAAAGAGTCATATCACAGGTTAAAAATTCTTCACAGTTGTAAAAGGCTTGTTTCTTAAGAAAATAGGAAACAACATATTTAAATCTACTTATAGATAACATTTTGACAATAAGTGGTAATCTATTGAACAATAAGTATTGCTGGTAATAAAAACTATTAAAGGATTTATGTAGTCTAATGCAAGGTGTTGTTAGATCAGCTCGGTTTCTAGTTAAGTGGTTGTGACAATTTTCTTGTGTAGTGAAACTAGCAAGGTTTTCTTTGACATAAATCAGATTAGAATAAATATATAAACTTGGAAGAGTCATTATCTTTACATCAATAAAGCTATTTTTACATGAATCTCTATTTCCTAAACCTAAGATACAGCGAATGGCTTTTTTCTGCCAGAGAAAGGCTTTATTTGAATTACAAGAGGTACCCCATAATCGTATGCCATAATTTAGATGTGAATGAAAAAGTCCATAATAGGCTAGAAGTAGAGTGTCATGGTCTACAAGAGACTTAAGAGGGCTCTAAACCCCCGCGCTGAGAAGCGTAAAAACTGCTTTGCGCGGTCCAAGATACTGCCCTTATTTACTGTCGTAAAATTATAAATGAAACATCTATTTACAGATAAAGACATTTTTGACTCAAATCGCTTTTTAGAATTTTCGAATTCTCCTTCATTTCGATTTTATAGGTTATTGAAGTTACCCAATATTCAAACTAGTGCCAAAATAAAACTAGAGCTGTTATCGAAATTTTAAAAAGCGATTTTAGTCAGAAATGTATCTGGTTTCAATTTAGTTTTGGTTTCAGATCGATATCTTTAAATCTGTAGCCGCAATGTTGGACCGCGCAAATGCCTGCATGTTAATTTATTGCCAAAATATGCGGTGATTCGTGAGATCCAAGTGGCGAAACCTCGAACTTCTTAGTCGCGGATGGATTTTACTACTTCATTCATAAAAACCTTCCTTCATTTAATTTAACATCGATGGATGCAATGTAGGCCTACGACCACTGATATTAGTAGACTATTATTTTACAGACTGATTACTTAGAATTAGTCTAATTACTTTTGAATGGCTTATTTCGTTTAAATTAAAATGTGCGTTCCCATGTGGTTCCTGATATAATCTAACTACAAAGTAAAGCATAACATTTTTATTCCTAATGACAGTGCACAATATTTATTATATCATGAAAAATACTGTAATAATCATCTATATACAACATTTTTATGAAATAAATCATTTAAACTACTTTAACGAATGCGTACAGTTAAAATATTAATTCAATAATTCCGGCTTGACCAAAGCAATAAGTAATTCTATAATAAGTCACTGTCACTATTGGCCTTTGTTTTATTTTAAAAATATAAATACAGTAATGTTAAGTCGTAACTACTAATTTATTATAGTTCATTAATGTTGTGGTAAAAAAAAAATGCTAGGTAATTTATTTGTAATTTTATAAGAAGGTAACTTTGAAGCAAATATTTTACCTAAACGGTAACAAGGACAGAAAAATATGACAGCCGGGGGACGGGGCGGGGCGGAGCGGCAATCCTTTTGTGAACTTGAAGTCATGGGGCGAGGTAGTGTTTGGAAACCTCGTACCACTCCCATGTATTCCGTTGAACAGCCAATGAGAAGACTTAGGACGGTAAAACTTGACATAAGTGATATTTAAACATTGTGCAATGCGAAAAGAATTAATAAAATACTAATTTAAAAAAGTTTTCTTAATTAGCATAGTATGTGTTGGTAGATGAATTTAATACAATATTAATATAAACTGAACAAATATAACGGTGATCGATTAAGGTAAGCTTAAGTTTACCGAAATCGATCACCTTAACATTCTTAGCCTACATATTGCACTTATTTTTTATCAATACAGTATAGGCCTAAGTATTATACTGTATGAAATTTGCATTTTTTTACGTTACTTGTGTATTGAAGTAAAATTGTTCAACTATTATTATATTGCTGAAATAAGATGTTCTGATCGGTTTGGTTTTGTATTAATTTAATGCATGTTCAATTACTTGAGTATCCACTGACCTAATTTGGGAGCTCGTGATCAACTTGTGGCAGCCACACTGATCAACTTGGGTAGTCATCGTAATGGACTTGGCTATAAAAATGTCAAAGTAATAAAATGTTTTTATTGGTAATTTGTGAACATTTATAAAAAAAGTTTTTAACATGTTTGCCACATTTTTACAAGATGTACTAAGTTCATGTATCATACTATCTATTCAATTAATTACATGTTTTCAACCAGCTCGTCTAGTTTTAGTAAATTAGTTGGATTGTAAAATTGTTGTACACAGTTGTTATTTATTTTTATTTGTTATGCATTTTTATATTATTTTTGTAATTAAATATTCCAATATTAGGAATTAATTAACTACTACAAAATTAACTATAACAAACCTACACATAGGAAATAATTAGATGGCTGCTGAGTTACTATATCCCCTGTCACTGTTATTTATATGGTGTTTAAGAAAATATTTAGGGGTTACTTTATTTTCAATATGTTTGTTGTATTATTATAAGTTGTACTTCAGTTAACTATGTTCTAAGTTGTACTTCAGTTAACTATGTTCTGTGTAGTATTAACAATGCAATTATTTTTTTTATATTACTGTAGTTTTGAGGTAATTAGTTGCCTTAAGAATTTGTTGTTATATAGTTTTACTTCAATTGTCATGCTTTTTTACTTATATGTTGGAATTGTCTTAGTAAGAAAACTTATTATTGTATGTGCTACAGTACTTACACTACCTTTGTACAATACATAATATGTTAAATGATATGTTATTTAGTTAAAAATAATTGTAAAAACCGTACAATAAATATTAATCAAACTACAGTTTAATTGACAGTTGGATATATTATTCTACTTTAACATCAAAAATATTTTTGTATGGTTCATTTAGCATTATTTTGTTTTATTCTTCAATTGACAGTACAAAATAAATTGTTATTTTTAAATGTTTGGCATTTTACTGAATAATAAACCACGTAAAGCAAATTGTTAGGGTGCTAAACACTTGTTACAGCTATTTAGTAAAATACATTATTTATAGTTGTCCTCAGTTCTTTAAGCGTACCTAGCCCCCACTTTTATATCAAACTCTTCCATTGTTGGTATAATAAGTGTGGTTTAAAATTTAAATCAATTTAAAAAATTTTTCAAACCCAAAGTTTTTAGGAGTCAACATTTATAATCAAAATATTGTTGATTTTACTCAATGCTTTGATTTCAAAAATTCAACAATATCAACAGCCCTCCCCTATTTTAGGTGGACCGAAAAATGCTTACAGAACAAACATCTATATACTAATATAAAAAATTGAGACCAAAGCTGTGGAATTTCTTTTTTATCAAACTGGTAGACCTAAGTTAAACTAAACAACAACACCTAACTTACATGTTTAAAATAACCAAACTACTGCAGCAGTGAAACTCTGCTTTTGCAGATAAAGTTAAAATAAGTTCAAATTGATAAAATAATCACACGAGCAGTTTCTATTTGTTGTAAATTTTTACATTACTCACTTTAAACACTCCTATCTTATAAAAAAATCTATCTTTTATTTAGAAAAAATTTGTGTATACTAATTAACCCCAATTAATATTATCACTTCAAAATACTGTGAAATATTTATATAAAACTAAATCATATGAAATGTAATTGTGAACCAACTGTTTTCGAAGTGAAATAAAAATTTCCCCTTTTTTTCATGCCCAAATGGGAAAAAAATTTCAGCAAAAATTATAATATATTTTTTAATTTATTGATATCATTCTATACGGTATCTCATTACGGGTTTTCGTGCTCTTTTTCCGATAGAAAAATGGTTGTAAACAACAATATTTGCTTTATAGAAATCAACAAAATTGTCCACAGGTAGTGTTATTTTCTATGTTATTACTAAAAGTAAATTCATCTCAGGCAATTAACTTCCAGAATCAAAAAAAAAAGATGCCAAAAAAACAATTCCAATTAAATCTTAATGTTCAAACACTTAAATTATTTTAAACATACCATTAAAACTAAAAATGAAAACGTTTATGTGAAATAATTTTTTGGATTTAGTAATTACTTAATGAATTCATAAACAGATAAAAACTATAAAAAAGGGTAAACATAAAAAACAGTTGTATTTTTTAACCACAAAAAATTTTTAATGCGGGGAATTTATTAGGTTTTTCAGAAAAGCGAAAAATCCTTTTAATCTTTAAAGCAATATTTTGTTTAATCTTCAATACTTTGAACATAAAAAAGAAAACGAAAAAGAGAAATCTATAGCCAAATTAAAAAACATTGCTCCTTATAAAATATTACAAAACATAAATAACCAATATTTATATAAATCCAAGTGTTTAAAAATATTTACAAAAACCAATTTTGTAAAATTTACTTGTTTTAAAGCTATCATGTTATAAAAAGAAATTCTTCAAATTGTATGAAATATAAAGTATGGTAAACCGTAATTGCCAACCTAGTTAAATTTTAACACGTTTTGAGAATAGCAAGATTTGAACAAGATTATGATTTGGAAAACGTTCCAAGTAGAAATTCAATAGTTTAGTAGACCCCCCTATTTGATCAGTGAATAAATTGATTTTGCTGTAAAAAGTCTACTTTTCTAAACAAATATTACTATTTTATATAAAAAAAATGACATAAAAAAAGTTAAGAAATAAAATACAGCAGCAAAACCGGTACTGACTGGAAAATTGACAATTGTTGAAAAGAATTGGCCTCTTCGGCTCAACATACATTCAGACAGAGAAGGTCGGGTGTAGCCACCTGAGGAGACGGCAGACGGGAGGAAGGGGTAATTGGGGTTTCCGGTTGAAAATACTACGAAAACCTACTATAAAGGAAATGATTCTTGGGACTATATTGCACTTCGTCCGGCGGATTAAACTGGACGTAGTTCCAACTTCTATCGCCAGTGTCGCATGACTTCTATATTTTCTTTCCCTTTAGAGCCCTCTTAAGCTTTCTCAAGACAAAAGTAGCTCTAGCTAGAACTTTACATAAATGGTCAACATGGTCACTCCAAGTTAACTTATTGTCTAATCTGATACCCAATACTCTACTAACTGAGTTGGTATAGTTGATACTATCTTTGTCAATGTTGTTTTTCAGAGTGAATATTATTTTTTCAGTTTTGTTCTCATTAAGTGATAAAATATTTGCTAAGTACCAGGCTTTAGAACTTTGTATACAAGTATCAAGTTTTCTTTTAACATTTTCAAAATTTACATCAGAGCACAATATAGAGGTATCATCAGCACACAACACAGTTGTACAGGGCACATTAAAACTAAAGTCATTTACATATATAATGAAGAGCAAGGGCCCAAGGACAGATCCTTGAGGCACTCCCGCAGTCAGTATCCTAGGCCTAGATAATACATTGTTTACTTTTACCATTTGATTTATATTACTTAAATAGCTTTTAATTAAGTTTAAAACATTGTTTTGGATGCCATAAAATTCAAGTTTCTTTATTAGAATCGAGTGTGAAACAGTGTCAAAAGCTTTACTTAAATCTAACATGGCACTACCTATTATTTGATTTTGTTCAAAACCCATTAAAATGAAAGTTACAATTTTTTCAACTGCCATGACTGTTGAATGCTTAGGTCTAAAACCGTACTGGAAGTTGTACAAAATATTATTGACAGAGAAGTAGTAATATAATTGACCAATGAGACAATTTTCAATCACCTTGCTAATCACTGGCACTATTGCTATAGGCCTATAATTTTCTGGCAAGTCTCTATTGCCTTTCTTAAAAATAGGGGTAACAATAGAAGTTTTCAAGCAGTCAGGAAATTCACCTGTTGCTACAGTTAAATTAATTACATAGATAAGAGGAGCCAGAATGGCTTCAATGATATGTTTCAATACATAGTTAGACAAGCCAAATATGTCTTCACTACGAGATGAACTAAAGTTATTTACAATAGATCTGCTGACAGCCACACTGTCTACATTTTCCCGCAAAATATTAGGTCTATTTACACCAGCACCTACAGATTTGTTCAATAAATTGATAAAAGTAGAATCAGCTTTACTAGTTGTAGGATTACTTAAAAGTATATTATTAGGCACATTGAGACAAAGAAGTCATTTAAATGGTTCGGTGAAAGAGAATTACCGTATCAATAACAGAGGTTTTATACTTTGATTCATTATTGATGATGTTCCAAGCCGTTTTACATTTATTTTTTGATTCAAAGATTAATTTACTATTAGCCTCTACCTTGGCCTGAGAAATGGCTTTGTAATACTTTGACCTAAAATCTTTGAACTTATTTTTGCTCGCAGTGCTACCAGAAATTTTCCAAATATCAAACAATGACAACAAATGAGTTCTCATTAATTTTAATTGGGGTGTGAACCAAGTTTTTGTAGTGTTGGATTTTCCATTATTAAGCCTATTTTTTACAACAACTTTTGGGCAGTAAACATTGAAATAGTACGTAAGAACATTTAAAAACATGGACATAGCATCATTACAGTTACATAAAACATATAAATCGTACCAATTATAGTTCAAAAGACATTCATTAAAATTATACAATCTAGAGGGTGTTAACAAACGTTTTGTATTAACTACTTTACAATTAGCTGTAGGCCTGTTGTTATTTAGGCTAGTATCAGATAGTCTCAACGTACATACTAGGCCGGCGTGATCAGAAATTAGATCCTGTTCATACAATAGGCAGTCATAATGATCAGGTTTTAAATTACAAAATATATTATCGATGCAGGCATGCCCTCTAGTAGGCCTAGAATTAATATTGTACAAATTGAAAGATCTTAAGATATTTAATAACTGTTTAACTTCACTCTTCACTCCAAAATGTAAATGGCCTCCGAACTAAACTACTGGACTTCAAAAATGCTTTGGCATGCAACATATACGACACGCTTTTACTTTGTGAAACGAACCTATCCTCAGATATTTCCAACTCAGAATTACAGGCTAATAGCAATTATAATATCTATAGGAAAGACAGAAGCATTCTTTCAAGCAGCAAAATGTCTGGTGGGGGAGTATTGTTAGCAATTAAAAACAATATTCAGTCGCATGAAATCGTTCATGATTCATTCCTTGAAAGCCTCTTCATCTCCTTGCCTACCTATAAACTTGTGCTGAATTGTGTCTATATTCCCCCGAGACAAGCTGTCCCCACATATAATGCCTATTGTGAGTCAGTAGACGAAGTAGTATCTTCTTTGCCTTCTTCATCTTCATTGCTACTGGCTGGTGACTTTAACATCGCTTCATATGACTGCACAAACACTGAACGTTCCATCATTGATCGACCCAAGAAGGAACTTCTTGAAAACCTCGCTGAACTCCATTCCTTGGACCAAATCAGGAACTTCAGACAGGTGACGTTGGATTTGGTCTTCTGCAGCTTCAAGTCAGTTCCTGTCCACGCTGCAGACGAGTATCTGGTTCAAGCAGATCCCCATCATCCTCCTCTATCTTTCTCGCTGCCAGTTACTCGAGGTCTCTCTCCTGCTAGATTTTACACCTGCCCAAATCTTCGAAAGTGTAACCTGTATGCTGCTTCTGAGATGCTCTCATCAATGGATCTCTCTTTTGTATATGATTCGTCTAACGTCCAGGAGAGCTTTGGAAAAATGATCACATTGCTTGGTGATATTTGCGTTAAGTGCAGCCCCACAAAACGAATAGGAACTTCACCATTCCCTAAGTGGTTTTCTGCGGAGCTTATCAATCTGGCTATCCAGAAGAAGATAGCCCACAAGCGTTACAAACAAACTTTCTGTCCAACACACTACTCAAGGTTTTGTGAGTTGCGTAAGGTTTGCCGGAATCTTAGTCACACATGTTATAGAAACTATCTGAAGCACATAGAAGACTCAATTCCACACAACCCTAAAAGTTTCTGGAGTTTTGTTCGTTCCACTACCGAATCTCCTAGTATACCATCTATTATTAGTTATAATGGCTATTCTTCAAATGATCCACAAGAGAGAGCCGATATGTTTTCAGAATTTTTTTCATCTGTTTTCTCGAAGCCCGTAATTTCACCACCACCATTTAACTTTAATGCCAATTCATCTCTGTCTATGATCTCATTCTCTGTATTGGAAGTCTCAGAAACTCTCAGGAACATTGATATCACGAAAGGTGCTGGCCCAGACAATGTATCTCCGTCCTTTCTAAATCACTGTTGTGACACTTTGGCCCAACCTCTGACCACACTATTCAACCTATCCATTCTACAAGGAATATTTCCAGAAATTCTCAAGATGGGGCATATTGTTCCTATCCACAAGGCGGGCACATCATCGAAAGTTGAGAGCTACCGACCTATTACAATCCTGTCAGCAGTGGGAAAAGTGTTCGAAATGCTAGTGCTATCTCGCCTTAAGCCCTTTCTGAAACCCTTAGTCTGTCCTAGTCAGCATGGTTTCACCACATCCAGGTCAACCGTCACCAACCTAATGATATTTGAAGAATGTATATTGTCTGCTCTAGGATCAGGTAAACAGCTGGATGTTGCCTTTATCGACTTTGCCAAGGCTTTCGACAAAGTTGACCACTCTATACTAATCAGCAAGTTAAATGCATATGGTATCAATGGCCCATTACTTTCCTGGATCCATGACTATCTGCTTGGTCGGCATATAAGAGTAAAATTGCCTGATGCACTTTCCCACGAATTTATACAAACTTCCGGCGTTCCACAAGGTTCGTTTCTTGGTCCATACCTATTCATCATGTTTATAAATGACATAACGTCCGTTCTCCTGGTGGATGCTCTACTCTTTGCTGATGATGTGAAGATTTACACCGTGGTCTCCAGTGATGAGGACTCTGCACGGCTACAAACTAGTCTTACAAATGTATTGGATTGGTGCGTCACTAACAACATGAAGCTGAACTCTTCAAAGTGCTCCGTCATGACCTTTGGTCGTTTGTACAGTATGAACCACTTCCAGTACACTCTAGATAATCAACCCCTAGGAAGAGTGTCCACGATTAAGGATCTGGGTGTTACATTTGTGTCTGACTTTACATTCAATGATCATGTTGGCGACCTTTGCAGAAGAGCCTACAGAATGCTGGATTTCATCACTAGGTCAACTCGTGGTATGACAAATCCCCTTGTCTTGAAAACTCTCTACCCTTCCTTTGCACGCCAACTCTTGGAGTATGCTAGCCCTGTCTGGTCTCCCTACCATCTGGGACTTATTGAGAAACTGGAAGCTGTGCAGAGAAAGTTCATACGATTGGTGGGGGTTCGACAAGGACTGTACTACAGGGAAATCCCTCTTGCTGGACTGCAGGCTGAGCTTTTTCTCCCTGATCTTCAAGTGAGACGTTGCGTCGCTGATATTCTGTTCTTGACCAAACTGGTAAATGGACAGCTAGATTGCCCGGTGCTTCTGTCACAAGTGGACTTCCGTACTCCAACAGCTAGAACCCGGTCTCGTGATTTATTCAGCAGGCGCCACTACCAGCGCTCCTATGAATTCCATGGTCCGCTCGCCAGAATGATGAGGCTCGGGAATAGTTTCTGTGACACGTTCGATATTTTCAATGACAGTCTAACATTTATTAGAAGATGCGTGCTCGCTGCCCCCCACTTGCCTTTATAGTTATACACTTGTTATTCGTCTATGGTTTGTGGTATAGTTATTATTTATTATTCATAGCTTTTACACTGTAATCATTAAAGTTTTTGGAATTGCTATTATTATAGATAGTTTATTTTCACTGTTATTCATTGTATAGCTTGTGCATATTTGCATCTCTTCATAGAAGCCGCATTTATTTTACTGTATTTATATATACATTCTTAATTTATATTCATCACTATTGGTACTACTTATTATTAGTTACACAGTTTCACTTATGATTAATTATCATGCCTAATATTAATAGTCCACTTGGATGTTTGGCTTGGCCCTTTAAATATAAGTAAGTGTTATTTCATATGTATTATGTAACATATTTGTAATTTGGTCTTTGACCGTTGGAATGGAATAAACTCTTGTTAAGTTTATTAATGTCTATATTGAAATCACCGGCTAAGGCCAACATATTCAATTGTTTTTTTGAAAAGTGCAGTAAAAGATTTTCAAGTTTTTCTAAAAATAATTTCACATCAGAATCGGGTGTTCTATAGATGCAAATTAGAACAGAATTGTAAGTTAAAAGCAAAATAGCAGAAGTTCCAAGAATATAATCAACAGAGAACTGAGACACATCTAAACTAATGAACTGAATATTGTCTCTCACCATAATAGCAGATCCACCATGAGTAAGAGGAGCCTTTCTACTATATGAAGCTGCCAAGCTGAAACCATTTGGCACGTATAATCCAACCTCGGTTTCATTCAACCAATGTTCATTAATGCAGAGAAGATCAATGTTGTTTTCTTCTAGAACTATTTCAAGTTGATTTATTTTGTTTCTAAGTGATTGTATGTTTATCACAAAACATCTAACATTAACAAGAGTTGGCACTTTAATTTGCGGCCCAAGTTGTCCATTAGGCCTATTCTGTTCTAAGAGGTCACACCTTGACTGAGTTCTTTCTCCAAAAAAAGAATTATTATTACTTTCCTTTGTATGGTGACGTGAAAATCTGAACTGACTAACAAATACGCCAGAAGGCCAAAAGTCCGGTGTATAAACATTATTCCATAGTGAAGCAGGAACGCCTGCTTTGAAGGAGTGATATCCCGGATATTTGTTTTTCAGTTGTGTTACAACATAGTTGCCACTGTGTTTGTTACATAAATATTTATTTAATGATTCACTAACAACACTTGTGGATAGTCTAGACACAAATAAGTATTTTTGTTTCTCTACTACACTTAAGCAATTTTCATTATCCGCTGAGCCTACTATATGTTTATGTTTGTTAGAGTGAATTCTTTCGTCTTGTTTTTTACTTTTCACTAATTCAGAACTACTTTCACTTTTTGGGTTATGATGAGTTTTAAATTCACGAAACTGTTTCTTCCGATGATTTACACCCACGTTTGAAGGGTTAACTATAGGAGATACACTCCTATCTATGGGAGCGGTTTGGCTAGATAGTATAGACAGAGTGGGCCTAATAACTACTTGAGCTGTTGAGTGTCAGATACTACAGCTGAATTGGTCAACTTTAATCTTGCTGAGTCACAAAAACTATTAGACATAGGCCTATTCCTATTTTGACCCAAGTTTTCAACAGAGTTTGTGCTAGTGTTACCGTTGTTTTCTTTTAAGTTGGATTTCAGTACGCTGGAATAAGAGTGACGATTGTCATTTAATATTATGTCTCCAATAGTTTCACTTTGATTTGCTAATGCTAAGTTTAGCCTAATACTGTCTTCCTGAAGTAGACTTAGTTGACTACTCATATCTGCTTGGTTCTTGGTTAGATCATATATTTGGTACATTAAGATTTTAATGTGATCAAAACATTGGCATTTATGGTTAAACTCACTGATTATTGCAGTTTCAGAGTTGATATTAGCTTCCACACTACTTACGTTCAAGCACGCAATGTTAGTTTGTCTACACTGGCTACATTTCCAAAAGGTTAATTTACCACATTTGTCATATATTTCCATTTCGTGTATCGATAGATCTACACAATCCTTGTGGAAATAACTACTACATGGTCTTTCACATAAAAGCTTATCAGTTTTACTTTTAAAAACTAAATTGCAAGCACTGCACTTAAGAGCTCTGCCTCTCAGAGACGCCATCTTGATCCATCTTGCTGTAACTTCAAAAACCATTTCTGTCGACATACTATTTATTTTGGTCATGGGCTTTTGAGAAATTGTTTCTTTAACAAAAAATGGCACATCCTCAATGTTTTCTTGTAAGCCTACAATAGCTATTGCTCAAATTGTAACTCTTAAATTTAAACAGATTAATCTCATCAAGAGAAAGCCAATGCTCTATTAAACAGACTACATCTAAGTTGTTGACATAATCTTCACCAAAATGAAACTTGTTTGGAAGACCTTGTACATTCCATAATATGGTAACAATTTCATCAGACCTACTAATGCTACAGGCAGACCTGAAAAAAGAATTAATATTTGAAACAGTACACCTTTTCTTCACAAAAACTAAATTAGGCTCATCTCCATTAATACTAAGAGAAGGCTTGCATTTAGTCCTATAAGTTGACTTCATGGACCGATGGCTGTCGGTCCACTCTTTTAGTTTTTTGGAACTACACTGTTAGGCCCAGACAAACATAGCCTATTTTTGATTATTTTACTAATTGTCTTAGCTAAGGTTTCTTTCCCTAAGGTATTAAAATGCTGCCCATGCTATGTATGATAATCCCTACTGCAATTACTAGTGTTAATAAAGCAAGCATTCTTAAGTTATCTACAATGCCCTTAAAAGTTGAATTTACCAGTTCAATCTCTTTGTTGACAATCAAAGAATCCATTAAATCATGGCGGTCAGGTACATTAACAAAAATTACATTGGTGTTTTCCAATTTTTCCATCGCAAACTTTAAGGAAAAAGCAGCTTGCATGGATTCATTTGAGTATACGTCGTTGTCTCCTCCTATTATGACCACTATGTCTTTCAAGGTTAACTTTTCTTCTCCAGAATGGATTCTGTCTTCTAATTGAACAACGCTCCTCATTAAGGCACTGGGCTTGACCTGTCCTTCTACATCAAATTTCCAATTCAATTTTCTTTTATTAACCTGGCTAAACCACATCCAAAACTATCAGAGAATAGTTTAACACAATACTGCACCTTAGGTTTAGTGCGTTTTAGTTTCTCTAAGCTCCTAACTCCATAGGCCTAGGTGACTATGAGCCTCTTCCACAGGACTGCTAATATCTTCACTCTCATTTATGCCTTCATCAAGTACACTGAAACTGTTTGTTAAGAAATGATAATCATTTTGACTAAGTTTAAACTGATGCTGTAGCCGCAAACTTTTTCTCAGTGGAACAGATTCCCATCTACGATTTTTGAAGAGGGTTGCATGTCATCTGCAGGCCCACATTTTAGGTTAGTAGTACTGTACTTTGGTTGGCTACAATACCAGTTTTAGCAGTATTTCTTTCCAAAACAAGTCTTTCATTTTCTTATCTTAATTCACTAATAGGGGAGACCGGGGCACTATTGGATGAAATTTCATGTTTCACTTTATGCATTTTTCTAATTATGAAAACTGTTAGATAAAAATTTTAGTTTTTAACCTGGTGTTTAGTTGGTCTTCTAGAACCCCACAACAAATTTTCAAGATAATTTGAGCACCCTTTTATGTGGAATATTTTTTTTTATAAACCTCTACATTTTGTCCAAATTTGCCCCGGCGGGGTAGTTTTGGACAAATTGATTTTTTTTGGGGGCACAATTGGACAGTGCTAAAAATTGGTTTATTTGGACATAAAAATAACTTATTTATAGGTTTCAAACAACATCTATATTTAAGGAAACATATATACAAACTTTATAACTAAAAAAAACAAAAGACACACATAAAAAACTATTTGAAATTAAAAGTAGTCAAATTTTCCTTGAAAACAAAGCAGTTTGCTGCTCTGGATGTCCCACCAATTATATCTGGTTGTCGCAGCTTGAACTCAATGTCTTTGGATTCGACAAAGCTGACTTCAACATTTTCTGGGAAGTAAAACTTGTAAGAGTTTTGGTTCTTTTTGAGAAATTTCACACTGAAACCATCAGTCACATGCTCCTCTATTTGGGCAATAAAGTGGTAGATGGTCTTCTTAGAAGCAAACTTTGTCAGTATGAAGTCATTTGTGCCATACTTTTTATCAGGAAGGAAATCAAACAGTTCTTCTTCATCCTCAGAAAAGTCTTCTGGACTAAGGCCTCCATCGTCTAGTTTTATTTGTATCTCATCTTCGTTGCTAGATGAGTCATCTTGATACGGCTTTCTCCAGACCCCCTCAGTTTTTTTCTTCTTAATTTCCTTTTTTACTGCCCTCTCTTGTTTTCTTTTTTCCACCAACATTTTCTTCTCTTCTTTTTCTTTTAACTCCGCTACAAGAGCATCTTTCTCTGGAGTATCAGTCAGAATTCGCGAACGACCTTTTTTTCGGCCTCGCCTTTCCTTTCCCTTAGGAACGTATTTGGGGTAAGGCATGACATCCTCTGGAGTAAGCGTCAATGTAGTAGGTCTTTTAACATTTACTGGTTGTGGCGTTGATGGGCCAGGTACATTCTGGTCAATAGTTGATTGTGAGCCTTGTGGGTCGTCAGAGCTTTGGGTGTTTTCCATCAACGGAAAGTCACGTGATGTACCAGGCACTGGATTTTGGTTGTTGGTTTCTTCAACTTGCGATAACATAACACGGTCAGTCACACTGGCACCCTTGAAATCATTGTCAGTGAACACACTGCGGCTGAGTGGATAGATTCCAGCTTTACGAAATCCACTTTTGATGTTAGATGCAGTGAAAGATTCAACAAATGGTTTAGCAGTAAGCTGAGCAATTTCTCGAATTGTAATTGTATGACCAGGATGTTGAGATAGCCAAAGATTGAATTCAGAACGTAAGCGCCTTTTAAACGGACTAAAAACTGCTACATCCAGCGGCTGACTTTTGTGTGTTGTGTGTGGAGGGCTAGTGATCATATGTATGCCATGATCTCTGCTGTACATCACCACATCCAAGCCAATGTGGGACTCATGATTATCCAGGGTTAAAACCACGGGGTTTTCTTTAGAACATTTTGTGGCCTTTTGGATATGTTTAAGCGTCTCTAAAAAGAGAGCTGATGTCATCCAACCAGAATCAGAATAAAGATCTTTGCTTCCTTCAGGTGCCCCAATCATGTAGGCAAAGTTTGGGCGTTTTCTTGGGAAAATGTAAATTGGTGGCAAGTAACTCCCATCGGCGCATATGATGGCACAGAAAGTTATTTGCTCCCCCCTCTCTCCTGATACGACTTGGCCCACCTGTTTTGTTCCCTTTGCTGCAATCACTTTTGGCGCCTCCAGCACAGTACTTATTCCACTCTCGTCCAAATTTAAAATTCTTGACGGAGGAACTGCTACTTTTGCGAACAAAGTTTCTAGGTTGTCAAAATACGTTCCCACATTGTGTTTATTAAAGCTAGTGTTCCTGGACAGACTAGTCTTTTCTGCTTGGCGGAGTGAAAGTCCTTGATGTCTCTTCATAAAATGGTTTAGCCATTCTTCTCCTGCTAAGCCTGTAGTACGCCATTTAGCAGGTATGCGTTGTTCGAGATTCAAAGCTAAGGCATATTTGAAGGCTAATTCCCTGGCCATCATGTAAGTTAGGCCATAGTTCATTCTGAAACCTTTCAATGCAGTAGTCTGCAATTTTTTGTTCCTGTTCAGGTGTAAATACTTGTCTTTGAGAGTATTTAGTGTTATAAACAGGGGCCATATCTTCTATAGTAACCTCTTTTACTGGCTGGTGCTCATCTTCAACCTCTTGAAATAAAGTTACATTTTCATTGCCCACAGGCTCATTGACATGATCCTCATTGTTAAGCTCATCAGCTCCATTACCATTGTTAGGCTCATTAGCTATAAGCCTATTCTCATTGTTGACTTCCTTTTGCTTTACTTTGTTGAGTCTGAAATGTAGGGTCGACTTTTTAAGCCCATGGGCTTCGGCAGCTTCCCTAATGGATCGGTAGTTACCATTTCTATAGTCATTTAATGCTGCTACTATAGATTCTTCAGAAATATTAGCCCTATCTGTTTTCTTTATATACTTCCTAACCATCTTTAACCTGGAAAAACCAAAAAACAGTATGTAGCAATGACAAAACATAAAATAATGTTTTGTCCAATTGTGCCCCATACTTTTGTCCAAAACTGCCCCGAGGTAGGTTAAGATATAAAAATTGAAGATTACAGAAAGGAGGTGACATAACCTCAAAATGAATGAATTCATTGCATAGTCAGTTGAACTAAAAATTTAAAAATAATAGACACAATTGATTCAGGATGATACTTACTGTGAAAGAGATAAGTTTGTGAATATGCAAAATCACTTCATTTTGGGTAAAAAACATAAAATAAGAAATCTATTTCTAAGAAGATGTGCCACACTAGCCAAACTTTCCACAGTGAAATGTGACTGTCTCAGGCATACCATAAAGGGAAATTGAAGGGAGAAAAAAAATCCCTCTGGCTATAAAAGGCATTGTCCAATAGTGCCCCAGTCCAAAAGTGCCCCAGTCTCCCCTATCTAGTTTTAACACGTTAATTACCTCTAGAAGTGTAGTTTCTGTTTCACTGTTAGACTGTCCAGGAGTTGAGTTTGGATCGTACGCAACAGTTAGTTCACTATCACAGCTTGAGCACCTCCACTCACATTTCTCATCAGGAGGATTATGTTTCGGTACATTTGCACATTTAAAATGACTCAATTTGTCGTAGTAATCACAGAGAATACCATTCCTTACAATTCTTTTACAATGCTTACATTTTATATCATAAATAAGACCACATGCCGCCATCTTGGAATCAGCGGCATGTTCCAAGATGTTTTAGCCTACTATTTGTTAGTAAAACATGCATTTTTCGGTCTGAAAAATAATTTGACTACAAAACCAGATATATGTTTGTGTTCTGCATAAAAAAAACCACGAGAAATAAAAAAAGTTGTTGAAAAATAAAGATTTTCAAAAAGTTGTTTTTTCACGAAAAAAAGATAAAAAACTAGTATTTTCAGAGGTGGCAAGAAAGTGCATAATTACCACGAAACCTTTGTAGTACCCCTAATTAAGATTAAGTTTTAATTTCCGTAGCCCTACCATATTTTCATCCAAATTTTTTAAATTTCTTCTTGATAATTATTTACTAAAATGGAATGCGAGGTTTTATAGCATTATGTAATTGTACAGTTCCAGAGAAGAAAAACAATATGTTAAAATGTAGAAACATATTTAGTATTTTTTTTTTTTTATATATATATATAAAAAAGATTGCAAAGCGCCAAAAATGACACTAGTGTTTTGGGAGTTCAACAACGTCACCGATCTAGGATTGTTTTACTCCTAAAAAATTACAATAAATTGCATACCATGTTCAATCTTAAATCTCAAGGGCCAAAACTAGTAAGATAGACAATAACCAAATTCATAAAATTGTTCAATATGCTTAAGTTAAAGGGCCTACTCTGAGAAATTATGATAAATTCATACCATGTTCAATACATATTTGTGTGTATTGATAATGTATATACTTCATACATTATCAATACAATGCAGTGGATAATAGTTTTTGAAAAATAACAGACTTCATAAATTATGAAATCAAGGAAACTTTCTCCCCCTAGGGCTAAACAAACTATATACACCATTTTATACAGTAAGTTGAAACCTTAAGAATAATGCAATTGAATACTTTAGTGGTTACTAAATTGATTTTAATTGAAGTTACTAGAATTGTAGCACTGCAGTACCTTTACTTACCAATAATAAAATAAACGTTAGTTAGCTCTAATTCCAAAATTCTTATTTGTTATCAAATCCTACTATCTATATATAATACTATTATATCTGTAACTCTAAAAGCAGTAAAATCTGACAATTCCACTTAGTAAACTTTCTCCAAAGAGTATAAAAATATATACGTTCTACTTTCTACCCATAGCCAAAAAGCAAAGATAAAATAATTCTCAACTCAATAACAACTAATTTATTTCGACACAAATCTATATAATTACTATATGTAAAATAGAAAGCCATCCCTTCCACCAACGCTCCCACTTTCCGTAATCTTATTGAGCTGAAATTTTGTTGTTTAATCTTGCATTGTGGTTGTTTATTTATTTATTCGTACGTCTATGGGCGGGTGGGTTGGTCAAAACTACTGTACATATATGGCCATGGGTGGGTGGTTGGGTCTATTCCACTGTACGTGTATGGGTGGATGGGTGTGTCTATACCACTACATGTATGGGCGAGCGGGTGGATCAATACAACTGTACGTGTATGGGTGGATTATGTAATACAAATATGATCAAAAATGTTATAAAAATTTCCATTATATATCAGGAATGTTTATTTAAGGTTTCACATGTTAAGGGACAATGGCTCAGATTCCTTTGATAATTGTTTTTGGACCTTACATTGAAGTTGAAGCTGTTTGGACCTTATATAGAAGCTTCATCGTGTGGAGCCAATTCCCTCTCAGCTTTAATGATAGTAAAAGAGAAGCATAGCAGACATGATGAATCTATATTATGTATAACACCATTATTCAGTTATGAGAAATACTTGCAAACCATCCCTTTTTTACCATCATAGGCAGTACACCAATTTTTTTATATTTTACAATAAAACATTATAGATGGCTATATATATATATATATATATATATATATATATATATATATATATATATATATATATAACAAACAGCGTACTATATAACTGTTAATAGGCAATAAAGTGTTCTAATATTGTGACATGGCAATAACAACAATAATATTAATAACAACAATAATAATAATATTAATAACAACGACAATAATAATAGTAAATTATTTATTTATTTATTTTTGTGAATGCTACATAACAGCAATGCCAATTACAATGTAGCATTAATTATTATACATCTAACAATACATGCAGCAGAGTAAGAATTCTTGATAAAGTTCTTCGATCAGTCCAGCACAAAACATTTCCAATTCAAACCATAATACACGAATCATAAGATATTTATAAACATACATATATATAAACAATATTACTTAGGCTATAAAACAGATATACACTAAATACGCTTAACATGCAAATGAGCATCCCGTAATAGTACAAATAAACGAGTGACAGTATCAGATACCATAAGATAATTATAAACATACATATATATAAACAATATAACTTAGGCTATAAAAAAGATATACACTAAATACGCTTAACATGCAAATGAGCATCCCGTAATAGTACAAATAAACGAGTGACAGTATCAGTTAACCAGTTGATATGTTAACAATAACAATATGCACAACAATAAAAATTCAACCAACATAAATAAAATTTATAAAAAAACTTAACAAAATATAATATTAGTGTAATAATGAATTATATAACTAAAACATTATGCAAACTCTCAATTTTAATGGAATGGTGAAATAAATCTATTGAGGGAGAGTAAATGTTATACAGCCTGGACATAAGATTGATAGGGGAGTAATAACCTAAGTTGGTACGTGAGTACCGCGGAGTGAGCAGGAAGGAGCAGCGAGAGTTGTGCCGAGGCACAGTGAAGTCCAGCTGAGACAACAGGCGGCTGTCGTCCAGCTCGCCGCGCGCCAGTTTCTGTAGGTACATCAGTACACACGCGTCCCGTCTTTTGGAAAGGCTCACTAATTCAAAAACACTTAATAATTGGCTATAAGGTATGAAAGTGGCGGGAATTCTAAATGATTTAAAATACAAAAATCTTAAAAACTTGTTTTGAACATTTTCAATCATATCAGAGAGATAATTAACGTGTGGATACCATATTATTGACCCGTACTCTAATTTTGACCTTACCAACGAAAAGAATAAAAGCTTGAGTGAGTTCGGCTTTGTCAAAAAAAATCCCGTTCTTCTAATAAAACCCATCATGGAATAAGCTGATTTACAAATGGCTATAACATGCTCTACAAATGAAAAATTTGAATCAAATATAATTCCCAAATCTTTAAAACTTGTCTTTAATGATAACTGTTCACCGCCAATAGAGTAATTAAAACGAATAGTATTTCTCTCAGTTTTTTTAGTAAACGTCATTACAGCACACTTTTTGACATTAAATTTTAAATTTTTTGTGCTCCATGTGAACAGCGAATGTAAATCCTCTTGCAATAGGTGGCAATCTAACAAACTTCTAATTTTTTTGAATATTTTTATATCATCGGCATATAACAAAATTAAACTGTTCTTTACACATTTAATGATATCATTAATAAATATTAGAAACAGTAAGGGACCAAGGTTTGAGCCCTGAGGTACGCCTGACTCAACAATAAATTGTTTGGACAAAAACCCCTCAAACAAAACATATTGTTTCCTTCTGTACAAGTAAGAAGCAAACAATTTAAGAGTGTTTTCAGTTAGACCAAAAAAGTTTAACTTACTCAGAAGGGCTAATGCAGTGACTTTATCGAAAGCCTTGGCAAAATCGGTATATACTACATCAATTTGGGCGTTATTGTCTATAGCTGACATACAGTACTGAGTGAAATTTAGAAGATTGGAGTTAATTGACCTGTTAGGGAAAAAACCATGCTGGAATTCACTAATATGACTCTTTACGTGGAAAAATAATCTATTGTAAATAACCGATTCGAATACTTTAGCAGGCGAGGATAAAAGAGCAATGGGTCGGTAGTTTTTTATGTCCTTTTTAGAACCTTTTTTCGGTACTGGTACCACTTTGGTGGTTTTCCACACGTCTGGAAAAACTTTATTTTTTACAGATAAATTAAAAAGATAATGTAACGGCGTAACAAAACACTCAGCGCAAGCTTTAAAGATGTAAGGCGGTACCTCGTCAGGCCCCATTGATCTCTTAGGTCTCAGTTTCTTTAATCCATTTAACACCTCTTGCTTAGTTATTCCATTCAGAGTTAAAGAAGAAGCATTGTCCATGACAGGTGAGGCGCGCGCCTGCTGCCACAGCTCGTCCAGGCTGAGATTACAACTTTCGTAAACAGAGCTAAAATATGTAGCCATGGCCTCCGATATCGCCGCTCCCCCCTCCACCTCCCTATCGTCCAGGTGCATTGTTGACGGGTTCTTATCAGCTGCCCTCAAACGTTTTATTGCACCCCAGAATGACCTTGGATTACTGTTTACTTCACACTCAACTGTTTTTATGTGATTCTCATATTCTAATTTAATTAGATTTTTTGTGTTTTTACGTAAATCATTGTACTCGTTTAAAAGATGAGGCATGTTGAATTTTTTATATTTTCGTCGACACCTTTCTTTCTTACTTATTAATTTTTTTAGTTCCACAGAAAACCAAGGAGGGTATTTTGACTTACGCTGTTGGTATTTTGGGACATGTAAGTCGAGTGCAGAGTATAATTTGTTATAAAAACACTGAATTGCAAGATTTAAATCTGATATACATAGCAATTCATTCCAATCAGTATATTGCAGCTCATTATAAAGGGAATGGAAATCGGCTTTGTAAAAATTATATGAATTTGAACTGTTTTGCTTACAAACATTTTCTCTTATTTTGTGGGGCAATTCCAAGGTTATTGCAGGGTGATACCTATCAATAACAACCAAAGGGTGTGTTTCCTCAGATACAGTTAAGGCCGAAATATCCGACAAGATCAAATCCAGCGTACGTCCTAGGACATTTAACTCATTATTTTTCAAAGACAACCCATACAACTCATTAAAAAATAATAAATGCTTACATATATCATTACCCTTGGATAAGTCAAAATCAGTTCCTGTTATGTGTAAATTAAAATCCCCCAAAATAAGTAAATGTTCATTCTTAAATTTATATATGTCTAATTTATCAAAAAAGGTTTTGTAGACATGCAATGGAGAATTCGGAGCGAAATAAACAACACATAATAAACAAGAGAAACCTGTTGAAAGAGTTACTTTGATCCAAATATTTTCATCTGTCTCGATGTTAAACAATTGAATGGCTTTAAACTTATTTTTGACAGCAATCAAAACCCCCCCACCCCTCCCCATTCCAGTAAGCCTCTGATCTCTATCTTTCCTGAATATTGTATAATCCTGAGTGAATAATTCTGAATTATAAACAGAGGAATTTAACCATGTTTCTGTTAATGTTACTATGTCGTAGTCATTTTCTAATAACGCTAAACGAAAGTTGCTAGTTTTAGTCCTTAAACCTCTAACATTTTGATAATAAATACTAACACCTATCATGTGTTTTTAATTTAATATAATTAATATAAATATTAGACTAATAACGGAAAATATAGATCTCAAATTATCAACATGCTATATACTAAAAATATAAAAACAACAACCAATAAATATTACGAAAAATTCAACAATAAATATATTAGAGGCAAAAAAACATGAACCATAATCAAGATAAGACATAAATACCTTAAACTTAATAACCAAAGGTGATACATTTTATTGAAGTTTGTCCAAATCAGCCCTCTCCGAGATGAGTACTGCCCTTCCACCTTCCTGCTTCTTAACAAACACCTTCCCCGAGCTGGTTATCCAGGCGAACTTGTAATTGTTCTTCTCCTTGAAAGCGCGTGTCTCCGCCCACAGGATCCGCGTCTCCCGGGTCAGCGACAGGTTGACGTAGACCTTGTTCTCGCTCTGGAACCCCAGTTCAGTTGCCGAGAAGCCGTTCTTCACCCTCGATCTCCTTCGTAGCTCCTCCATGTCTAGGCGACGACAAAACTTAACGATGATTCCCTTCGGCGCCTCAAGGTTGTTTTTATTTTTTGACAGGCGATGTACTGCGTCAATCATTTGTTCAGTAAGATTAAAACTCAACACACGAGCTACGTTTTTGACGACTTCCATAATATTTTCATTGTTCGTCTCAGGTACGCCCACAATCTCCAGACAGTTACTACAAGCCCGTATCACCCTTTGTAGATCACTCAATTTTTTCTTTAGGCTAATATTTTTGGACGTTAAACTATCAATAGCCTCCTCGTTGACTTTTATTTGCTTTTGGTTGCTCTTAGATAAATAAGTACAGTCTTTAATGTCTTTAGAACACAAATCAATAGATTCGGTTATATCCTGCTTAAACTGCTTCATTTCATCTTTTAGCGCTGCTATGTCAGATTTAAACTGCTTATTGTCATTTTTAATTTCATTGACATCGACTAGCAACAAATCCAACTTTTGGTCTACAGTTAAGTCACTGGAACTATTGTTTCGGGTAGATCTGCCAGTAGGCGGCGCCATGCTTACCCACCAGCTGAGCTTATCGCGTGACCTTCAACCGGCTCCTGTTATGCTAAAGCTAACCTGTTGTTTCACTGTTTTAAACACTAATTACACTGTTATTGCAGATTATTCACACACAAACTATATCACATGCAGCGACAAACGCGAACATAAATCACTGTGCACAGTTTCAACTCCGTCACTAAGCAAATAAACAGTGAAAACGCAATTTAAATACGGAGCCGATGCGACACGCGTCTACTCTGCTCGCATGTTCCTTATCACCCCAATCAATGTTCCTTATCACCCCAATCGCATGTTCCTTATCAAATTAGAATACAATGTGAAGTAGTAATACAACTAGACAAATAAATATCACAAGATAATTAGTCAACAAAACAAGGAGCAAACACATTCAATTATAATCTATAAAATAAATAGCTGAGATATTAACATACCGACCTATTAATCCAAACAAAAAATTAAAGTAATCTTAATTAATTTACAAGATAAAACAAAAATGAATGCAATAATAGATACAACCAAAACAAAACCACAACTTAAAAAACAATAAAAACATAAATAGTGCAAAAAAAACACACATAAAAAGACATACAATTTCAGCAAATAACTGATATTCAAACAGTCTCGAGCCAGTTAAGAGCCCGGAAAGACCTCTTCAGTGACGCCAAGCTATCAGAGAAGAAGTCATGGTGAAGTGTTACCACATTCCCAAGTCGATGCAGTCTTGGGATGACGCTGTGAAACTCATAGTTTGTAGAGCACTGGGCGTGTATAAACAATTCCAAAGATCGAGTGCATCCGCAGACTTTAATTTCAATGAGACGAAGAAGGCCAGGTCAGTCCACTTCACCAGTCAAAATCTTCTTAAAAAATACCAAGTCCTGCAATTTTCTTCGCACGACAAGAGGAGCCAATCCTAAGTCCTTCTCGACCGCATCTAAGGGCACATCATGGTAGTTAAAGCCAAATCTAAAGCCAACAATCCTAACAAAACGGTCTTGAATGCTCTGAAGGCGCTGAACATGACCCAGCTGGTAAGGGGCCCATACGATGCAAGCATACTCCAAGATTGATCTGACTATTGCAGTATAAGCCATCTTCATCGCTGCAACACTCAGTAGACTCCTTGAAACTCTGACGATGAAACCACGTATTCTGGACGCTCTCCCAACAATAGCATCAATATGAAGTTCAGGACTCACATTCGAGGAAAAGATGACTCTGAGATCACGTACGGATGACTTGCGGCTGAGCGAGGAATTGCACAGATAATAGTCAAAGAGTAATGGCATGGAGGTCCGACAGAAGGATACAATGGCACACTTGTCAATATTCAGCCTCATATCATTTTTGCACACCATGCCATAATCTTCTTCAAGCTCCGCTGCATCTGACAACAATCATCGATGGAAGATATAGTGCGAAATAACTTTATATGATCTGCAAAGCACAAGCAGTTGACGTCCTCCAAAATACTTGCCAAATCGTTGAGAAAACCCATAAACAAGAAAGGGCCCAGATGTGAACCCTGAGGAACCCCCGAGGTGGCAACAAAGTATCTTGAGGTGGCACTCATGAACTTAACACAGAGTCTGCGGTCTTTTATGTAAGAACGAAACCAATTTAGAAGTCCACTAGTAATGCCCAAGGCCAGGGCCACCCAGAGAGGGGGGGGGCAAAAGAGGCAAATTGCCCCGGGGCCACACAGACTTAGTTCACAGGGGGGGGCCACATTTCATGCAACAAAAAAGAAAATACTTAATAATCTACTAGATAAGAAACGATTCAGGCCTGTATCAAAATATCAAAAGTGATATTAGGCAAATAAGTCTTCCAGTTTTAGTTTTAAAACGATTAAACTAAACCATTGGTTGTATAGCAACCAGGGAGCCTTTTGGAGCAAGTTGTACACTGGTCTTTAAAGTTTGTCAGCGGTCGACATAGTGGTGTGACAGCATACGCTCTGGTTGGTGTGTGACTGCAACTGTACCCCTCGCCAGTTGTCTTGTTTGCGAACAAGTGTAAAGGCATGCAGCTTGTGAACACACCAAAATATAAATTCCAGTTTGCGAACATATAAATATACTTGAGTGGTGTGGACAGTGGACCTCTATGAGATGTCCTGTTTTCGTAAACTATTTATATAAAACATGTCAAAAGACCCACTAACTTTACATTTGTATTACTCAAAACTCCGTTTTTGGACGTGTTTAATACAAGGTGGACAAGAACGTTTCTGTACGTTTTATTGTTTAACTTTAATTTCAAAAGTATATACTACTTCAAACAAAATTTTTATACTTGTCCTAAATTCAACTCTATCTTGGCTTTCAGTGTTAGGAAAATCAATCGCTTGGTCACGTTATTATCCTTACAAAACCATTACTTATGATATATTACTATTATTAACTTAAGATAATAAAGCAATTGCAAATTGATTTGTATTTGTAGTGGTTTGTTGATTAAGCTTTTATCCTTATTTTGTATTTTTCACAAACTCTGTTTATGTAGATAAATAATCTTGATTTAGTATTTCGAAAATTCCTTGACTCATCGTAGCAAAATAATAGATCTATATACTGTGAAAACGAGTGATCAGTAACCTGCGACCTAAAGTATGCAAATTAATAAATTGTAATACAAAAGTGGAAGCCTAAGAACAACACAATTAAATAAGCAAACAAAATCACAGTAAAAACATTTTAAATCTGTCATCTTAAAAAGGTCGAAAAGTCTTTATAAGAAAAGGTTCTTACAAACTTGGTTTCAAAGCTGGTAGTAGGCAGCGGCACTCTGTTCGAACGTGGTAACGTTGCACTCTTTACCGGCACTGATCAGCTAATTTTTCAATATATGCACTAAATTTAAGAAATAGTAGTCGTATTTCAGTAGTAACTGTGTTTTGCACCCAAAAAACCCGCAGGCAAAATATACAATGTTGTAACAACGTGGCTGGAAGAGTTCAATTAATTGTCATGAAGGGTAGATCGGGGACATCGTCAATCATTAGTCTGTTTGTTTACTGTCGTCCAGTAAAGAAATATTTTGTTATTGTTGTATTTTATAGAGTGATATTTTTGTAATTTAATGCGTTCTTTTGGATTTCCTAGTAAACTACTATAATAATCGATTAATTTAATTTGCTATGATTCATATTCCATTTCCAGATTTTGAGAGAACAAAAAGCTAAAGTTTAAGCCCAGTAATTTATGGTAACGTTTTATTGAAATCAATAAAAATAGACTATAAATGTTTCAATATAGTATTGTAATATACTGCAAAGTAAATTATACATTTTTACAGTATAAAAAGATTAAATTAACGATGAAAGCACTAAATTACAGTAGTTTTCTAGGTACTTAAATCTGGTAAATATGCATACATCACCGCTCGCTTACCGGATTTACAACAATATGTGTGTATGATGCATTACATTCAACTTGCCCTACGCTATCGCGGGAGGAATTGCGTGGCATAATCTTGTCTAAAAATTATAATTTTGTTACGTTCTGTACTATCCGGATTTATCTTCCATCATATTTAACCGGTTAACCAGAGTTATTTTTTTACTTTCTCTCTACTTTAATGTTTCCTTTGACATTTTAAATTTACTAGTTATTATGACATGGATGTTCGTAAAGACATTTTACCAATATATTATGACATAGGTCTTAATGAAAAGAGGAGCTCTTAAGTACACCGTTAATAGATAAAACAGCTTCATCATTGTTCAGATTTGTACAACTCCTTTTGAATAATATTTATTTTGTGACATTTAACTTGTTGTAACTCTTTTATTGTCTGGTTTAATTTACCCTGAAACTGTAACAAGAACAGGGATGTATTCTCAACATATTCAGTAGAGCAGCTCTTGATTAAAAACCAATTATGCCCACGTACAGGTTGTTCCCAAACAAATAGCATAATTGATTAATGTTGTCATTCATTAACATAACAAATCACAACCAATAAAAATAGTTTTCTTAATTTTTTTACTGTCACTGACGAACGAGTAAGCCATTTATATTTTTGACGATCATTAACACAGTATTTATTTATTGTTTGTTGCGTGATAAGTGAAATTAACTAATATTGACCCACTGTACGTGTATTGTTGAGCGGGAGGGTCAATAATACCACTGTTCGTGAATGGGTGTGTCAATACCACTGTCACTGTACGGACGTGTACACTGTGATGTACATCTATGATATAGTATCCAATTTTACAGACATAAATTTTACTATGTTTTATGCTGAGAAAATTGAGTTGGTACAAAATGCCTTTTATGCCTGTGAAATAAAAATTGAATAGTTTTAAAGTTTAGCACAAAGACAAACTAAAATCACGAATATAAACTAGATGTTTTAATGTCCAACATCAATAAGCTACGTAGCCAGTGGTCTACAACCTGTTTTGAAAACAATAACATAACCTCAACTCTCAGTTGACTGTTTTTAAAGCATTAGATGTTCGCGCTCACCAAATTATTTTACTTTGTGAACATCTTTAGCTAGCGAAGCTTAGTGGCCTATACAAATTTATTGGCCCCTCCCTCCCTCACCCACAGCTAATATCATTGGCGAGGATAGCTCCTAAACTGGCGATCGAAGTGCTGCTGCACCCAACTATGCAACTGACTGTGGCATTGCTTGGTTCGTTATTATTTATTTAATATTAAAGAATAGCAGTTTTGTTATAATAGATTGATGTTATTGTAGCGGTAATACTTAAGAAAATGTTTTAAAGTATATGACAATTAGAGAAATACTTATCGGAGCTTCGCAGCTAGCCCTGAGAAAACGTCCATAAACAAGAATCTTAATTACAATAGTAATCTAACGAAAGAGATGGTAAGAATATCGTACAATGTGCTAAAAGTAAAATATCAATTATAGTATATTTGACAATAAGAGTAATTAAATTTATTTTGAAGTGAAGGAAGAGGCCACATAGTAAACTTTGCCCCGGGGCCACCAAAAGTCTCTGGGCGGCCCTGCCCAAGGCTTCCACCTTAGCAATAAGATGGTTGTGATTCACGATGTCAAACGCCTTTGAAAAATCAATGTAAGCGCTGTCAACTTGCTTGCCTCTACTAAGGGGTGACATGATGAAATTCATATATATATATATATATATATATATATATATATATATATATATATATATATATATATATATATAAAAGATTAGTTGCAGTAGATCTTCCTGATGAAAATCCATATTATTCAGATACAAGAATACTTTTGAAGGGGAAACTGACATAATCAAGGACCAATGACTCAAAACCTTACCCAGGGCCGGCTGAATCACAATCGGACGGTAGTTTCGAAGATCATCAGTACCGGAGGACTTGTGAACAGGCCCCACAAAACTAGACTTAAGCCGGTCTGGGAAAATACCCCGTCGAAGAAAGATGTTAAAAAGAACGGTCAGTTGGGGAGCAAGCAGGCTGCAACATCCCTTGAGAACCAGAGGTGGAATCTCATTAGGACCAGTGCCCTTAAACGGATCTAGTGAGGCAAGCGTCCTTCGAACCTCTTCAGTCTTCAACACACACGAAGATAATTTTACACTCCCACATAAATTGTATTCGGGAACTGCTGTGTCTGATGTTGAATATACCGAGGAAAAGTGGTCAGCAAAAAGACCACACACTGCCGTAGGAGATGAAACCCTGCAGTCATCCAGCTTATATGATTCTGCAGAAGCCCGGCCACTCCTAGATCCATTCACAAAGCTCCAGAAAGACTTTATTTTTAAAGGAATTGTATGATCAATGTAATTCATGTAACAATGAGAACTCAGCTCCTTGCAGAGTGAACGAAGATGCCTAAACTCATTATAGTCTTCAGGAAGATGTGCAATTTTAAACCTCTTGAGCGTTTAATTTTGACGCTCATGACTTTTTCATGACTACAGCATTCTTTAGGTCAGCAGGAAACCAGCAAGGAAATTTAGATACACCAACCCTCCTTCGAGGAGTGTTCTCAATAACCAATCTATGTAAGTCATTCATGAGGCTGTCAAAAAATGCATTAGCATCAGGCATGATGTACTGCACAGTACCGAGCAAATAACACAGCTGACGAAAAACCCTATCAACGTTGCACTTGTTGAAATTGTAGACGAAACCAGGGCGTATCGTCTGAGTTAGTGGATTTAATATCTCATAACATAAAACAGGATTAGCAGCTTCCTCTAGTAAGATCCGATCGACTTTCGCAGTAACGGAGATAGAAAGTGCAGAGCTAAAAATGAGGTCCAACATTACACCACGTTGATTTGTCACAGTGTTGACTTGGGAAAAATGAAAAATGGCAGCCATATCAGTGACATGAGAAGCAGATCTGATAACAGAAACTAGATGAGGAGCACTCAAATCCATTTCAGGTAGATTAAAGTCACCCAAAATTAATGAATGCTTAAACAGGATCTCAGAAGACATAATTTCATGGACCGCATCGCTGTAGCGTGCAAAAACCTGTGAGGACTGATTGGGGGGATATAGACGCCTCCCACCAATATAGGATTTTCTGATGCATTAGTTTTTAAAGACAGAAAAATGCATTCAATATCCCTCACTGAGGTTTGAAGTAAGCTTGACTTAAGGTAAGATCTGGTAGCCACAGGAACTCCGCCCCCGCCAGACTTAAGACTAGACTGAGGAGGTCTATCAACTTTGAACACATCAAAATCGATAAGTCCTAACTCGGAATCACAAATGTCAGAACATAGGTTAGTCTCAGTTAAAACCAAGATATCATATATATACAAGTGTTCACAGCTTTGCAAAGTTCAACAAGTTTTGTTCGTAAACCATTTACGTTCTAATAATATACCAAAAGATGACTGTTCCGAGCTTTTGATCGTTTTTTGAACTCTGCTTCACAACTTTCGGGACACCAAGAACATACCTGATGGTGAGACCAACCTCGCCTGCTTCAATTCGCTTTTTTAGTTCAACTCTTAGATTATTCAGATATTCCCTTTCACGAGGGATCTTGTCTCGCGTAAAGCTAACAGAATGGAGGCGAGTATCCAAATTTACCAGATCTGATCCACTGAAGTTCTTAGAAAATTCTGTAACCTCATCGGAACTGCTTACAATAAGCTTTAAAGGTCTGGGCTTCTTTGCAGAATTATTCCCAATGCGAAAACATTTGAATGGTTTACTCATAGAAGGACAAAAATTTATCTATCATAATCGAAAGTAGCTGCTTGTCACGATCTACTCTTGACGACAGTGTCTTACTGCTACTCTCAGGAACCTCAAATATAATAATGTTCTTAGACCATTGAGATCTGTCAGACATCTCTTCCAATACTGACTCCACCTTAAACTTTACCCTTCCACCATTTTGCATAGCATTCACTTGGTCTTCAAGAGACTCAACACGTTTCTCAATCTCTAAAATCCGAGGCTCGAGGTTCGACAATTTCCCATTTACAGAGACAAGGTCATGCTTAATATCAGTAGAAATGCCACTCAAGTTATCCAATTTAGACAATACCAGCGACATTTGAGAAGAGAAATCATTCAAGTGAGAGAACATCTTGTTGACTGGATGCCCAGATGGCTCAGAGCAATCAGCTCTACCGCAATACCATTCCACTTTATTATCTGATGCAAGCTTTCGGTATTCAGAGTCGGACACATTCATACAACCCGCATGAAACCATCTGCCACATGCTCTATCACACAAGAGCCCCTTTTCAGTATCAAGCGCTTGCTTCATGAACACCAAACAAACAGACATATCAGGCAAAAAAGACATACTTCATTCTACTAGACTATCTAAAACAATACTAGTACAAAAATATGCTGTAACTTGTACGTGACCAGCCCCAAACCACAATTTGTCAAATTTTGATGAGAAGTTCCACAGATGTTCTACAATATTGCAAGGAGGGATAACAAACTACACATGCAACAGAAGCTACTCAGTCCACCGCCGGTACATGTGCATTCGCTATAGTATAGAGCCAAAAACGAAAACGATATTCAGAAGGCTGTGTCTTTCAGGCAGTAACATTCACTTTGAAGTGTGCAATTGTAAACAATGATGATTAGAGGAATAAGGGAATAGGGAATAAAACAAGCAGTAGACATGCAATTAATCAATACAAAACTGGAAAGACTCTGGGCTATGGCTGGTTATACATGTGAAATTAACGAGATGAAGTTAATGGAAGGCCAACGTAATGGACACATAAACTCACAATAACTGGAAGTGGTCAGCCACAAGGCAGGCAAGCCAATAACGATGTAACAGTATAGAAATCAAACAAGTTACACGCTCACTAGATCGAATCAAACGAAACAGTTGTAAAAGTATTTGAGTCTTGCTAATCTAGGTTCTCTTTGTCAAGACATAAAACAAAGAAATCAAACAAGTTACACGCTCACTAGATCGAATCAAACGAAAAAGTTGTAAAAGTATTTGAGTCTTTCTAATCTAGGCTCTCTTTGTCAAGACATAAAACCACCTCCAGGATGTAAAAAGTGACTACTGTTCGGATTTTAAGCTTCTTTGCAGCTGTCAAGAGATTGTCAAGCTAGAGCCTTGATCACGAATTTTTTATGAGAATGCAAACAAAGCCACGTCAGATCACGTTTGTTATCTATCAACATGTGTAAAGATTTTGTACAAATAAGCTGTCTTTCTTATTGGATTATAGTTTATAACATTAAAATGTTATACTTATATATAATTTGATTTATTTAATGAGCTGTATGATGCAGCCAATAGTTCTTAAATAAACTGCCAAATAAAGCATTTAAATCATTATACACCCAATAGCTATTCAAAACAATATTCTCATCCATTACTCTTACTCCCCACTGTTGCTTTAATAGTAACATGTTGCTGAGAATGTTATTAAATAATACTTTCGGCCGAGTATGGCATAACATCTTCATCTGTAAATTAAAGGCGTATGTCCTCTCAGGACCGTTCCTCTGCTGGCTAGAAGCTATCTGCGAGAACGCAAACTTCTAGTCAGACTCAACAATGTCTTATCCAGGGAATTTTATTCTCCATATGGCGTATCTTAAGGCTCACACCCTGGGCCTTCATTGTTCAATTTGTACATAAATGATGTTGTAACCTCTCTTAAATGCAATCGTCTGCTCTTTGCTGACGACATGAAGTTTTACAGTAAAATTTCGTCCATTCAAGATGCGTATCTTCTACAAAATGATATAAACTCAGTAGATCATTAGTGTAGTGAGAAAAAATGTCACTTAATCTTGATAAGTGCTTATGCATTACTTTTTATCATACTACTAATCCAGTTAAGTTTGAATAAAACGTAAAGGGCAATCAGCTTATCAGAACAACAGAAGTGAAGGACATTGGAGTGACATTTACTCCCTAATTAAGTTGGGAGACACATGCAGTGACGGATTTAGACCTTTTGCGGCCCTCGGCAAAATTGTTTTGCCCCCTCCCCCACGCATAACTCTAAATAACTAGTTTTTACTCTGTAAACATATACAGTATATCATATTCGCGGGTGCCGTGCTCACCACACCAAATACAGATTCAATCTCAACATTACTTATTTCGACTTAGTATTTTTTTTATTATGTCTGTGTACGTGGTGTGTTTCTATAACCGATAAGGAGTGTGATACATTTATTTTATAAAAAATAGTAGGTAGATGTGTATAAAAATCGTGAGAGCCCTTTATTTGGTGCAATATTTGCGGCCTCTATGCGGCCACCCTTTGGCCTGCGGCCCTAGGCAGCTGCCTAGTGGTAAATCCGTCACTGGGCACATGTTCATAGCATATGCAACAAGCCAAGAAAAATTAGCATGAACCGTTTATTAATAGAAATATCACCATTAATTGTTCTGTTGATATTAAATAAGGATTCTGTCACCCCCATGTCTTCCCTAAATCCATCCTGACACTCTGATAAAATCTTGTTGTCTTGTAAATATTGTACTAATTGTTCTTTTATTATTCACTCTAGCACTTAATAGTGAAATAGGCCGATAGTTATTTTTGTATGTAAAGTTATTAGCTTTATAAAGCGGTATTACCCAAGCAATTTTAAAATTATCAATAAATATACTTTAAGTAAAGCTAATATTTACTAAATGTAATAATGGTTCTAAGATTATGAAAATATTTTCTTTGAAGATTTTAGAAGGAATCCCATCATGACCAGGGTGGAGCAATCACGAAAACCATAAAAATGGCTCAAGACATCCTGTTCAGTAACAGTATGCAGAGTAAAGTTCGTTGTCTGTCTATAGTCAGCGTCATTAATTTCCCCCCGAATTTACCGCACCAGCCAAGTTACTCCCGACTGTTGCAAAAATTGAATTAAAATCATTCGCTGTTTGCTTAATGTTGATATCATTAGAATTTTGAAAAATATTTTGATAGAAAACTGATTTTTATTATGACTCTTTCCTGCCAATTAATTTATTATTTGCCAAAATAATTTTGGATTTTTGCCAGAATTGTCTATTTTTGAAAGATAATAGTTTCTTTTGGCTAGTCTTATAGAATTACTCAACGTCAGTCTATAAGTTTGAAAATGTCTTTTAAGTTTTGTTGTGAAAGAATAATTTTTACTTTCTCCCATATGCGTTAACATAGAGAAATTATTGTGATGGTAAAAAAAAAAGTTTTTTACAAGTTGGTCTAAAAATCCATTTTTGGGGCCCTAAACCCAAAAAAGGTGTTACTTCGAAAAAGGTTTTGTTGTCTGTCTGTATGTATGTGCAGTTCACTTGAGACCAAACGGATGGATCAATTTTCATTAAATTTGGTATCTAGGTGTATTCCGACAATATGTTTAACCATTTTTTCGATTTTTCGAATTTTTATTTTTTTTTTATTTTTATGGGCAAAAAATATACAAAATGGAATTTTCTTAAAAATGGCTTTAACGGTTTTATTTCATTTTTAGTAAATATGTGAATTACAATTTAAAATATTTTAGTAAAAACCACATCTCCCTAACTTGACTAGTTTTTTAGTTGTAACATTTCTTGTCCGAGCAAAAACATTAAAAAGTACAATATTTTGAAGTTTTATTCTAACGATTTTGATTAAATTCTCAGTAAATATGTAAATTACAATTTAAAATGTTTTATTTACCACCCCACTAAGTTGGGGCTGGGAGCCGAAGGCCGGAAGCCACAATACAAGTTGATAAGGTTGTTTACATAACATCTGGCTATGTGATTAATTAAGCAGCTGTGTTTGAAGATTATTCTTTTCATACTTTTAAAAATTATAGATAAGTGTTTAGTCTGTACATTTCTTAGTAATGTAATTAATTGAAAATGCTTTTTTATTTAGGTGTGCCTTTAATTTTTATTTTTTAAACAATCTGACAGAACAAAGGGAAAGGGAGAAATGTTGAGCCTGGTACTATTTGTTTTACTAAACATGCAATATGCACAATATAAATAAACGTAAATCCCGTGCGTAGGACGGGTACCTTTCTTGTTAGTTATGATGTATATTTGATTTGTAGTTCTTTGTTTTCGTCAGCTGCTACTGTACATATGTTTTTTTATTACAGATGATAGTGGCATTGGAAATTACTATTTTCACTACAATCGTTTGGACTTGTCTTGGCAGTGACACAAACAGACCTGTCGTCTCACTACTGTTGATGTCATCTTTCGTTTATCTGAAATATTTTATTTAAGTGCATTAGTTTAAATTTAATACACTTTTAGCAATGGAAACTTATGAGAGTGTATTACTTGTAAAATCTGAGGTATTTGTTTTCAAACTTCCACCTAGAACAACCAATAGAGCTTACAGAGCAGCTGATTGGAATCTCACTGAACCTCAATGGACAGGTAGAATGCGTTTGGTGACGCTGGGTAAAGATTGTATTTTAAAATTGGAAGACAAGAACACTGGAGAGTTATTTGCAAAATGTCCAATTGATAAATATCCTGGTGTTGCTGTTGAAGCTGTCTCTGATTCATCACGTTATTTTGTATTGCGAATTCAGGATGACAATAATGGTAAGTTACAAAGAGCTCCTATTAAACATTGAGTAAATTCTGTCACAAGGCATAGTTTAAAGTAGACCTATGTAACATAGACTAAATAGAATGTAGAGCACCTCTTTTGAACATTTTTAAGGTGCTATTTATAAAGTACAGAACTATTCATAAGACATTACCCTTGCTGTGATATATTACCTGCTGTGAAAGCCTTAGGGACAGACTTTCGTAAGGAATGTATTCTTAAATCGATATTTTTTTATGATAGGCCCAACCCAATTGTTTTGGCAACTTAATAGAACAGGGGCCTTGCCGATTTTTTGTGGGTGAAAATTGTATACATAGTTAAGAAACAAGATATGACAGTTTTTTCGGTGGAAAAGTTATGAAACAACTGAGGACAATCAGAAAAATATTTGGTAATTACGCACTTTCTTGCCACCTCTGAAAATACAATTTCATGTTAAAAAAGTGACGAAAAATGAGTTTATATCTCTTGAGGAGTTTGATTTCATCCGCGGAAAACTCGTTTTTTACCGAAAAATCGAAAACTAGTTTTTTATCTAATAATGAAAAAACCAACTTTTTTAAAAATCGTTATTTTTCGACAAATTTTTTCCATTTCTCGTATTTTTTTATGCTGAACACAAATATATAACTGGTTTTGTAGTAAAATTATTTTTTCAGCTCGAAAAATGCATTTTTTACTGACATAACCTAACTTATCCTAATTGTCTATTTTCTCAACAAAAATTCGTAATTTGCGTTAAATTTGAGCGTTTGGCCTCCGTGACGGCCTGCCGGCCGTCACTCCGGCGGGAATATATGTGAATTCAGTTTTTGTGAGTAATAGTTGTTGTATATAATGATCGCGTAATGGCCGCTAATCGCGATCCGCCGCGATAGTAGTTTTCCTTTATTTCTCGAGAAATATTTGTAATAGACCACAATAGTTTTTAAATTTGTATTCAGCGCAAAAAACACATCAAAATAAAAAAAGATGATTAAAATACCATTTAAATTAACGGAAATATGACAAAAATACTAAAAGTTGTGATATTGGTTTTTTTCGAATTTTTCGGTAAAATACGTTATTTCCGCGGAATAAAAAGCATATCTCGTGAAAATACAGCCAATTCTAGACCCATTTCAAGCAAAATGTTCCAAATTTGTTTGGTGGCAAGAAAGTGCATAATTACCAAATATTTGTATCCTTATATAGCTATGTAGGTACTCCAAATAGGCTTATGCGGAATTATTCCATAATAATGAATATCACAAGCGCCTTAGAATTGAACCTTCAGTAAGCACGTTAACGTTGGAAATGTGCCGATTTCAGTAAGGTTACGTTCTGTTATTCTGTTAGGATAGGGCTAGGTTGGGTGTTGATAGGTTAGGTTATATTATGTTAGGTTTGTTTTTTGGGAAATGCTAAATGGGAAATGTTTGTTTTTTGGGTTATGTAAACCTATGAACTTTGAAGGGTTTTACCCAACTGTGCTACAGACCAATTAATCTTATTATCTAAAACAAGTCACGTCCATATATAAATTTTGGTATTTATGCAGTTTCTTGCCACCAAAGAAAATTGAAAAATTTTGCTTGTATTTTCACGAGATATGCTTTTTATTCTGTGGAAATCATGTATTTTACCAAAAAATAAAAAAATCAAATTTCACAACAGTACTTTTAAGATATTTCCGTTAATTTAAATGGTATTTTGATCTTCCTTTTGTTTATTTAATGTATTTTGTGTGTTGAAAATAAATTTGAACACTATTTTGGTCTGTTACAATTATTTTTTGAGATATAACGGAAAAACTACTTTTGCGGCAAATCGTGATTAGCGACTATTACGCTATGTACAACAACTATTAATCACAAAAACCGAATTCACCTATATTCCCGTGAGGCCGGCCATCCATTGGTTTTTTTCATTATCAGATCAAAAAACTAGTCTTTCAAAGTTTTCTGCGGATGAAATCAACCTCATCACGAGATATAAACTCATATTTCACCACTTTTTCAACAAGAAATCATATTTTAAGAGGTGGCAAGAAAGTGCATAATTACCTAAATTTGTTTTGGCTCCAAAGTTTTTAAAAGTTTTTTTGGGAGTTTCCAACCAGGAGAAATCGATTGGCACCAGTCTCAACCCTGGGAAAATTCTGATATCTGCCCCAGAGGCTCTAATACGTCCTGTGTTATCGATTTCTAGTAGAAAAAAAGAATATGAAACATTATTGACACCTAGCAGAAAGAGGGGTATAACACCGACTATTAACCACAAGAACCGAATTCACCTGTAGTCCCAGAGGTCAGGTACCCGATTTTAATACAAATTATGAATTTTTGTTGAGTAGATAGACAATTTGGACAAGTTAGACTATGTTTGGTTAGGTAAGTTAAAAGTGTATCTTTTGGGCAGAAAAAAATAATTTGATTGAAAACCCAATTATATATTAGTGTTCAGCATTAAAAAAAAACATGTAGGCTACAATGAAAAAAACTTTTGAATAATATCTTAAAGATTTTGAAAAGAAAGTTGGTTTTATTCACTATCGGATAAAAAAACGAATTCTTTTCACAATGGCAAAAAAGTGCATAATTACCTCTTTTGCAAATAGAGGTTACCTCCCATATGTGTCCTTTGTAAAAAGCTAGTTTTAATGTTAGTAGAGAAGAAATTTTGTATTCATGGGGTGATTATAAACTGCTTAAATACCAAAAATGATGATTGGAAAATCATTTTTAATACCATAACGGAAATATGCAAAATATACTAAAAGCTGTTAAACTATTTTTTACACATTTTCAGTAAAAATCCTAATTTCCGCAGAATGAAAGGATATCTCATGAAAATATAGCCAATTTCTGACTCATTTCAAAGTTTTCAAATATTTTTAGGTGGCTGGAAACTGGAGCTTCTTAACAAACAAATAATAGATTAAAAAGAAACTACATCAAAATTTGAATACCAAGTATGTCTTAGAGGTATATTGAACAAAACTTTAGGCTTCTTGCTAGTCTAGTGGTTAGTGCTTCTGCTTCATGTGCAGAGAGTAAGGGATTCGAATCCCGGAAGGTTCACCTAATATTGCTTGATGGGTTTGGACCGTTGTCTCAAGTAATGTACAATGGTTATCCGTATGTGAATTTATTGCCGGTGACCGGAGGGTTCTGACATTATCACAAGATAACAGCATCAAGCAACATCGAGCATGGTTATTCTATGGATGGATGACCGCTATGAGAATCCACCCTTGCATGCAGCCTAGTGGTTTGGAAGTCATCATTAAGCCGTCGGTCCCCAGGTTAAGAGTTAAAGAGAGCTTCTTAACCCTAACTTCGCCTAGTAAAATATACCTCCTCGGTTTTAGCAATGAAAATATAAAATGCCTATGACATAGATAGACTAAGAAAAAAATAAACTTGTGTTTGTTTACCAAGTTTAGCACATGCTGCAAAAGTCTTCTTTTTTTTGTACAAAATCTTGAGGTCATGATCTAATACAAGTACAAGACTACTCTCGCGATAGTATGATAGCGACTTTCAAACTGTTTACAAGGCGATAGTTATTTCTATAGCTACTATCATGACAGCAATTATCACTGTGACAGCAACAGACCTTTAGGCCTATGTCAGAGCGCTTACAATTAATTTTAATACTACTATTCAAGGAACTAAAGTAATACAAAAAAAGTGTTTACTAAACAAATACAGTATGAATTTATTTTACTTAACCCTTGTACACTTCGCTTGCCAACTCTCTAAATCTCAATGCTTGTATCACCTCAACCTTTATCCTTGGTAATACCGTGTTGTAGTAAGTTTCACTCACTGCGCTCATGACTCCTCAGTCTTAGTCATCGGTCTGTGATTATGTAAACATAGGTCACTTGTACTGTTCAACTCTAAAAGATAGATTATAGTCGCATATATAAACTACTAATTATAGGTAGATCAGTGTGTATGGATGGGTGGGCCAATACTACTCTACCTATAAAAGTGTGTGCTCAGTAAGGTTATGGACTGTGCAGGGCAAAATTCAAGGTCCAAATCCCCAACTGGACTATCAATCGGTATCTCTTTTGTCGAATAAAGTCCACATGATACCAGCCTCTAGGCACATGTGAACTGGCAGTTTATTTTAGTGCACATCTACAAAATCTATACTACCTCAACATTTCAAGTGAATTAAAAGTAATAAAAGAAATATTTAGTAGCATTTTTGTTTAATAGATGTTTTTAGGATGTTAAAAAATCAGACTGTTTAAAATTCACATGGAAAATACGCAATATGTACATCAGAATAAATATTTTAAATATTTTCAGCTGTTATATTTGTTAATAAAAGCACTTTAGTGATCGAAAAGAATTCTATCTTCTTGAACCAATGAGGCGAAGCCAGCTAATTTTTTACATTACTAATTTTTCCCACTGTCGTTGGCCATTAAGACTTAAAATGAATCTAATCAACTTATCTTATCTTCTTTCTATCCCTATAAATATCATGGGGAACAATTTGCTTACAGAATTAAATTCTGGTATATATATAGAGAACCCTATTTCCACATCCAAATATCACACTAACCAAGAACTGTAAATTCTTGAATTCCCAGACACTGTAAAAGCATATATTATTTAAGAAAGGTCTCGGTTAAACATTGAAAATCGAATGATTTGAATCGGTTTTAATTATTTTTAGGAATTTGTTGAACATGGATATTATTGCTCTGAAAGCAAAATGTTTTCTGAAAAAAGTAGTCCTGTATACTGACATGTATTTAAAAACTGTGCGAAGGATAAAGATTGATTGATGATTTTGTGAACTTCAGAACTTTGGAAAACGTTGTTTAAGTTATATAAAAAAATTATAGGTTTTCATAAATATAAAGAAACAGGAAGGTCAGAATATTGTAACATTTAACCAAATCTCTATAGCTGTTGTTTGAAAGTTAGCATTGGATTGTTAATGATTGATAAATAATATTTGGAGATTTCCAAAGCTTCAAGTGTTTTAAGGAATAAACTCGTATGAAAATTACTGCCGTCTTCAGATGTTACTTATTACCTTAGTCTACATGTACAACTAGTTTTTTCTTAAGCCATATGAATTCAAGGAAGCACTTAAAAATTATATGCTTAAAGACTACAATTAACTGTTAAAGGTTGCAAGTATTCTTAAAAACTATCATACATAACTCAATTATACAAAATATAAAACACAATATGAAATACAAAACAAAAAATTGTCTAAAAACAGAGCAGGTTATTGAATAGAAAAAATACACAGCTTATCCATTAGGACAGGGTACCTAGCATCATTACACTCACTAGATGAACTTACACCGAACGTCAAATACGAATAGTCAACCATAATCTTTAAGCAAGTAGTTTTTTATTGTTTTCTTGAATTATTATAGGTTAAGGGAAAAAATAAAATAAAACTAGTTGTTAATGTAGGTTAAGATACTAAGTAATACCTGAAGACGACAGGAGTATTTATACCTGTCAAAACATTGTCTTAGTTCCTTAAAACACGAAGCAGTGGAAATCTCCAAATATTGTTTACCAATCACATTTCTTCAGCATTGTTGCCTATTCATAAAAAGATTACTCTTAGCGCTTTCTTTTGTAAACTGAAAATGAAGTGTTCTTTGAGCCTCACAACTCCTAAAAGGCAAAGCATGAATTTGGCAGGCATAAATTAATGAGGGTGATTAATGAGTTCATAATTTGCACTAAAGGGACATTTGTATTTGAGATTTTAGCTAAAGAAACAAAGGCGAATATTTCGGTTTTTATTTAGTACGTTATCAATAGCCTATATGAATGAAAATCCAGCTTATCATAACATCCATTTTTAGACCAAAGAACTTTTCAATTGAAGTGGATTGTAGTTTCATCTAACGGAAAACTGAAGACGGAGTATTCCTAGAGGAAAATCTATGTGTTATTTGGAAGTATAGAAACTGGGTTTTCAAGTATTAAGATAAAGAAGATTTTTTTTAAACCAATGAAATAAACTATTTGACTTTAAGAATCTTAGTTTTTCTAGGTATTCCACAGTAAAACCAGTCAATGAAAGAGAATTATCGTCAGCATAAAGGCAGGGCTTGGCAAATTGATTGTACTGTTAGATGGTTGTTTACAAATAGAAGAAAGACAGTTGGGCAAGAATAGATCCCTCGGGCATTCCACTTTCTGCATGAAGCTCAGGTGAAATATAGTGTTGAAATATATTCCTGGCTCCTGAATTTAATGGAAATCTTGAATTCTTGGCTATGTTAGGTTTGTTCATTAAAACCGTTTAAGTTAAATATTTCTAACTAGTGTAAGATCATTCTTCTACTTAGATATAAATTCTGATTTATAAAATGTTTAAATAAAATTTTTTGTTAATCATCCTGTTAAAGTCAAGTTTTCTGATTTTCTGGTTATAAACAAGTTTTCTGTCCGATAGAATTATTTTTTAGAAAATAATATCACGTTATTTAACTAAACTAACCTTCGTAGTCATGAATATCTTCAACAAAATCTTGTGGTTGTGGTTTGTGTTAAAATCGAGTGCCTGGCAGGAGTGTTAAAATCCTACTATGTTTTGCTAATATGTTTTTTTTAATTGTTGCATTTATTGTGGCTGCTATATGCATGCAATTCAGCAATTTTTTTTTTATTTTCACTATATGCATGTAGTTTTTTCATATCATCTTTATTATTGCCATAAATCAAATTACTTTTTAAATTCGTTTTCATTGTTCAAAACCATGCCAAAATAAAAATATTGGAAAAATCATTCTAAATAACTGATACTGAGAAAAGTAAAAATGTTTAACAGTATGTGTTCTGATTGTTGAGTACAAAACCAGGTTTCAACTAAATAAAATTGTGTTCCCAGATTATATACATTAGTCTTACAAATGATTTTACCCACTGGTGATAACAGTATCAAGATCTGAAAGGCATCTAGAAAGTGCATAGATTCTAAAAATTGTAACAGATAATATAAACAAAAATTGTTCAGATGAAGTTTCGTTATTTCACAAGGCATTCAATGTAAGCATGGCTTGCACGGGGAACTTTACTGCAAAACTAGAAACTAAAGTCCATTTTGCAGTAGACATTGAAGCTTAACGGATTGATGATATAGAATTTTGCTTTGTCAACTGGGCTCTAATTTAACAGTATAAAAAACAAATGTATGGTTTTTAGTGGATAGATGCCCCAATTAGGTTTAAGTTCTCTTTGGAATTGTTAATGTACCAATGGTTTAATGTGATTTCCAAACCATGGTAGTGGACCAGGAGTAAATACTCAATAGTGATACTGAAAATTGAACTCTCTAAATTATGTAACGCCTTTAAGGGAGAGGGGGGTTAACAGTAACGTTTTACATCGTTACGGGGGAGAGTGGGGGTTTCTACGCAGTGTTACATAACTATTAATAGTTATATAATGTTTAAACCTCAACAATTTATTTGAATTCATCACAAAATTTGATCGTTTTTCCCAAAACTACAAGATTATAAAGTTAGCAATATATTCTCCCCCTCCCCCCATCAGAAAACAAGCGAAATAAAATAAAAACAATGTATATCATAAATCTAAATATGCATTAAAATGGATGACAATGAATGGAAGGGGGTTATTGTTAGTGAGCGGGAAATGAGAGATGAGAAAATTAAATATTTATCTAAATTGATTCGAAGGACCAGGGAATTTTATATTAAAAAACGCCCAAAAAGTTAATGTCTATAGAGAGAGTTCGTGGATAATTTGTTGTTACAAAATGGGACAAAATGTCGAGCAATATATTGATGCTTACAAAAATAAATAAAGTTACACACATGAAATGATGGAACAGTACCTTGTCCAATATTCCAATTAGATGAGGGAAGGTCCGGAGACAACCGTTGGTGACGCAGTAGCGAGGTCCATCAATTAAATGGTGCAATGGAGGGAAACGCAACGAACGACAGTTCTCACTTCATTTCATCTTGAGTCTTCTTGACACGAATCGCGGTAGAACACTTTCGCAGTGTTCATCTGCCACGGAAGCGCGCACAAGGAAGTTCTAGAAGATCTTGAAGCACAGATTACAATGGGAATTCACACAAGACTTTACAAGAGATATTAAAAGACGTTTGAGAGTGGTTAATAGAGATTTAGGGATAAAATATAGAGACAAAATGAGGCAGAGGGCCTCCAAAAGAGAGAAATTATGTAAATTAGAGAAGTGTACATCGACAGTGTACTGTGAAGCAGGGACGTTACTAGACTGGGGTGGCGTAAACCCCGCGTCGATGCAAAACTGTTTTTAGAACAGTGCATTCCAACCAATCAGATTCAAGACAACTGACTACGTCATATCGCCTGATTTATATCGCTTCGAAAGCGTTATCCCCCTCTCTCTTTCTCTCTGTTGAGATGTTTCAAATTAAAAAATAAGACAACTTAAAATGAGCTCTTGGCTTAAAAACTATTTCTTAATGCTAAAGTGTTAACACATTAAATGGTATTAGAAAACCTTAAAAATATAAGTACTGAACAGTTAGCGTTACATAATTTTTTAGGGGAGTTAGGTATTACCGTTAAAAGTCCGTTTCAAGGGGGGGGGGGTCTGAAAAGCCCGATTTTAGCGTTGCATAATTAAGGGACATAATTAATTTGTCTAAATGAAATTTTATGTAAGAATCAAAAGCGTTTAAAAGTCAATGAAAAACGCTGCAAAATTATTGGTATAGTAAAACAGTGGGCTACAGAGTGTCCAAATAGATAATTGTTCTGTGGTATCGACCCACTCACCACCATAAACGTACAGTGGTATTGTCCCATCCACCCACCCAAATACGAACAGTAACATCGGCCCACTCAGCACCATACACTTACAGTGGTATTGACTCATCCACCCACCCAAATAAGTATAGTCATATCGACCCACTCAGCACCATACATGTACAGTGGTATTGACTCAACCAACCACCCAAATAATTAACACCTAAAGAGTTAAATTTGTTGATAATTACAATAGAAATATAAAAGTAAAACTTTGCTACATCCAAACAAGTTTTTAATAAGCCTGTGAATTGGATCCAAGTTAAAATAATGTACAGTAATTGTTAAAAATAACTACAGAATAAATTTTAGAAATGTAATTATAGTTTTATAATAAACATTTATAATCACACAGACGATAGTTCCGAAATGATTTTATTTACAGGGAGGACTGCTTTTATCGGTGTTGGCTTCTCAGATCGATCAGATAGCTTTGATCTTAATGTAGCTCTGCAAGACCATTTCAAGTGGGTGAAGAAGTCAGAAGAGATTGAGAAAGAGAAAGAAGAACCAAAGCCAGAGTTAGATTTACGTTTTAAAGAAGGGGAAACCATAAAAATCAACATGAAAATTACTGTAAGTTCATGGTACAGTTGAAATAGTTAATTTCAGATCTGTGGTTTCAAGCTTTGTACCTGATTTGTACGTTTGAATAATGTAAATTTAAGCGAAACGTAAATTCATAATTAAACATGCAAATCAGGCACGTGCTATGAAACTTCACGTCTAGGATTACTTCTACACTTAGAGTGCAGGTTAACGTTTTGTACCTTGCTTAGTGTGTAATTATAAAAAATTAAAACAGTTGTACATGAAAACTGATTTTATTTTTAGTTTCATATGTTTAATTGAAACTTAAAAATAAATTGGTGTAATATACTTTTGGATATTTTACTGTATTTTTAGCCTAGTTATGTTTTAAGTAAAAATTGCAACATTTGCAAATTTTAGCAAAAAAAGTACTCTCCTTCCTTTGTATTATAGACATTTAAATAAAATATTCAAGAAAATGTTAGTTTGAAGCCACAGGAGTTAGCCTATATATATATACATGGTTATTCTAAAGTCTGGAGACAGACCGATAATATATTTTTCTTTGAACATTTAGTGACTTCTCCTTTAACTCTTGAAAAACATAGGATACCTCATACTCCATAGCCAATGGAAATGTAAACAAACATTTTAGAGCAAAGCAGTATTGTAGGACCACAGGCTATACTTTTAAACTTCACAGCTAATCAGTTGTCCTTGGCTCTAAATCATTTACCTCACCTAATCAAATTGAATAAAAAACTAAAAAGAATGAAAAATTGTCATAAAAACTTCAGGGAATTTAAAGTCACAAGTTGAATCTTTTGAAAATTCGTCATCAATTAAAAAAAACAAACAGTTTGAAGGGAAGCAGCTTGTTTTCTCAACTGTTATTTAAATGGTTCAGGATACATTATTTTAACGCTGTTCACTTAAATTCACTATAGAAAGTTTTTGGTCCACTCAAGGACCCTGGACTGAACAGTTCAAACCACAGCACATTACAACAAGAAATGCAGCCAAAACTAAAATACAGCTACAGATAACAAACTAATAGATATGAAACTGCAAAACAAAACAGGAAAAAACAAAATTGAATGTTTATATACAAAAGAGAACCTGAAAGTGTGGTAGAAACTATAAATAAATAAATCAAATTTTATTGTCATTAAGCAACAAACATGAGCAATAGACAACGTCAACTTACAACTAATTATTGGCTAAATTAAATAATGATACAGTTGAGCATAGCACAAATCAATCATATCATACAGATAAAAACATTTCAATATTTAAATAAACACTAATAAATAAACCAGTTTAAAAGTATAAAATTACATTAACACCTATGTACACAAAATCTCTATAAACAAACCATATTTATATAAATAATGACAATGTATTTCAGTTTAAAAATAAACATTACAATACAGAATCAAAACTCTAGTTATATAGAAGAAGTTATAATGTACATTATTGTACAAGTATAATAATCAAATAAATAAATATACAAATATTCAAGTAACTTAAAACTATATATCCACGACTATACTATGGTCAAAGAATTCACTAAGAGAATACATTGGGGTTGCCACTAACCAGCTGAACAATTTAATTTTGAATTTATCCAAAGGTTCCATTATTAAATTTTGTGGTAATTTATTATACATTTTCAGTCCAATAATATCATAGCTATTCTGGGACTTTGATAGTCTTTGAAAAGGTATATTTAAATTATTTTTATTTCTTGTTGCATGGGAATGTATATCATGCCTAAGTATTTTGTGCACATTAGTTTTTACATGAATTAAAACTGTGTATATATACAAATTTATGACTGTCAAAATTCTTAATTTAATAAATAAAGGCCTGCAATGGTCTAATGTACCTGATCCAGATATTGTCCTTATAACCTTTTTCTGTAATAATAATACACTATTTACATAACAACAATTACCCCAAAACAAGATACCATACAAAACAACACTTTGAAAAAAAGCAAAGTATGATGACCTTACATAGTTTTCAGGAACATGATTTTTAAGATTTTTTAATAAATAAATTACTCTTGATAATTTACTGGTAACATAATCAACGTGGGGCTTCCATGACAACTTATTATCTATATATACACCTAAAAACTTAACACTACTTAACATATTTTCTGCTGGAATATCTCTTAAGGTAAAAACTATTTGTTGGATTTTACTATCATTTAATAGGAAACCATTTGCCCTAAACCAAGTTGCAGCTTCAGCTAATGTCTGTAGTGTAGAGGTTGAGAGTGTTTGGAAATCTATGTTTGTATCAAGAAAGGTGGTGTCATCTGCGTACAATATTGACTGAACTCTTATTATAGATGGAAGATCATTAATCATTAAAGTAAACAGGACTGGTCCAAGGACCGAACCCTGTGGAACACCAAATTTAACTTACATTCTTACATTCTTTCTTACATTCTTACATATAAGACGCCGACACAACGTTGTGCATATTTTAAGGCGAATATGAATGGTTTTATGAGTGTAGGATGAGTGTGGATGAGTGTAGTCTGGTTACTAACTGAGTTCAACTGTTCCTCAGAAAGGGCAATTTATTAATAGCCCAACAGCCAGGGCAACTAAGGGACCTACAGTTTTACGTGGAATCCGAACCACGTAGTGCTGGTCTGATTTTCAGCTAATTGATAAGCCTGATACTCAGTTATCTCCCCCACACAACATCCGCACAATGATTACCACCCAACATGGACACCCCAGACTTCTCTAGTAGTGTCCACGCCGATAGCAACCACCAAGCGGACGCCATGTCGGTATTAAGAGGACCGAGCATACAACCTATCGCCTACAATCTCCCAAACACTTTGTCCCCATGTAGCTGGGTTACAGCACTGCGCCACCAGTGCCGACTTTTTTTTTTCTAAAACTAATTCTACTTCAGACTTATTTTTATCGATACAAACTATTTGTTTGCGATTGGATAGATATGACTTTACTAACTTAATGCTCACAAAACTCATACCATAATGCCTAAGTTTATTCAGCAGAATTGTATGGTCAACACAGTCAAACGCTTTACTCAGGTCACAAAATGTGGCTTGAGCAAACTGACCTTTTTCAAAAGCATCAAACACTTTTTTAATCAATGAGTCAATCGCAGTCACAGTTGATCTACCTTTGGTAAAGCCAAACTGTGAATCGTTTATAATGTGATTCTCACTTAAATAATTACAAATTTGCAATTTTATTACAGACTCAAAGATCTTTGAAAATACTGGAACCAATGATATTGGTCGGAAGCTTGATGCACATCTTTTTAGTCCCTTTTTATAAACAGGAATCACTCTACACAATTTAAGTTTATTTGGAAATATTCCTTCAGTTATACATCTATTGATACAATATGTGAGAGGAACCACTATACAATCTATTACCCTTTTAATAAAATTACTGGACAAATCATAAATATCTACACTATTTGATGACTTAAGGCTATCAACTACTTCTAATATTACTTTAGGTGTTACTTCATTGAAGTAAAAAGGTCTTGTGTTTATAATAGGCCCACTACTTTCCATAATTGTGCTGCTGTAATGTTGGGAAGTTCAATTTTGTTGGGTACTTCCTCAACAGATTTTACAAAAAAGTTATTGAATTCATCGGGAGAAATATAAAAATTTTCTTTCAACTTACATTTTGCCACTCTGTTAATTATTTTCCACGCTGATTTGCATTTGTTACCAGATATTTGAATCTGTGATATATTATGCTGCTTTTTAGCTGCATTTACAGCATACTTATATTCTTTCCTAGCAGTACAATAAGCTAACCTAGACAGAACTGTGTTTTCTTTCTTATTTAAGTCATAGTACAATAACACATTGTTTTTCATCTTTGACAACTGTGGGGTGTACCAGCTAGAGTGTTTATTACTAGCTTTTGTTTTATTTTGTCTGACTTTGATATTTCTTAGGGGCAAATACAAATTAAAATTATATAAAAATATATCAATGAAACGATTAAAATTTGATTCACAGTCAGCTGAGTCTGATAATACAGTTAACCAGTCTATATTTGATAGAGAATCCTTAAACTGTAAAATTTTACTATCTATTATTGGTCTGGTATTTACAATTTTTGGTTTATCACTATCCCCTCCTACATGTATATCTAATAAACTTAACCATACACAATCATGATCAGAGAAAGTAAACTCAGTAACATTTGATTTTATATTGTTATGACTTAGATTTGTAAAAATATTATCTAGGCAGGCTAGACCTCTTGTGAATTTAAAATTAATACAATGAAAATTGAACTGCCTTAGAAGATTTTTTAGCTCATGCACATTTGTTTTATCTTTTAATATATCAAAATCAGCACTAATGTCACCACCTAACACAACGCTATAATTTTTCCACTTGGGCCTGCTAAATAAATTTAAGACACTTTCTAGCTTTTCTAAAAAAAACTGCAGGGTCACCCATGGGTGATCTATAAAGTGAGATTAAAACGAACTTAAACTTATCAATAGCAATACCAGTTACTTCAAAATTCTTTTTGCAGATGAAACAATCTAAATCTAATTTCTTGCAATCTGGAAAAAGTTCTGACCTAACATAAATTGATACTCCTCCATGTGCATGCTGTTTTCTACAATAACTATTTACTAGGCTATAATCATCTAGTATGTGAAAAGCCACATCTTCTTCTTTACACCAATGTTCACTAAGGCATAAAGCATGAAAATCATTTTCCATCCCAAAATCATTCAGAACTACTTGTTTATAGTTTATACGTGTTGTACCGGGTCGTTTTGACCGGTACAGTTTCGTTTTTTTCGTCTTTGTCTGCCAGGCTGCCTGAGATTCGTTTTTGCCCGGCGATTTGCGTACTTTGGTAGCCGTTGGCCCAGTTCCGTTTCTTTCCGTGTTCCAGCAGCTTCAGTCCGGTTGGCCTGGCTGTTCAGTTGTCTTGTGCTGCCTGCAGAAATAGTCATGTTCAGATAGACACTCTAAAACTCCAGGGTCCTCGAGTGGGACGTTCAGCCCTCGGCCTGCCGTCCGGGGGATTGTCGACCATCTGCTCTGCTAGCCTGGCCTGAGGACCATGCTGGAGCCTAGTTTCGCCCGCTACCCTCTCTACAGCTTTGGGTAGAGTTCTTCAGTCCTCAGGTCAGTTCTGTCCATTTTTTTTCCCGGCGGCTGAGCTGAGGGGTTTTGGTGATATAAAAAAAAAAAAGAAAAGAAATAAAAAGGAAAAATCATGAAATATAAAAGAAGAAAAAAAAATGTTTATGGAACTGTATGTGGCCTAGGCCTAACTTTGGACAGTGAATTATGAAACAGCCATGGGGACTTAATTATTTTTTTATTAAAGAGGGAAAAGCTTTTAAAATACCCAAGATTTTTTTGATGTTAATATTTATTTTATTTATATTTATTGTTATTTATTTTTAATTAGTTTATATTCCTTGTTATTAATTAATTAGTTTTATTTGTTGTTATATCTTTTTAGATTTTATAGTTGTTAGGTCCCTATGGTTAAGTTATGTTATTTATTTATATGTTTAGGCCTAGTGATTGTTATTTATATTTTTTGTTCATTGTATTATAGATGTCTTGAAGTGCATTTTTACTCGAACGGTACCGTGTTAGATTTTCTTTTTAATTGTTTAATTTTTTAAACTCACCAAAAGGGGATTATTGGTGCTTTGCTTAATTTCTAATTCGGAGCTGCCCAGGGATTCCGGCTTACTCCCTGGCCCGGTGGAATTATGGGTTCGGGCTAAATTGCCGGTTTAATTGTTGTTTGCCAGAAGTTTTCTAAATTTTCACTTTTAGGTGGGCATTAAATTTATCTTACGTTTTGGGGTGTCTCAGGCTAAACTGCAGATAGGCCATACAGTTTGTTAATTGTAGTTTTGGTATTTGTAGCGTTAAGTGTTTTGGTAGCTTTTGTCGTTATATTGTTAAATTTTGTGTGTTTTGTTATTCATTTAATTACGAATTAATATTGTGGCCTTCTGCCTATTTTATATTGTGGCCTTCTGCCGTTTTTGTTTTATTGTTTTTTTTCCTTGGTAATAAAATTAGTTTTGCTCAGCTGCCGAGTTTTATTTTGGACCCTCCAACTGCCACCCGTGATCCCATCGCTCGACTTGTTTTGAGCCATCCCCCAGTTGGCACGCTTTCCAGCTTTGGTGGGGGGATGGGTCTCAATTGGTAGCAGAGCGTGGTTGCCTATAAAAAAAAAAAAAAAAAAAAAAAAAAAATAAAATTTAATTCTTTCTTGGTTGTGGACGGTGGGTGTTTGCCAGTTAGTAGGTCATGGTTGGCCGACCTACCGTCAAGGTGTCTTGGTAATACGTAGAGAAAAAAAAAAAAAAAAAAAAAAGAAACAAATAAATAATTATTTAAAAAGAAAAACAATTAAAAACCAAATAAATCATTTAACTTGATATTAAAAAAAAAAAAAAAAAAAAAAAAAAAAACTAGGCAATCCGCTTGGTTACTTTGTTGAATGGGTTTCATGGGTGGATTGGAGTGGTCGGCAGTGGCTCGGTAGGCTGAGGGTTTAGTTCGTCTTGGACCCTGGAGTTGTCGTTTTTTGTGTACTGTTGAGAATTTTGTTTTGCGAGATGGCCTATCTGCAGAATGTTGCGCTCCTAGTCAAGGAGGAATTAATTTTCGAATTGAGGTCGCGGGGTGTGACTCCGGAAGGGGATGTTTTGAATCTCCGGAGGTTGCTGCGGGAGCAGTTGTCCGCGGGTACGGCGGTGGATTGGTCTGACCTACTGGAGGTTGGTGAGGAGTTGTCTGTTTGTAAGCGAAAGGTGGAAGATTGGGAAGGGGTGTTAGAGGATTTGCAGTTGGAACCTCCAGTGGGTCGTGACCGGGCCTGCCGCCTTGCACGTTTGGGGCATCTGCTTGCCCGTTTAAGGCTGGTCAACCGGGCACCGGGGTTGGAACCGTCGGATAGGGCGTGGATCTTGGAGAGTGTGTCTAGGCTGGAGGAGATTTTTCAGGCACTCTCCGGTTCCACGACTCCTACGGGTCTGGGTCAGCGGCCTATTTTCGCACTGTCGCCTAACGTGTCGAGGCCGCAGGCTGAGACACCGGCTCTCACTGTGCCTGAGGTTCCTTCTGAGCCTGCAGGCGTTTCTGTTGAGGTTGCTTGTGGTTCGGCTCCAGCTGCCGTTCCGTCTACTTCTTTGGGTTCACCTGCTCTTCTGCAGCTGAGCTACCACAAGCTACCTAACCCTCTCACGCCCATGATCCAGAATCTCCCTGTGATCGATGGGATGGATCCTGAGGAGCTTCTTAAGTTTCTGGTGGCCTTTCTCAGACTTAGTGAGATGCCCGGCATGCAGGCTGGGGACTTGCTTCGTCTGGTTTTCCCGTATTGCAGAGGTCCCGTTGGGGAGTTGCTGAGTTCTGTCTTGGCCAGTGATGCCTCGGTGGACTCGTTCCATCGAGAGTTACTTTCGTCATTTCTTCCCATTCGACTCAGGGAGAGGATGGTCATGGACAGATTTTATCGGTCGCAGGGTAGGGGCGAGTCTCTGGCAGCCTATGTCTCTTCAGTCAAGGAAGCTCGTCAAGCGTTGCGCCTCACCCTTTCTGAAGCTGACACCGTTCGTGTCATCCTGGATGGCATTTCTCCCGAAGAACGGTGCAGATTGGTTTTTGCTGGTGTTCCTTCGACTTTTCGGGAGCTGCATCAGCTGTGCATTGTTTCGCGCAGCGTGCAGTTCTCAGACCAGCAAGGGAGGGATTCTGAGAGTCATCGTGCTCTCCCCACCCGTCGACCGGCTATGTCTGTAGAGGTGAGTCAGCCAGTGGAGGGTCGTGGTTCTCGGCCTCCTGTTGTGTGTTTTGCTTGTGGCCAACCTGGTCACATTCGACGTGACTGTCCACGTGCTCGAGGTCGTGGGGCGGGAAACGCTCAGCGCGGGGGGTTGCCTCCACAGTAGCTCCCCGCGTTGTTGCGACTGACCGTGGCCATTTGCCTCTGACACGTGCCCATAGCAGGAGTGTCGGGGATTTTTCGGGCCTTGCTGGCATGGCTTCCCTGGGACTTAGTGCGGTCACCTCGGTGTGTCCTGGCGTTTTTGTATCTTTTGGTGGTACGGTGTGTCGAGCCCTTCTTGATTCTGGTTCGGCATGCAGTATCATCAGCCTTTCTCTTTTTGAGTCCCTTGACGCCTTAGGACTTGTCAGGCACACCGAGCCTTCTTCTATTACTTGCTGGACGGCATCCCAAACTCCTCTACCCATACTTCTAAAGGCGTCATTACATTTTAAAATTGAAGGATTTTCCTGGAGGTGGGGTTTTCTTGTTGCCAAGGACCTGGCGGTTTCTTGTATCCTAGGGGCAGACTTTATTTCTAAGAGTGGTATGGTGCTTGACCTCCAGAAGCGCCAGATGTTTTTCAAGTTTAATCGGCGAGTTTTGGTGCCTCTAGTAGGTGATTCTGACTGCCCTCCTGCAGTCAGAGAGGTGGGTTGTGAGCCCGAACAACCCAAGGTGGATCCAGTTGGTCATCTCCCCCCTGAGCAGGCGGAGGCCATTAGGAGGCTGTGTTTGCGGTTTCCTGATGTGCTTACGGCTGAGCTTGGGGTCACTTCTCTTCTGGAGTATGAGATCCACCTCACCGATTCTCAGCCAGTTAGTAGTCATCCGTACAAACTTGCTCCCCCAAAGATGGAGGTTATGAGGGCTATGATTGAGGATCTTCTGAGCAAGGGTGTGATTGAACCGTCTCGTTCTGCTTATGCCAGTCCAGCTTTTCTTGTGCCCAAGCCTAATGGTAAGTCTAGGCTTGTGATGGATTATCGGAGGCTCAACGCTAAGGTCGCTATTGACTCGGTACCTCTGCCTGATTTGCATTCTGCGTTTGATTGGTTCGGTAAGGCTAAGTTTTTCAGTGTTTTCGATTTGAACCAGGCCTACCATCAGATTCCATTGAAGAAGGAATCACGGCCCATGACTAGCTTCTGTGTTCCCTGGAATCTCTATCAGTTCACTAGGGTTCCTATGGGTCTTGCTGTGGGTGCCCAGACTCTTACTCGTCTGCTTGACTCCATCTTCCATGATGTGAAGTTCAAGTTTGTCTTCAATTACCTGGACGATCTTCTTGTCTACAGTGAGACTTTCGGGGAACACATGCAACATCTGGAGGAAGTTCTTAGTCGCCTCAAATCAGCTGGCCTTACCGTCAATCCAGAGAAAGTCACTTTTGCTCGTCCTGAGATTTCTTTTCTGGGTCATCTGATATCTTCTCGAGGCGTCTGCATTGATCCTGCGAGGACCCAGGGCATTCGGGATTTTCCTCCTCCCAGAGATGCCAAGGGGATTGCCCGTTTTGTGGGGATGGTGAATTTTTACCGTCGCTTCATCCCTAACGTGGCCGAGCTTGCTGCCCCGTTGAACGAGCTGCGAAAGAAAGGTGTCCCTTTTGTGTGGGGCCAAGCTCAGCAGACTGCCTTTGACGCTCTCAAGGAGGCTATCATGCAACCTCCTGTCCTGCGTATGCCTGATTTTAGCAGAGAATTCATTCTTCAGACTGATGCCTCCTCCTCCGCCATTGCTGCTGTTCTTTCTCAGGAGTTTGATGGGGTCAGGCAGCCCATCGCTTTTGCCTCGAGGACGTTGTCTCACCAGGAAAGGAAAGCTTCTTCCATCTATGAGTTAGAGTGTCTGGCTGTTGTCTTTGGTACGGACAAGTTTCGGCGTTTCTTGGAACACGCTGAGTTCTTGCTGGAGACGGACAATCAGGCACTGTCTTGGCTTCTTGCCCATCCCCGACAGCTCGGGAAAATTGGTCGCTGGGTGGTCAAAATTTCTGCTTTTAAGTTCCGAGTCCAACATCTTAGGGGTACCCAGAATGTCATCGCGGATGCTCTTTCCCGCATGTATCACGAACCCAGTGATCCACCTACTGAGGCTGTTGCTCAGTGTGGTGCTGTCCTTCTGGATTTTCCTCTGGCTTTTGACGACCTACTGTCCCATCAACAGAAAGATCCTGAGCTGTCAGTCATCTTAGGTGAGCTTCAAGAGGGAGGTGCCCACCCTCCCTATTTTCTGTCCAAAGGGGTCCTCTGTTGCCGTCCTCGACAGAGGGGTGAACCCCGTGTAGTGCTGCCTAGTCATCTAGTACCGATGGTCTTTCAATATTATCACTCTTCTCTTGTGGGCGGTCATCTTGGCATTCATAAGACCATCGCTAAGATTCGTAGGTACTTCATCTGGAAGGGCATGGACCGGGATGTTGCTGGCAGAGTGCGGGCTTGTCACCTGTGCTCGCTCAGCAAGCCTAGTCAGAATGCAAGGTTAGGGTTGTTATCTTCTGAGGTGGCCGAGCGTCCTTTTGAGAAGGTGTTCATCGACTACGTGGGTCCTTTTCCCCGTAGCAAGTCAGGTAACTCCTACCTACTTGTTTGTGTGGATGCTTTCTCGAAGTTCGTTTGGCTTTTCCCACTTCGGAGTGCCACGGCTAAGCTCACCATCCGTGCTCTCCAGTCCCAACTCTTCCAGCACTTTGGTGTGCCTTCCACTCTTGTGTCCGACAACGGTAGCCAGTTTACCTCCCATGAGTTTCGTAGGTTCTGTTTTGGCAATGGTATCAGGCATGTGACTACCTCTCCTTATTACCCACAGCCTTCTCATGCAGAGCGGTTCAACCGCAATCTTCGGTCTGCCCTTATTACTTTCCATGCTGAGAAGCAGAACACCTGGGATGAGAGTCTCTCTTGGCTCCAGCTTGCTTTTAATTCTTCCAAGCATGAGAGTCACAATGCCACTCCCTTCGAAATTCTACATGGCTACCCTCCTAACAATCCTTTGTCCAACTTGTGGAGGCTAGAGGATCTTCTACCTACGCCAGGTGCCACTGACGTAGTGTCCACGTGGCGGGCTGCTCGGCGCAACCTGCTACGTGCTAGAGAGAGAGTAAGGAGGAGGTATGATAAGGGTCGTACTCCTAACCCTTTTCAGGTTGGAGATCTGGTTCTTTGTCAGGCTCACCCGGTCAGTTCGGCCGCGGAACGAAGAGCTGCAAAGTTGTGCTATCGGTGGTCTGGTCCCCACCGCATCGACAGGTTTTTGTCACCGGTGACTGCTCTGCTGGTTGATCCCCAGTCAGGCAGGGTGTTTAGGAAAGCCCATGTGTCCCAGCTTAAGGCTTTCCGGGGAACGGTTGGTCCAGGAGTTGGTGTTCCTGGGGGTTTCTTGGGGCAAAGAGATTGATCACCTCTGCGCCCTAGGCGGCTGTTCTGAGAGAGTCTTCTTTCTCTCCTTTTTCTTGTCGGGCCCGACAGTCAGGGTAGTTTGCTCCCTGTTCGAGGGGTTTCCCCTCTTAGTTTCTCTTGGACGTCCTTGGAACACCACTCTTTGGAGGGTTTTCTTCTTCTGTTTGGTTCCCTGAGGTACCGAGTTCTCCCCTGCCTGGGTGTGTTGAGGTTTTGCAGAGGGAGGTTGTACCGGGTCGTTTTGACCGGTACAGTTTCGTTTTTTTCGTCTTTGTCTGCCAGGCTGCCTGAGATTCGTTTTTGCCCGGCGATTTGCGTACTTTGGTAGCCGTTGGCCCAGTTCCGTTTCTTTCCGTGTTCCAGCAGCTTCAGTCCGGTTGGCCTGGCTGTTCAGTTGTCTTGTGCTGCCTGCAGAAATAGTCATGTTCAGATAGACACTCTAAAACTCCAGGGTCCTCGAGTGGGACGTTCAGCCCTCGGCCTGCCGTCCGGGGGATTGTCGACCATCTGCTCTGCTAGCCTGGCCTGAGGACCATGCTGGAGCCTAGTTTCGCCCGCTACCCTCTCTACAGCTTTGGGTAGAGTTCTTCAGTCCTCAGGTCAGTTCTGTCCATTTTTTTTCCCGGCGGCTGAGCTGAGGGGTTTTGGTGATATAAAAAAAAAAAAGAAAAGAAATAAAAAGGAAAAATCATGAAATATAAAAGAAGAAAAAAAAATGTTTATGGAACTGTATGTGGCCTAGGCCTAACTTTGGACAGTGAATTATGAAACAGCCATGGGGACTTAATTATTTTTTTATTAAAGAGGGAAAAGCTTTTAAAATACCCAAGATTTTTTTGATGTTAATATTTATTTTATTTATATTTATTGTTATTTATTTTTAATTAGTTTATATTCCTTGTTATTAATTAATTAGTTTTATTTGTTGTTATATCTTTTTAGATTTTATAGTTGTTAGGTCCCTATGGTTAAGTTATGTTATTTATTTATATGTTTAGGCCTAGTGATTGTTATTTATATTTTTTGTTCATTGTATTATAGATGTCTTGAAGTGCATTTTTACTCGAACGGTACCGTGTTAGATTTTCTTTTTAATTGTTTAATTTTTTAAACTCACCAAAAGGGGATTATTGGTGCTTTGCTTAATTTCTAATTCGGAGCTGCCCAGGGATTCCGGCTTACTCCCTGGCCCGGTGGAATTATGGGTTCGGGCTAAATTGCCGGTTTAATTGTTGTTTGCCAGAAGTTTTCTAAATTTTCACTTTTAGGTGGGCATTAAATTTATCTTACGTTTTGGGGTGTCTCAGGCTAAACTGCAGATAGGCCATACAGTTTGTTAATTGTAGTTTTGGTATTTGTAGCGTTAAGTGTTTTGGTAGCTTTTGTCGTTATATTGTTAAATTTTGTGTGTTTTGTTATTCATTTAATTACGAATTAATATTGTGGCCTTCTGCCTATTTTATATTGTGGCCTTCTGCCGTTTTTGTTTTATTGTTTTTTTTCCTTGGTAATAAAATTAGTTTTGCTCAGCTGCCGAGTTTTATTTTGGACCCTCCAACTGCCACCCGTGATCCCATCGCTCGACTTGTTTTGAGCCATCCCCCAGTTGGCACGCTTTCCAGCTTTGGTGGGGGGATGGGTCTCAGTGTACATTCAAATAGCCTACATTAAATGTTGAGGTTAACTTACATTCCAGGATAGGCTGATCAAGATTGATTTCTTTAGGCTTAATACAATCATTATTGGAAGACAATTTAGAGGACATACAAAACTGTTTGGAGTTTACAACATTTCTAAAAAATCCTTGTCAGACAGTGGATGAGGGAATGATAAAAAATATCAAGTGTATGAGTGTCAATACTGTTGACTATTTCTAAGATCTTATTACTAACATATTTCTTCCCCAAAGCATTTAAATGGAGCCCTTGAGCTGTATGAAATCTTCTACCTAATTTACTAATATCTACCAATATTACATTAGAGAAATGTTTACACACTCTTGAGATTTGCTTCACTCACTTCTTTATTGACAATAGACCAATGTGCAAGATCATGCCGATGTGGGACTGAAAATAAAATCACCTGTCTGACACTGCGTAGTTCCTGTAGTTTTTTCTTCAGCGAAGATAGAAGACCTTTTCGTTAATTACTAGCAATGTCATTTGTACCAGCTAAGAAAACTGGTATGTCACTCTATCCCAATCCAGAAACACCATCTACTACTTGAGAAATGGTATAAGTTAAACATACAGGAATTAACAAAATTAAACGGGTAGAATAGGTAATTGACAACAGAAATATAGTGAAAAGGTAACTCAAACTGCAAAATGATCAATAAAAATGATATATAACTAACATTGAACATAAAACAAAATATAATAAGGAATTGAAAGATAGAAATTAACATTGAGCACATGGCTCGAACCTAGTTTGACCTCGAATCTAGAGAAAGGACACAAACAATTGAACAACATACTGAAAATAACAAATAAGCCTGATTAATATTATTTAAACAAAAATATTTTTACCAAAAGGGTGATTAGGTATTTGGAAATAACAAAATTGAACACTTACGTTTGAAAGTCCCTAGCCAGTCATCCTAGAAGTAACGGTAGTCAGAAGACAAGTCAAAACGACAGGCCAACCGGACAGACTGAGAGCTGGAAACACGGAATGACAGAGTCTGAGCCAACAGCCACAAAAATAAATAAATCGACAGCTTACGAGCGATCTCAGGCAGCCTGGCAAACCACAACGACAAGTAAAAACAAATGTACCGGTCAAACAACCCAGTACAATGCGGCCTCATCCCCCACGTCAAACCAACAGTGTGCCTGGACGCTTAAGAGCACCCACTTCGCTCTATTAATCATAGTAGAAAGATGATAGTTCCAATTCGACTTGCAATCTTTTAGCTTTCTCAAAGAGTCCCAATGGAACTCCATAAAGTTTTAAATTCCTCTGTGTTCCAAGGTCTCTTTCTCGTAATAGACAAGATGATGGTTTTTCCGGGATTGACTGAAAGTCCTTCCCTGGAACACCAAATGCTTACCAGTTTCAGGCTTTCATTCATGATGCTCGGAAACAGAGTTACAAAACTTGCCGGTGACTATCAGAGCTATGTCTTCTGCATATCCCTGTATGAAGGCACCGGTATCAAATTCATCAATCACCAATATATCAAAAGGTCGTGAGTCACCAAATTCAACATTAGTGGGGAAAGTACCCTTGTGGGCATTCCCTCACCGTCATGACCTGTCTAGTCTCGTCCAGAAGGGAAGCACTAACCTGCCTGAACCTGAGCATAGAATCAGTGTCACTGGACTCTACAGGCAATTGTTCCATGAGATGTATTGTCAAAGGCACCCTTAATGTCTAAAAAAGCACAGAGAGCAATCTCTTTGTTCCGTAGTGCATCTTCTGCTCTACATACCAGATCGTTGAGGGCAGTGATGCACGATTTACCAGCCTGATAGGCATGTTGATTCCGGTGGAGAGTCCCTGAAGGACCCCACGTCCCGGATGTATCTTTCTACCAGTCTCTCCAGTGTTTTAAGCATAAACGAGGAGAGACTGATTGGTCTGAATGCCTTAGCTTGGCTATAATCAGATTTGCCTCGCTTCGGGATAAAAACCAGTACATAACTGCCCAGGCCGTCGGTACATAACCATATGCCATGCTGGCCCTGAAATGTTCACAAAGCAGTTGTAAATCCGAGTCGGGTGCTTTCTGCAAAAGAGCAGGGTACACGCCGTCTCCTCTGGGTAATTTGTATGGACTAAACTTGTTGATAGCATATTTCACCCATGAAATGGTGACAATGTGTCTGGCCAGGTTCCAGTCCACCCATGCAGCTCTTGGCCGAGGGCTTTCACCTGCAAGACTGGCCCCAGCCAGCCCAGAGTGACAATGGATGCATCCTGGAAAGTGTGTTTCGAGGAGAAGATGGAGAGTTTCACATCTGATTTCTGAAGTGTACCAATTGGGTTCAAAGGTTTCGAAGCCAGCACTTTGTTTAGTCTAGCTACATCTTTCAAGCTGTTTAGCTCCTCAGTAAAAACTTTTCAGGAGTCAAACTTGGCTTTCCTTATTGCTTTATTGTTTTGTGTTAAGGCTGAGTGGTAAGCTCTCCAACCTCCAGTTGTTTTGACACGATTGAAGAGTTTTCGGGTGTTTCTTCTCTGCAGATCCAGATCCCGTGTCCTCCATTTAACACATGCATCCAGATTCCGTACCAAACTTGAAACGTTGGTAAATTTAAGTCTTGTCTGCAGGGGACAGTTATCAACATAAGAACTTGTATATTGGAGAGTTAGAACATGAGCAAACTTACCTTTGAAGACAAGTTCACTAACACCAGAGTAGTACATACACAAAAGAAACACAAAATCACACAAATTTTCTGTGCCACTGGCACTTTCTTCAGGTGAGTAAAGAGAAGAAAGTGAAAATGAATTCCACTGGCTCTCTTAAATCACCTCAAGAAAGTGCCAGTGGGACAGAAAATTTGTGTAATTTTGTGTTTATTTTGTGAATGTACTACTACTCTGGTGTTAGTGAACTTGTCTTCTAAGATAAGTTTGCTGATGTCCTATCTCTCCAATATACTAATTCCTGGCCTAGTGCCCTTAAACCTAACCCAACATTAGAACTAATAATTGCGTCGTCCAAAAGCGTTGCAATTAAATCTAAGTGTTCCCAACAATTCCCTCTTTTTGTCAGTGATCCAGTCATTGTAGTGAGTTGTTCAAAGTAGAGTGTCCAATCAGTTTTCCTAGGATTTCTGTAGAGCACCTTACGTTGTTCAACATTCAGTGCGAACTGAATGTATTTGTGATCCAACAGTTAAGCTTCACTGAAGACTTTCAAGTCCTTTACGAAGTATACTAAATTAGATGTACAGAAAGTAATATCAATATTCTCGCTACGCACCCTACTAACAAAGGTTGGTTTGTTACCGACATTAATTATCTGTAACTTATTAGCTAATATAAATTCAAGGAGAGACTCACCTCTAATGTTGATTTCGGAGCTCCTCCAGCCAAGTTTGTGATGAGGATTGGCATCACATCCTATAAGTAAGTGTTACCCACAAGCGTATTTCTCCACCAGAGGTCTACGTTCTGGTGTTAGGAGTGGACTGGTTGGGTCATAGGGTAGGTAGACTGAACTTAAAATTAGGTTCCGCCCACCTCCTTCCCAGCTCAGCTGAATGGTGGTCATATTCCTGGAACAGAGTTCAGAGATTATTGTACACTGCAGCCCCTGCTTAATTAGAATACAAGTTCTCATATTGTCGGATATACATTAAATTAGCTTACCTTTAGAATCTCCCAGTCCAGCCATGCAACATCGATGGATCCAGAGCTCATGGATAAGAGCAACACTATAGTTGCCGCTGGTGGAGGTGTGGCATAAGGTCGCCAAGGCCGCTTTACTGTGGTGGAGGTTGGCCTGCAGGACCCTGAACATCGCTGCTTTCCTTTTGAATGATCACAATCGACGCCTTCCAGAGACCCACATGCGCTTTCCCTCCTGAGGCTCTTGATAGAATTTAGGATCGGGTCATAAACGAGGAACACAAAGGTTAAACCTTTGGGTCCTCTCTGGTGGAAAGAAGCTTCCACTCAGCCATCTCCAGGGAAGGGTTCTGTTTGTAAAGCATTTTGATGATGTGTTCAGGAGTACTACCCGAAAGTTTGCAAGGCACTCTCATGAGTACCTTGGTGGCCTTCAGGATCTCCTTCCTGTCACCAGCAATCAGCCTGACATCTCCCTGCAGAGGGCTGAGTGTGGAGACTACGTTAAGGATCCAGTCCTTCGTAGCGTCATTGGAGCATGACACTATGAGTGCCACGCTCCATGTATGTCCCCTCAAATTGAGGATGACTGCTGTCTGGAAGAGGATCAAAGAGTTCAATCCTCTTCATAAGCAGCCCCTTAACTTCCTCATCCTTCTGTGAGCTTAGAGGAGGGATAGTCAGAGGGAGCCACCGCAACCTTCAAGGTTGAGAGCACGTCTTTAAAGGTCGGGGTTGGCCTGGCTGAAGTAGAAACCACTGCCTGACCCTGCCTAGGTCTCCTCCGATTTTAATAATAAAGTATATTAATCCTCATATATTATTTTCTCCTTTGATAAGGTAACAAATACTAACACCCCCCCCCCCCCCACTAATAACAATATAAGTAATTCTGCTGAGCATGGATCCACAGGTACTATTGATGATTTTTAATACTATACTATGAGTTTAATCTTCACCTGTTAAACAAAAACATATGAAATGATGTTTGAAATAGGCTAAGTATCACTTTTGGGTATTTATGCTAATAAATAGGTAGCAACGCAAGTGGTGTGAGTGAGATACTGTAAATAATTTTAATATTGTGATTTTACACTATATAGGTAATCTACTATTATTTGTAGTCAAAAGTCCAAGTGCAGTGAGCGTCGGGGTTGGCACACGCAGCGTGCAGGGATGTCTCCTAGTGAAAGTATTTAACTAGGTTTATTGATGTAATTAAGTTGTAGTAATGCTATTTGATGTACCAATGTAAATAAAGATAATGTGACTTTGAAATCTCTGTCAGCCAAAATCTGTTTGTACTTTTTTATATTTTGTGAAGTTTTAATTGAGAGAATAAATGATTATTGCTACTCTGAACTAATGTTTGCGAGTTTTTTTTTCTTTCTCAGATGTTAGGTACTGTTGTGAACCACTTTAATTTTATATTTAATTTGGCAGAAAAAAGACGGAAGCGAAGTTTCAAATAAGCCTAAAGCTCGGCCGACTTCTGGTGGAATTTTACCTCCTCCCCCAGGAGGTGTGAAGATAGCCCCTCCTCCAGCCCCTTCTGTAAACTCATCTCCTTCTCACCAGCCTATCTCAGCCAAACCAGAATCCTGGGGAGAGTTTGCAAGTGCTGGAAATTCTGCGTAAGTACTTTTTAGTTTATTGAATGATTTGTTTTAAATAGTAACTGCTTCCTATCAATTTTGAGTTACTTCACTGTTTTATTTACATTTTATTGATAAAAATAGGTATCTAATCGCTTTATTTTTTATAGACAGTTTGCATTTGTATCACGCTATTTTTAGTATCTAAATATAGAATACAGAATTTGCAACAAATTGGGAGTTGGTTCAATCCCAGCTTCATGTGCTAAAGGTTCTCAGTTCGATCCCAATCAGAGTCATAATACATTTTGAGAAGGATCAGCTGATAATCACCGGCTGTTCATTTGTCATTGGGCTATTAAATAATGACACTTTCTAAGGAATAGTCGGCCTTTGTTTGTAACAATGACTACATTCGCTCATCTACACTCATCACACTCATTCGAAATCCATATTCGCCCATATCTTGACGATCGGCGTCTTATGAAGAAATAAACATAAATAAATAAATAAAAGTTTATATTTTTATTCTGTAAAGAAGTACTGATATTTAGCTAGTTAATATCCAGAGATTTGTTTTCGATTAAAGTAATTTTTTTTTTTATTTTTAAATTGTGTTTAGTCAAGCCAAACTTAGTGTATTAAAATGCCAAGGTTTGTCCGTATTAACAATTTTACCAACAAAATATCTGAAAATTTGCCGGGTTTGGATATAAGCTAATAATGCTTCAAAAATTAAAATCATGCCAAAACCACAGATGTTACAGATGCATGTACTTCGGTAAAATCAGCCAAGTAGTCAATAGCTGTTTGTATAGATGAATAGATTTGTTTTGATATAGTAAGACTAAAAATAATCAAAGTAGAACTGTTTACCAAAACAAGTACTGCAAGACTGTATTCATTTTAAAAAGAATTTGTTCCTTGCTGTTTGTTCGTTTATAAAAAGCAAATAAATAAGATCATTTACCCATCAGTAAAATAATCTGAATAATTTGATGTGCTCTAGACATTTGGAACATAATTTATTTAAGTTAATCTAATATTTAAATTTCAAATTTAAACACACTGCAGTGATTTCTTAATGGAAAAGTAGATTTGAACAAAAATATTTGTATTGTAATGAATAAAATGCTTATTCTATTCTAAGATAAAAGAAAATAATATTTTCGTTAGTTGAAACTGTTCAGTTAAAATGAAGCAATGTAAAAATATACATTAAATATTCCTTCAAATAAAATAAAGATAATTATATTGGATCAGTTATAATAATTGAGGTTCAAGCAACAATGTAAAATAATTGGAGGTCATATTAATCAGAATAAATCATCTCAGTTACTCATTAATAAGATTGCTGGAAGTAAAATCAACCTTAATAATTCAAGGGTTCTGTTTTAGTTATCTATTTTATCTGCTTCTCACAAACTGCTTAGTTAGGACCAGACATGCTCTAGAGATCATTTTGGAGTTTCTTGACAAACTCCTCACAGTAATTCTTATATTTTACTTATTGGTTACATAAATATTGACAATCCAAGTTCGTCATAACAAAGAGTGTGCCAAATAAAAGCTTGTCTACTTTCCCAGGTTTAAATTTTGTCAGGATTTTTAAATAACAAAATTACAAATGTTTCACTGTTATGAAATTAATCTTGGAGTGACGAATATTCTTTGCCTGATTTGGATATAAAATTTGCAGAGTTCATGGACCAATTATCATTTATCATGAACTTCTCCTTTTCAAAGTTAACCTATTAAACCTTTAAGTTCTATTTATATCCAAACCTTATATTGGCATTTTGAATTTTCATAAGATGTTCATTTTTTGCATTCTGAAAAATAAATGTTACATTTAGTCATCCTCAACAGATTTTGTTTACAAACTTTTATTTCAAGAAATCAAAATGAAAAGATAAGTAGAAAGCTATTCAGAGTAAAAAGAGTGCTCTACTAGCAATAGTTAAGCCATCTGGCAGTTTATAAATGTTTAAAGAAGCCTTAAATTATTTTGAGTTCCCACCTTTTCTTTAATGGATGAAAGTGGCAAACATTCTCAAAACCCTTAGCAGTGGCAGAGACTTTATGCTTTCTTTTCAACGAGTACGAGAGTTCATTTGAAGACAAAATGGTTCTCAACCTGTTTTTCCTCAAATCACTCCTTTCTTACCACCCACATTGCCTGAAGAAATCTCATCCATGACACCTAAGCGTTCTGGTCTGGATTATATTTCTATCAGCCTACTAAAGTATCAGTCATCTGAGCCTCTTAACTCATTTAATTAATTCTTCATTCAATCAGATATGCATCCTATATTTTAAAAAGTTATATTATTAGGCCTCTACAAAAAAGGAGTCCAAATGACATCTTCAGTAACTATAGACCTATTTCTCTTTATCAACTATTTCAAAAGTCATCAAGAGAGTAATTTTTAACAGGCAATTTATCTCTCGTTGAAACTAACCAACTTTTGTCCTCTTGCCAATTTGGAATCACCAAGCGTAGGTTAACTGTGGATGCCATTTACAATCTTGTTTCTTCCATTTTTAAATTTCTGGTCATAGGCAATTCAGTTGTTGGAATATTCTCTGATTTAACTAAAACGTTCAACCCTATAGATCATGAAATTCTTTAAAATAAGCTGCAAATATTGAGGATTAAATTTTGGTCATTCTTGGATTGCCTCCTACCCTAAAGAAAACAAACGGGTTAGTGGTCCATTTATGGATTCCTATGGTTATTTATTCCCCTTATGCTAAATCTTCCGCAGTCAGACTCACTAAGAGGTCCCCCAGGGTTCTGTGCTCAGGCCGATCATTTTCCTGCTTTTTATCGATGACTTACTCTTAAGCCAAGATAACGCAAATTCCTACGTTATAGATTACAACTTCTTATCTCTAAATAAAGGAAATCTAACTGATCTAGTAGTAGAAATGTTTTACTGAATCTGGGTTTACTTCAATGGATTCTTTAGAAAAGATTGGTTGTATACTCTGAAAAGAGTCATCACGTTGATTTTAGAAGAATCAACTTAATTAAGTAAGATTGATTCAAACTATATGAATGGTGGTGTGTTGATTGGCCTGCAAAATTAGTCCAAATTTCTAAGAAGTATGATCGCTAGCTGTTAAATTTTGACACTTACATTGATGATGTGTTGGAGGAAATTTAGTTCTGGGATTTTTATCTTAAAGAATCTTAAAAAAAATTGCCAAGGTATATACTCATTTAGCAGCTTATTATGGTGTTGTATACCTATTTCTAAATTATGCTATGTCTATTATGAGTTAAGAAAACGAAATAACAAAAAAATTTGTTTTTTTAGTCCCGGTGTCAAGGTTAATTTTTAAAAAACTGTCCCCATATATTTGCAAATCTCTTTTTAAGGACAATAACGTTAACATTCCCCTGCATTTCCATTTATACAGTTCTTGTTTTATCCATAAAAAAGTTTAATTACAACAGTCCCTCATAATAACGGAATAATAGGAGGGTTGTCCGTTTTATATCAAATAATCGTTAAAGGGGTGTAATTCAACATAGGGAGAACACCAATAAAAGTACATTCCTGCAGTTGGGTATGAATGTGCAGTATTTATTGTATATAAAATAAAGATTAATTTAAATTAAACCTAGTTATAACTATGTTAATATTTAGATCTGACTCCTATACTTGGAACTAAAAAAATGATACCATGACTCATAAAAACATCTTACACAGTCTGCTGTCCCTAATAAGAGAAGTCCGTTATTGGTCATATTGTATCATATTGAGGTTATATTGTATTTCAAAATATACAATTAAATAACAGAATTCACAATTCAATGAGATATAATCAAAACCTAATGATTCCAGTTCATTAAAAACAACAACTTTTTTAAAGAATATTAATATTGAGTATATTTTTAATTCTCTCCTCAGATCACGTAAAGCAGAAAAGGACCATGTTTGATGTGGAAGGAGGATTATGACACTACTTTTACTTTAAGTATTATACAAACCATTTTTTTAAATTCACGTACAGTGGTATTGAACCACCCGCCCTCCCATACACGTACAGTGGTATTTACCCACCCACCCACCCTTACACGTACAGTGGTATTGACCCAACTACCCACCCATACACGTACAGTGGTATTTAATTTTAAATTAAGTACCGTTTTAAAATTCTGCCGTTGTAGCGCTGTGGTCAGGGTTTGATGGTATTTTCCTCGGGGGGAAATTTCCTACACAAACTCACCTCTCCGAAGGAGGTTTCGAAAGATAGCTGTTGGAATCGCCCAGTACGGAGATGTGGAATAACCACATAGGTCAGATTTTAGCGCATCGTATTTTAATATTGTGTTAGGTAGCTCAGCTGACTAGCAGCTATATCTCCTCATCATCGCCACCACATGATAATTAATAAAATAAAATAATAAAAATAATTTGTAAAATAAATAGTAAAAACCCTAATTATTTAGTTGCCACACTTTATCCCTGATGACAATTAGCTACACCCTAAGTGTGAACAGGGTTACCCACTAAGGCTGAGGTTACAGACCCTCCAGAAGTACTAAGGTTGTAATGCAGGGTTATCTTGGTTGCCTCGCAGAGCGATCACCAGAATGATAAAATAAAATCAGAGATCAAGTAAGTATAGAGAGACAACACTCCCATGTATCAGAGCATGCATGTTTTGTCAGGGCACCTTCAGTTAGTTGAGCGCAGAGAGACAACACTCCCATGTATCAGAGCATGCACGTTTTGTCAGGGCACCTTCAGTTAGTTGAGCGCCCTGAGGTAGATCGCGTTAGAGAGGCGTCAGCATCTGCCACACCTCTGTTGACAATCTCAACACGTCTAAACAGAGAACTCATTTCCAATTACGTTTTACAATTTTGCAGTTTTACAGTATTTTACAATTTTAGCCAACTTTCATTGAAATATAATAAGGATATATTGATCATTTTGAAATGATTTACTTGTATAAATATTCCATACCTTAAAAATTGGTCTGTTAAATGCAACATTTTGATTCTTTTAAAAGCTATTTATATGAAGACAAAACAGTTCAATAAAAAAGGATGTAACATGACATGAAATAAAGTTAGCATATTTATTCACTGTAACTCTGAAATAAGCTATACAATAAACAGAAAACAATATATATATATATATATATATATATATATATATATATATATAGCCCCCTAACATTGTTGCATCAGTGTTAAAGAAATTTCCTAACATTGTGGCGTCAGTTTACATTGTGGCGTCAAGTATACGACGCCATAATGTAATCCCATTATAGTTTGGAAGTACGTGACATTAAAAATACTCAAAAATGGTCATTTTGTAGAGTTAAAAATGTAGATTAAAATGGTATGAGTTAAATTTTATTCAGTCAACGCAATATTATTTAATTGAAAAATTAAAATTTGCCGTTTGATGTCGCAATGTGGGTCGATTAAAAAGTAGTATATAATTTGAAGTTCAAGCAGTTGCCGCGGCGAGCGTTGCTGTCTACCGGTGTATATTATTATACGCGTATTTACCACTATGGCGTCACTGTTCTCTGCTATCATTCTAACGTCACCAAGTTTGGCAAGATCGCATTTGGCGGGTAATCGTGTATACTACTACAATACGGCATCAGTGAATCAGAACCTTGTACAGCAGGTCGGTCGTTAGGTGGGCGTGTGTTGTGAACCATGCCGTAGATAATCATTTAGCTAGTGGCAAATGGATTATATTACTTCAGTTCTTATTGATGTTTACTCCAATTACAATTTAGTTTTTAAAAAACTATTATTTAGGTGAAATTAAGACCAAATTTTACATGCTTACCCAAACTGTTAAATTAAAAAATAAGTTCTAGAGATAAATACGTATACTGGGGAAGTAAAAGAATTTGCATGTGTTCTTCGATTTATGATTCGGATTACGGATGTATTGTTTCTTTACTGTCATATGGACTTATTATTTGAATTCGATTTAGGTTTATGGGCATACATCTCTGTTTAAATTTGGAATACCTATCCATTCCTATTATTACACTTCGATTTTAAATTATGGGCCTAAATCTTTCGACTTCCCATTCCAATACTGTACATTGGTAATGTATCTCTCCTGTCTGGACACACGCGCAGTAAAAATAAGCCTTCCGTACACCCGTATGCGTACAGTAGTAGTGGGTTTTGCTCCTACGCCCATATACACCTAGTGATAAAGGCCATCCCTCCTACCCCTTCACGTAAATACACGTAAGGTTTTGACCCTTCTGCTATCCCATACTCGTATGGTAGTATTGACCCACACGCCCTCTCATACAGTATTGACTTCCCACAGTCACATGCATGTAGAATAGTACTGAATCAACCACCCACACATATACGTAAAGTGATATTTACCCTCCCACCCTCGAATACAAGTACAGTGGTTATGACCAACCCACCCAGCCATACAAGTATAGTGGTATTGACCAACCACCCACACATATACTACGGTGGTATTGAACCATCCACCCACGATACAACCCTAGTGGTATTGACCCACCCAGCATACAGGTACCTGTACTATGCACGTACAGTGGTATTGAATCACCAACCCACACATATACGTTCAGTGCTTTTGACCCTCCAATACGTGTATGTTCTATTCACTCACACACCTAGCCATGCAAGTACAGTGCTATTGAACCACCCACCCACATATATACGTACAGTGTATTGACCCTCCTACCCTCCCATACTCGTACTGTTGTATTCACCCACACACACACACCCATACACGAACAGTGATATTGAACCATACACCCACACACTTAAGTATAGTGGTATTGACACACCCACCCTCCCATACAGAGTTACCGTCCCACCCACCCTAACACATACAATGCTACTGGCCCACCCAAAAGCACTGTACGTGTATAGAATAGTGGGTGGGTCAGGACCTCTCTACGTATAAGGGAGAGTAGGTGGATCAATAGTACTGTATTTGTTTGGGTGGGCGGATAGGTATGTCACTGTACGTCACTTAGACTTACTACTCGGATGTACCACTAAATTACCCACTCACCCATATACGTACAGAGGTGATGAACCTCCCACCCACCAACACATACTGTATAAAAGGATTACGAAGTACATTTATCATGTTGAGTGATTGATCCCTGTTTCTTTTTCTTATTTTATTGACTTTATCTCTTGGTCTGCACTTTATTTGTTTATCGAATACTGCTTACATGTTTGTTACATTTAGTATAATTCTCTACATCACTCTTGGTTACTGACACTATTACTTATCCACAGCCCATATACTGTACTATAAGTTTTATTGATCTTTAATTTAAGTTTTACTCTTAGACTTTGACATTCATGAAATGAAATGAAAAATCGCTTTATTTATGTGGCGAAGTTAGGACTACTTAGTCCCATCTACCACTTAACCACTATAATTGATTAATGTTTTGTTTTTATTATTGACTGTAGTTATTTAATCAGTTTGAGTTATTAGAGCATATTAAACTGACTTGGGTTTGATGTATTTTATCAATTGTACTACTTAAGTACTGAACTGTATTCTATGTTTTACATTATAAGTCTTATGAATTTTACAATTGATGACAGAATCTTGTCCTAAAAAAACATCATACTGATCGTGACGGGCATGTATGTATAAATCATATCTTGGTAGCCTAAGGTGGCCAATAACACGCCCTTGAGTAATACACACACACGTTGGGAGGCACATTGACATACATTGGGGACACATTTGTTGTAATGAAACTAATGATATAAACGAGCTTTAAACAATATTCACTCATATAAATCCATAAGTTTTTCATACTATAAAACTTTTTATTGTAGTTTGTGTTAATTTTCTTTAGTATTTTTGTTTCGTTGTGGGGAAGTCAGGTGTGCATGTATTATCAATCTTGTAGCTCAATGTTACGAAATCACGGCGTCTGACGCTCGCGTCAGCTGCTCTTATCAACAGCACGTCCGCTCTTATCAACACAAGTCTCCTGCCTACTGTCCTCAATATCTTAAATCACCACCACCTAGTCTGCTTTAGTGATTATTAGATTTAGCATGGTTTCTTCTACGGTTTAATTGACCAACGTCGCCCAAGGTCTTTTTAATGATAATTAGCTAATAAAGACAAATATTATTGCGTTGTATGTTATTTAATTTTCAATGCCTATAGTTTTATACATAACGGGTTGGGATTAGAATGGTGGAACATAACTAATGGGAGCATACATACATATTACTACCAAGCCGTATATTTATTTTTAAATAAATCGGTATCATAAGAAGCTTTCAGTAAAATTAAAAGAAATATAAAAAAATTAAACTTAGCTCATTATTAATAAGGATATATAGTTCTGTGCAGTAATAGTCTAGTCAGATCTAAAGAGCCGGCTGGCATAGATTTGTTGTAAAATTAACTTAATTGTGAGTACTAGCATTAAATGTAGTGTATATATTGGCTTAGAAGCTAAATTATAAACAAATGGTAATTGTTAATGTATTATTATAATCATATTTTGACTACACGGGAAGAAATACGTAGATTCGAATATGGACTTTCTATATACATAATTGCCAAGTCAATGCTAATACATACCTAGCCCTATAGTAGACCAAAGATAAGAAAATCAAAGACCGGTATAAAGAAACAGAGGTAGTTAATACTAAAATACTATTGAGTATTAACGACGATTAGTGAACAATAAATAAAATCTACGGAAAAGTATTCGACAGTTATTCTACTATTTAAAAAACACGTACATAAAAGTAAATCGCCCAAAATATCTTTATGTTACGTTACATTGCATCAATAAAAGTGTTCTTAATATCATAAGTAAAAACAATGGGGATTTTTTTATTACAAGAACTGCAAAAAAACAGGCCATATTTGTATACCTAAAAAAATCGTTATTAACATAAAATAAATAAATGTATTAACATCAATACGAAATATAATTGTAAGCATCTGTAAATAAAAATACCCGTCTGTAACAGCAATATCTTCATTCATACTCAAATAACAAAATTATCTGTTACAGTAAATTTATAAAGAACATTTTAGAACAATTTAGCAAGTAACAAGCCATTTCCTCTTTCACTGACTACCCTCCTAACCGGCAATTATAAGACTAAACAACTAAAATATTTTATGATTCTACCTTATAAACATACGTCGTCCACCAATCGTAACGTGTAACAACACTATTAATTTCTTAGGTCAAATTATAATTTCACAAGTTTAAAGAACAATAATAAAAAGACAAAGAAAACCGAGTAGAATATTAACGAACTGAGGGAACGTTAACATAACTTTCCCCCAATATGATTATGGTGGACGCTGTTTTTCAACTAATATAAGATATATAACTAACAGTCAGATAACATTATGTACAAGGAGTTAATATGTCTTGTTCAAAAGTAATGCCAATGGTTTATAATTATGTCATATAACAAGGTCACGTTCCTTCTTTAATTATAATACGATTATGGTACTAAATATATATATAAATCTAATAAATAATACTATAACGAGTCCTATCAACAAAATCAATATTAGATAGATAGATCAAATACAATACATAAGTTTTTTAGTATGAACGACGTAAAAGTCATTAAGGAACAATTAGTGAACAATAAGGCACGTCGCACACTGGATCCACTCAGTTCAGTTCAGTCATTTCCACCAAAAATCGAAAACCATTTATTCAAATGTAGACTTGCACACATGAACTTGTTTTGTTATATAGTTTTTAAAACTCCAGACATCTCGAATAGTAATCATCCATAACAACCAGATAGTTGTTCACTTGGTGCTCTGCAATATCCACTGTATCATTACTGATTCAAATCAAATGGTCAAATCTAATATTCAAGAGAGGAAGGTTAGAAATTTTGTGTGACTTTAGGGGTTCTTTAAATGTTGCTCTTTGATACGAGACATTTTTGACAGATATTACAACTTAATATTGGTATTTTATATCAGATGTCATAGCTGATAATAGAAAATCTTGGTACCATATGAAAGTGTTTTGCTGATAGTTTCATGTAACTTAGATAGAATTAACTTTCTTAATGATAAAGGAATAATCAATCTATCTTCATAATACAGTAAATAATTTTCAAATGATATGTCACCTCTTAATTCGTATAAGTTTTCAATCTCTCAATCTTCAAACTTTGAAGGCCATTCGTAGTTACATGATATTATTTTACCTAGGTTTAAGTCATTTTTAGTTTTAGTTTTAAATTCGTCAAATTTATTTGTCTTGGCTCAAATCTACTACAGACTCTCCTATGCAATGTACAAATCATCAAAGTACATAGATACACCTTTGATATCACCAAAATAATTAATTATTAGTTTTTTTTAATGTTCTGGTAGGCCAAATGGTGGTCTTAAAAATCAATATGTTCCAAATATACGAACATAATTTACTTGATTTTAAATCCAAACGAATGTGGTAAAATCTATCGTTAAGGTATACAACCAAGAAGTGCTTTTTATGAGCTAGGTTTTGTGACAGTTCTTCAATAGTTGGAATTGTATATCTTTCCCTAATAATATATTTATTTAAGTGAGTTGTCAATACAAAGATGCAGAAAACCATTGGGATTCTCTACAATAATTACAAGATTACTAACCCACCCTTCAGGTTCATTAACTGGTTCTATAATATCTCTTAATTCCAAAGACTTTTAATGATTGTTCAAATCTATTCCTGACTTTAAATCTTATTCTTCTTACTGAGCTTGCCTGTGGAACAGCTTTGCTGTCTACTTTTATCTTACAAATGTCAGGAAAACAGCCTAAACCCTCAAATAATGATTTGTTATTTTTATTTTATTTTACATTTCAACAGACATCTCCATTTTTACAGTTTTGAACAATAATGAGTGAACTCAAGACACTGACGTACATGCGTAATTGTATAAACCAAAATACAATATGCGAGAGGTATAGAATGCGGAGTCCCCTTCTATCCTTTTCTTTAGCTTTTTTAAATTTTTTTATTTTATTTTTTATTTTTATAGCAATATTTATTAAAGGGCAGATAAGGGGATTACATTGGTCCCTAGTGGGTTACATACAGAATGACGTTGACATAGAAATACATTAACAAATGTTGTATGATAATATTAAACAATTGTAACAACTTGACAATAACAATGATAAATAGAGTATACGATTAATAACTATTTAGTGACGAAATGGATAAAACTATGAATGACAATAACGTAATAAATTAATAAGTGCAACATGATTTGAACTATGAGTAACAACAATAACAACAATAAATTAGTACGAAACAATAGAATAATAAACATGAATTAACAAGATACAATGTATAAATAACAGCAATGAGAAATACAGAGCGAATTGTCTTCCCTCCGCTGTAGCAACTCCTAGACAGATAACTCACCCAGACTGGCGATCCTCCTCTTGAGCGCTGGTATACTGTCCACAAAAAAGTCGACGACGTCGGCGACGCTATTACCAGATCTCTGAAGTCAGTACATCGTGTCGTTTGCAGCGTAGTTGGTGCGATGTTGCTGCCTAGTGAATAGGTCTCTGGAGCGAGTGGCTGAAGGGGTCCTGAACAGGATCTGGCTCAGCATATCGGGACAGTCGATCTTGCCGTTAAGGATCTTTGACAGCAGTACAACGTCAGCGGAGAATCTGCGATCTGCAAGAGTTCGGAGTCCCAGATCACGAGACACTTCCCCGATGGGAACCTGACGATAGAGAAGACCATTCCTGACACCCACCATTCGAATAAATCTTCTTTGAATAGTCTCTAGTTCCTCTATGAGAAACTTCTGGTGGGGGTTCCACACTGGAGAGCCATATTATGATTAAATATTCTGTATCTTGACAATGCATTTTCTGTTCTAAGTTCAATGTTGTCAATCTTTTTAATAATTTAATAAAATTAAGATCTAAGCTGTCCTCAACTTAATCATAGGGTTGCAGCAATCTTTTACAACTAAAAATCTAACTAACGCTATATTCAAGTTAGTTTCAATCACGGTTTCTATACATCCTATTGGTTTAACTTTGAAACCTCCAAAATCTTCAAGCATCATCTTATTACTTTTAGTAGTAGGATTCTTTAAGGTAAAACATTATTCTCCGCACCTGTGTCAAGTTTAAAATTTATATTTTTTCCTTCTACCTTAATAGTTTTATATCGTGCTTTTTGATCTTTAACAACATTAACTTTGTTTAAAATGTCAATATTACAAGCTAAGTCATTACTATCATTTTCTGAAAACTCGCAAACAATATTACTGGATCGTTTGAGAAAATCTTTTGTTCGGCATACTACAAATAAATGATTTGGCTTACCACATTTGGTGCAGTTTTTTTATCCATTGCAGGACATTTTCCATTGGCATGTTTTCTGCCAATACGTTTACATATGAATTCCTCATTCACCTTTGCATCTTCTTGTCTAAAATGTACCCTTTTTCACATAGATTATTCAATCATGTTTGTTTCATCTTATTGTTTTTCTATTGGTTTTCTTATTATATAGATGTCTTTTGTTTGATTTCATCTTATTGAATTAAAGTTTTATTTTGAAATTTCTTCTGTCTAACATAAATCAACGGTATTTTTATAAAGTTAAGTTATCTTTTAGACGTTGTTTTTGAGTTTTCATATAGTTTATGCCCAAAACAATGTTATCTCTTAAAAACTTATCTGTTTGGTTTTCAAATGTACAATTTTTTGCAATGATCATAGATCAGTGTAAAATGTATCAAACGACTCATATTCATTTTGATTCTGATTAAAGAATTTATAGATTTCAATTATTTCATTTCGCTTTGGTATACAATATTGTTCTAATGCTTTGAGTATATTGTCCACTGTTTCATTACCACACTGGGTTAGTGATTTATACATTCACAATGCATCTGGACCAGTAAGATTTTCAGTCTATCAACTTGAACATTCTGATACTTCTTCATAGTTTCTGTATCCTCAAAGTACACTAATACATTTTCTTTAAAATTAACAAAATTCTCTGATATATTTCCATGTAACTTCAAAGTTTCTGGTTTATTATATTCCATATTTTCTCAATTGCACGACTGTGCCATGTTTTATTAACTAAATAATTATTCAAATAACATTAAAATTTTTTATTATTGTATAGAGTGTAACTCACATAACTCACAAATAACAGTAACTAAAAACATTAGCAAATATGTCAATAATTAATTTTTATTTTTCAAAGCACAGCTGACATTTTAAATTATAAAATAATTCTACACAACAAACCACTTCATTTAATACTAGCACTGAGTTAGCAACGTTAATTCAAATAGTAAAATGCAATATCAGATTTTTTCTGAAAAAAAAAAACAAAAACGTCATACATTATTGTTTATAATACAGTCTAATAACTTGGCCTAGAACATCACTTTTTGTCATCTGTCCCACTGCTAAGTTGTTTAAGGCATAAATGAAATATGTTTCACCTTTTTGTCACATAACTGAAGTTAATACAAAAATTTTAAATGTGTCTAAAATTCAATTATTTTTTACAAAATGTATTTCAGTCATTTTGGGTGTTTAAAACACCGGAGAATCCATTGCTGGGGCTAACTGATTCAAATAAACTAAAGCAAATATTAATGCACAACCAAATATTTAATTTGTTTTCACCACTTGTCCTAGCCTAGTATCTATTCTGCTTAGCAGTGTACTACACACCATAGAAATGTCATCTATTACTAAGCATTTAAAATGAATTAAATAAAAACACCCATATAAACCACTAAATAATTGTTTTCCGAACTCTTAAGTACTGTACAAATTCTAAACACTCTTAAACCATAAGTAAAACAAATCGCACGCAGTCTGGAAACATACTTAAGGTGGATCCGTAGGTACAAATGAACTCATCTTATTTTATAAGCAAGAATGGGAAAGACTCGTCGCGTGGGAAAGTCTGGCAGTAGCAATGTTTCCAGGAGGCATATCGGGCCCTCCACCCGTCCCCTGCCTATCACCGCTCGGCGAGCTCAAGGCCGGACCTTCGCCGCGCGGTCTGTACTGTTCTTGGCGTTACATCACTCATCAAAATGTCAACTAAGCGTAAACACACAATGTTAACTCGGCGATTTTATGCAATAATCAGCATTTTTAATCAACCTTGATAATCCAAACAATTTGATAATCTGAACAGTGCTTGCAAACAAATATTCGGTTTACTGCGACCGTACTGTACTTCATAATTGCAGGTATTAATGCAGAAAATGTTTAGATAGTAACTGTTCATGTTTGGCTTGGTAAGCTCGTCAAGTTTCGTGTTTCTTTGGTGCGGTTTGTAGGCTCTTCAATTGTCATGTGTCTATTATAATATTGATCAGTAGAATAATCGGTTGTCATTTGTTTAGTAAATGGATTAATAGTCTCGTCAAATGTTGGGTGTCTAAATGCTGGGTTCGTTAAGCTTCGCGTATAAATGGCATATATTAGCGGGCTCACCAAGATTCATGGGTTGATTAGTTGGGTTGTAAAGTCCATGTTGTCCATAAGGTGGGTTAGTACACTAGTCAAGTATCTTATGTATGGTGTGGATTAGTGGGCTCGGTGAATATCTATTGTATATGACATTAGTTAGTAAGATTGTCAGATATTATGAGTATGGGATGAATTAGTGGATATATCAAATGTTATGTCTATAGGCTGGACAAAGGGTTTGTTAAATTGCGTGCAAACATGGAAAGGAATAGTCAGCCATATGTCATGGGTAAAATGGATGGGTTTAGTCACCTTGTCAAGTGTATTGTATATATGATAGGTCACTGGCTCGTCAAGTGTCGTGTGCCTATAGGATGGGTTAGTGTGTCAGAGGTGCCCACCTCCCCCAAGGACCAGGACTCACCCCCCTCCCATAGAACCTGAACCCACCCCCTCCCCTTATTGGTTGGACAATGTTTGAATTTGGAAGGGGAAATGATATTTTTACACAGCTGTGCTATTAATCTAAAGAAAAAAGAAAGAGGAAATAGGTTGGCCTATTTATTACATAAATTATATAAAATAAAGTAACAAATTAAATTAAAGTACATAAATTATTATTAAATGAGGCGAAAAAAATTAAAATGATCCCAAAATTTAAAAAAACAGTAGCCATCAAAACAAAGTACAAAGTGCCTGAAGTTGGTTGTTTAAACCTTTGACAAGAGTTTTTCCCTCGTGGCTGTTGTTCTGGAAAACCAGTCGACCACCTCTTCATTTTCAATGGATTCTAAAATGTCTTTCTCTGAAGCTAAGACCATGACGTTGCTCAGCCACTTGTCTGACATGCTTGAACGTAATCTGGTGTTTATTAACCTTATTCGGCTCATTGCTCTTACCGCACTGCAGCTGGTCACAACTAGGGATAACAGGGTGTTATAAACTACTTTCAGAGTCATGAATCCTGAAAAGTTCACTAGACACCTATAGGGCTTTAAAAATCCTTGTTTCACCCATTTAATTTTCATCAGATCCTTATCGTCCTTTTCTGGTTTATTCTCATCACTATTGTCACTTTCTTTATCTGTGTGTTCTTGGACTTGTTGTTTTGTTTTATCTTTGTGAGACTTGGTTGTTATAATGTCATCCATTGCAATGTTCTGGTATGCTATATCATAGAACTCACAGAAGCTATGCAATTCTTCCACCACATTTTTAGAATCCCATCCATAAAAATCCCACAATTCAGATATATCTTCACACCCCACAGATTTGGATTTCATATCAAGAACTCCCGGGTGAGTGAAATAGCTCATTTGCTTTACCATAGCTAAGGAATGGTCAGAAAACCTATCTTGAAGTTGATTACTTAGTGAATCTAGAAGCTTGAAATACATTTCAATCTTCAGCTTCTTTTCGCGGTCAATAATTGGTTCATCTACACCAAGTTCATCCATGAACCGCATCTTTTTTTTTAATTCTTTTAGAAGAAGATTCAGTGATTTCGTGTCTAGAAATGAAATTGCTAGTTTTGGCAATAACTTCATTCCATTTTTCGTCAGTGCGAAGTTACCTTAGGTTTTCGTCAACAGATCGAATTATACACTGCACTCAACCATAGTCTAATGCAACACCTTAGAGGCTTACCGTGGCAGGATGCATGACCTTGAACACACATTGCACTGTGTGCAAGGAAACTATGATGTCGAAGTCACTAAGCTTTTCATGTAGTCCCTTTGTCATAGATACACGTTCTCTGTCGAAATTTCCACTGTCTTGAAGTGCCAAGAGGGCAGTCAGCCTCGTAAAAACACGATAGAATTGTTTGAACAGCATCTGCCTTGCTGGACCACCTTGTGGTTGATACCTTATGCAGCCTTTTTCTTCGGTCTGCTGCTTTCTTTTTGGTAGACATTTTTTCGACAATAATATCATGTCGTTTGTGACCTGAGCTGAAAAGCTTGTAGATGGTATCCAACAAAGAGAACAAGTCACTGACTTGAGGAAAACATCAATAGATTTTTCTATTACTAAAGCAAAGATGTGTGACGTGCACCAAACATATAGTGCAGTCTTACACTCATTTTCCACTAAAGTCATTAACCCTGAAAAAGATCCTCTCATGTTTCCAGCTCCATCTATACTCTGTCCGACAATATTTTGAGGATTTAGATTTAGTTCTTTAAGGCTGTCCATGATCACAAGTTTAATGCTAGCTCCGGTTGTGTCAGCAGAACTGAAAAACTTAACTAGGCGTTCTACTGGCTTGATTTTGTCTTCGACTATTTCGACAAAACGTAATATTAAAGTTGTAATCTCTTTCCTACTTACGTCTTGAGTTGAGTCCGCAATGATTGAAAATGCTTGGTTCATCTTAACACCAGCTACGATTTTGTCGATCACCATAGTGTTGATCAGTGTGATCATCTCAAAAATATTTCTGTAGCTTAGAAAGTTAGAGCCCAGTTTCTTGTTTTCCGTCTGGCTTTCTCGAGTTTCTCCTGATAGACACGTGCTGCTGGACTGTGTTTTGACAACAGTTTAAAAAGCTTAGGAAGCTTTCCTTCGACCACCTGATTTTTCCTAAATGCGATCATTTCCTCGACCAAGTATTTACAACAGTCAATAACTATGGAGAGAACCTCTCTGTTATGTTGGATGTTCTCATTGTGCATTTTACATAAATCACTACTCAGATGTTTCTCTGAAATCCACTGAAGTCTAGTTACTTGGCAGCTCAGATGGACTTTAGAAATTTCATGTTGTTCGATGTCTCTCAAAGCATTGCCGACCTTTCATCCTTGATAGCCTTTACCAGATGTCAAAATTGATTGTTCGTGAGAAAGAGCAAATAAAAGACAGTGTAAGCAAAATGCAGAATCATTTTTTTTACTATTCACGAGCCAGGATCTTTTTTACTTCCATCAGGAAGACTGTAAAAGTTCCATTTCAGAAAACAATTTCTATTATTAACGGTAGGGAACTCATAATCCGTTTTAATGTTGTGTTCTTCCAGCTTTAATCCATGTTCAATGTCTTTTGATGTAATTCTAATTCCACTAAGATTTGCAGGATCATAGATATTTTCATCAAATTTGGGTTTCTTCTATGATTTCGGCTGGGCTATAATCCAGATATTTTGCAGATACACCAACTTCCACTGGGCATTCTTCGCCTTTTATAATGCCTTCTTCTGGTTTCCTTTCATTAGCAATTTTAACCTCTGGTTGATCGTTTGACTCTTCAGTTATGTGCATAGGACTGTCTTCCTTAGACTGTCTTCCTTTAATTTACATTGACACTGCATCTGTGATTGCGACCAATGTATGAGTTATTGTTTCTTAGCAATACAGTTCAAAGTTGTGTCTGGATCCTTTCTTTGCTTTATTTAAGGATTGGCACATTATAATACCAAACCCCCCCCAGGCTGGTCAAAAGTACTGGTTTTCGCCTCCCCCCCCAAAGTTTTCATGACGCAGACTGCATCGTAACCCCCCCTTCTGTGGGCACCCCTGTGTGTGGTCACTATGTCTCGTGTATCAACGGAATAGGCTAGTGTGGTGGGTGTGTATATTATTGTAATACTACGCGCCTATTATATTAAATTATAGTTAACAGTAAATTTATATTTTTAGTTTCAATTCACCTGACCAATTGTTTCTTTATGATTGTGTTATTGGAATTTGTTTTATATTATGGAATTAAGACGGCATTATCTCATAATGTAATATCTAATTGTGTCCTTTGGCTAATATACCCAATTGTTTTACAAATACAGGAATGTAATCTGAAAAGTAATAATCAGTGATATTGCAACAGTTTGAGAATGGAAAAATGTATTTATTTTAGTTTTCATTATTCATTTCTAAGACGCCGATCGTCAAGATATGGGCGAATATGAGGAGTGAATGAGTGTAAATGAAATTAAATCAAAAATGTATTTATAAGTGTGGTGAAGTTAGGACTATTTAGTCATCTCTTTTACTTAACCACAAAAAAATGAGTAAATTTATATGTGATACAAAATTTAAAAAATGTATCAAATTTGAATAAAACAAAACAAAATAACTTAAAACTGAATAAATTTTACATAATACATTATAAACAATGAATATATCTTAGACTATTTAAGTTCATTCACTACTTTCATTCACACATGGTTCGCTCACATGCACGCCCATGCATCCCCGCCATCCCCCCACTACTGCAGTTCAAGCAACTCCCTGACCTCCATCCCAAAGCGAGCACAGTTTTCTATAACTTTCAGACTATCATTAGGCGAATTCCACAAACGACATGAAGTGACTAAAAAGGATTGATTGAAAATCGTAGTTCTATATTGTGGAATCGATAGCTCCTCTTCGTGTATGAAGAGAACTAATTTGGGACAAAAAAGAATATCTTTCGGAGAGATAAGATGGTAAGTTTAATCTGATGATAACATACAACAAAGTAAGGATATGATATTCTCGGAGATTTTTTAGTTTCAAAACACCCAAATATTCAAAATAAGGAGTAACATGATCGAATCGTTGTAGATTGAAAATAAAACGAATACAGTAATTCTGTGCACGTTGCAGTCTCTCCGAGAGCTCAACAGTCATATCGTTAATGTCTACGTCGCAGTAGTTGAAGTGAGGTAATACCAGAGTCTTCACCAGCATGATTAAACATTGAACGGAAGGAATAAAGCAAAACGCTTTAAACTATGAATGCCAGCAAGGACTCTATTGCAAGTTGAAGTAACAATTTCATTCCACGTCAGTATATTGTTGATAATAAGACCAAGGTTTTTTACCTTGTCACAGTAATCAAGTTCGTAATTGTTCAGTCTTAGTTTTGGGAAGTATTGAAAGTCAATTTGAGAAAGAAGCTGTCTACTCCCTAACACCAAGGTTTGAGTCTTAGTCTCATTAAGTTTTAGTCCACGTTTCAGTGCTGAGACATGGTGATTGAGTTAATGTCCTCGTTGATCACATATACAGAAGCATTTGCAGCTTTAATAGGTAAATGGTAGTATATCTACAGGCTTATATAAATCGTCGGCATACAAGTGGAACTTAGCGTGATAAATAACTGGAGTAATATTGTTGGTGTACAGGGAACATAACAAAGGACCAAGGATGGAGCCTTGGGGAACCCCTCGTGTGACGGGCCTCTACTCTGACTCAGCATCCCCTGCCCTCACAAGTTGCTGTCGGTCAGTAAGATATGACTTTACCCAGTTAACATAACCATCGGAGATGCCAGCCATTTTTAATTTAATGAGAAGTAAAGGATGATAGACACAATCAAAAGCTTTTGAAAAATCAAATAAAGTTAGAATAGTAACGAGTCTCTTATCCATGGCTAGCCTAATGTCATCAGTGATCTTAAGAAGAGCAGTAGTAAGCTTAGATTGTAACGAAAGCCAGATTGAAATTTCGACAAAATTTGATTTTGATCCAAGTACGATATAAATTGTTGGTGTACGACTCGTTCAAGGCATTTGGAGAGGGCGGAAAGTATACTGATGGGCCTAAAATCAGAAGGGGTTTCAGGTGAGGAGCACTTTTACAATGGACGTACTACTGCATGTTTCCAGAGAACAGGAAAAGAAGCTGATTTTAAAGATATATTAAATACTTTAGTTATTATGGGCAGAGTAACAGGTAATGTGTCTTTAATAAATCGGATGGGAATATTGTCAGTCCCGACAGCGCCACTGGACATCCTCATGACAATCAGCCTCAGTTACAGGTGCAAAATAAAACTAATGGTTGGGGACCACTGTTGGGTTATTCTCAATCACAATAACATAACTGCGTGCACCAGTTATGGGCAACAGGGATATTAATGAAGAAATCATCGGGAGAGTTCAAGTCAAAAGAAATGGTGGATTCCTGCTTGGATTTCCCGATTCCTAGCTCCTTAAGTTTGGACCATAATATTTTTGTTGGAAGATTTGTAGAAAAGGAATTATCATAAAATCTGATCTTAGTATTTCTTATTTGCTGTTAGGTTCTATTTCTTAGACGTTTATAAACAGCCCAGTCCTGGGCAGATTTTGTCCTTTTAGCACAGAGAAAAGCTGAGTCTCTTTGTTTTTGCAACTGTCAAATATGATCAGTAAGCCAAGGAGCTGGTCCTTCAGTAGGCCTAACTCGTTTTTGAATCATTGGAGCGTGATCATCGAAAAGATTGGTTAAAAGAAAGTTAAATTTATCCACCATTAAGTTAATGTTGTTAAATGAAAAAACCTTATTCCAGGGTAGCGCTGCCGTATCCGACAACAAAACTTGATGGTTCATTAAACCGTAGTTACGATATTGAATGAATTTAGGCTTAGGCTTTGGTTGGTAAAGTTTTTAAACAAGAAAGATTAGATCGTATTTGGAAAGACCAGGAGTAGAGAGTTGTCCGTGGTATGCAACTAGGGTCGGGTCAGTAACAGCCATGGTGTCGAGCCAAGTGTCAGCAGTGGCGGTGTGATGAGTGGCGTACAGTTGTAGTATTGTCATGTTACATGAGTGCAACATAGTTGTCAAGTAAGTTTGATCATAAGTAACAGGTCCAAGTAAGTCAGATTTCAGGTCCCTCATCACTAAGACATGACTGTAGCGAGCCATGTGGACTTGAAGGGCTTCCTCAAATTCAGAAACATAACGAAGATTTGGAGCTCTGTAGCATACACTAGTAAGGATATGCGTTCCATTAACGCTGATACCTAAGAACATATATTCAGGAATTCCTTCTCTAGAAGTGTCGGATACATGCAATATGTAACTAGACAGGTGAGACGAAGTAGATGGCAACACCTCCAACCCCCATGTGGAGACGATCGTTCCGATGAAGACAATAGCCTGGTAATTCGACTGATTTACAGTTAATGTGAGGTTTCAGCCAAGTCTCAGATATAAATATAAGATCAAATAAATCATTATTAAAAATTGATAAAAATTCATCAATTTTTAGATGTTTATGATATGGTTCAAGTATGTGGCAGAGATAAGCGGCGAGAGGGTGAGGAGATTGCCGTGGCGGTGGAGGGGTCAGAGTTCAAGTGCGACAACAAGGTACCTACAGTAGCAGCGGTCAACGGCGACCCAGGCACACGTAACAATGCCAGCAAACCACTCATACACAAATACACTAACAGACACACACAGAAAAACTAACATTAACATTGTTACAAATTATTTACAACCGGCTCCTAAAAAAAAAGAAAAATTAAATAACAAAACAAATATTATTAAATCTTATTGGTGGTGACAAAAAGCTTAACTTATTGATTAAAATAAAAATTAACAAAACTAATTATCTTTAAATTTCAATTTAAAATATGCATAGTGTCCTTGTTAAACAAAATAGTAAGTAATGGTTGCATTTTAAATTCTAACGCCACATAAATTAAAATTTACAATAATATAAAATATCTTTAAAAACAAAAAGGTTTAGACCAATTCATGGCAATGAAAAGCACTAAATCACGCCACAGTTTTCCCAAAGTTGATGGTTTTTAAATCAAACAGGAAGAATATGCTACTTAAAAGTTAATGGTATAGTATTAGTAATTATAAAATAGCTGACTAAATAATTTCCTTGTAAAATTTTACTATGAATAAAAATAAACTAGTTCAATATTTATCATTAAATAAATTTTTAAAAAATGCAAATGTTATGAATTTACGAATTATGACAATGTGTTAATGTAAAAGGAAATATGTTTGTATAATAGTTAATACTGAAAAGAAGTAGAAGAGCCTTCCTGCAAGTAACAAATTGTACTTTGTTTCTACAAGTGCAATTTTAGCATTTTACTAAACAAGTTATCTATTCATTTAAAGCAATTAACCAATAAAAACTATAAATTAGTAAAAAGTAAGTCAAACATAGTAATAATTGTAAGTAAATACACAAATAATATAATAAAACAAAGCTTTCCCTTTCTGTAAATAACTAAAATCTTATCGATGCTTTATTTAAAATTATAATGAAATTAAATCATACCCTAACTCAAATTGCGAAAAATAAACAAACTCACAGATTAAATATTTATAATAACAAATAATTAGAAAAAAAAAAACGAACGAAATGCCTTACTATTAAACAGTACAGTCCCCAAGCCTTGGGTAAGTCTTCCAGTCGAGTTGTGGATCCGCGCTTGCCGACGCTGTCGACCTACATCACTTGGCCTTCCATGATCGAGGCATTCCGTCCTCCGTGTATTGCAACTGCCCTCCTGAGAACCTCAACCCTCGCCGCCGTGAGGTCCTCTCTGGTGACTATTACAGTCCCTCTTAGCTTCTTCTTCTCTGCAAATACACGGCGCCGATCACGGTAGCTCACAAACCTCACGGAGATGGAACGGTGTCCTGGGGTGCCATCCTGTTTGGTCTGCGCTCTAGGCCCGATGCGGTGCGAACGGCAGGTGGAGGTCACTGGAAGATCAACACCGAGCTTCTCCCTGCAGAGATCCACGGCCAACTTGTAGGTATCTTCACTCTGTTTCTCAGGCAAGCCAAACACCCTGACGTTGTTCTGTCGCTGATATTGATGCAAATCGTCTATTTTGCTTTTAATCTGTTTGTACTGCCGCTTCACCACTCTTTTAACTCAGTTACTTGCAAATTCAGCTTGTCAACCTCCATTCTGAACTGTTTTAATGATGAGTCAACAGCCTCCTGGACTGCCACTTTAATTTGCTCTGAAAGTTTTGTCACCAGCGTTTCAACATAATTTTCACCTAAAATGAACTTTTTCACACAGTCATCAATGTATTTAACATTGACCTTGTCTTCAGCTGGAGCCATAGCTACGGTTTGTTTTTCTGTCTTATCAACTGGGTCAGAGTCCGCAGATAACGATCGTCTGGCCTTCTTCTTGTCAGATGTCTTGCCTCTTGTACGATTAGATGGTGGCGAACTGAACATGAAAAGTTTGAGCTAAAACAGTAGTTTTATACACTACGAAAAAGCAACCAAACAAGAATCTTCACGCACTAATTATGTAGTTTTTTTTTTCAAAAATGCACTGAGTAAATTTAAAGTTATTACCTATAAAAAAAAAACCACTAAATCAGACGTTTAAAAGCGGAGCTAATGAAATGCGTGCACTCACTCTGAAGTCATATATCCTAGATGAGTGTAGATGAATGAGAGTAGTCATTGTTACTATCTGAATTCGAGATAGTTTAGAAATGACTATTTATTAATAGACCAATGGCCAGGGCAACTATGGGACCCACATCGTTACATGGAATCCGAACCACGTATTGTTGGTCTGATTTTCAGCTAACTGACAAGCCTGACTGGCACTCAGTTCTCTTCCATACTGAACATCTGAACCTTGACTACCATCCAACATGGACAACAAAGACTTCTCTAGTAGTGTCCACTCGATGCCAGCCATTGAACTGACGCCGCGTCGGTATTAAGAGGCCGATCGTGGAACCTATCGCCTACAACTCCCAAACACTTTGTCCCCAAGTAGCTGGATTACAGCACTGCGCCACCAGTGCTGACACAAATTTTATTTTAGAGGTAAGAGGAACGTCTCTTAAGCGGGGTAAGACGATAACTGCGCGGAAACTCTACTTGTAGAAAAGAGCTGATTAAGTTAAATTTAAAGAATTAGTATATGAATGCCCGATTATATGGTGTCAGTAGTTATTGAGCAAGTAAATGAGCATCAGTGATTTACAGAAGTCGCATTGTTGGTTACGTAAAATAAATAATGTACTCCAGTAGGTCTAAGTGAAGAGACCTAAGGAATATCCCCACCAAGGAGTGCTGACTGAGCGGACCGGACACACGTGCTTCTAAACATAGGTCATTCAATCTGGCAACACTGTACGACGCCATAGTGTATGTACCGTAGGAAAAACATATACGTTGACGACGTCATAATGATATAATCATGTCTATGTGTATACTCGTGACGCCACAGTGTTAGAAGTACGAAATGGGTTCACAGTGATAGTACCATAGTTCGAAAAATTAACTTTACTTTAATTTCGTTATCAACAGGAATGTTTAAAATCTGGTGACACTAACCAATTTAGAATAAACTAAAAGACCTATATTCATCAATCAAATATTAATATACTCTTCAAATTAACATCGACGTCACAATGTTACTGTCGTAAAATGAAGCAACAGTGATAGCTGTCTTAATATATATATATATATATATATATATATATATATATATATATATAAAATACATAGTCCAACGTCAAGTAATGAACGAATATAGATTGTCAATTAGTTATACAGTTGGCTAACAAAACTTAAAAGGTAATTTAATGCTTAAATTTACGGCCTATGGTAGTACAGTGATATTTATAAAATGTGTGAGAACTAAATGGAACTGTAACTCAACACAGGCCTAATACATTACGGTATTGAAGTAAAAATTGATGAAGTACTTTGAAACATGTTTAGATATCTTTTTCAGATATCTCTCTAGTGAAAATAAATGAGTTTCTATATTTTATTTGATATAAGTTATATCAAAATATCAATGTTGTATTCAATGTTTCATTCAACCATAGATTCTCCCTGAGGACAGAAATTAATTTAAATCATAATAATATAAAATTAAACCACTAAACGAGAGTAATAATTATGCTAACATGATAATTTGATAACATGCATAAATAATCTTATAAAATGAAAACAATTTTATTAATAATCATTCTATTTTACAAATATATCACTAAAACTTGATAATAATGTAAACAAATATTGTATTAAACATGAAACGTGAAATAGTTTAAACAATTATTATCCATAGCTAAATTGTGGATGGTAATTCAAATAAGCATAATTAAATTCAATGTACAGCTAAATGACAAAAGATTACCTGTGTTTATAATATGTATAAGTGTTCCATTTTTGCATAATTGAACGTATAAGTGCTCAAGTGAAACACTTAAAGGAAAACAAGAGTGGCTGTCTGGTTGAACTATTCGTTTTCTGTTTATGTATACCTCGACCTTAACGTTATAAGAAAGAGCGGCTTAGGTCTGCATACCACCTTAGATCTTTCAAATCAATCTTGCTTGCTCTTGAATATTACTCTTTTTGTTTTTATTATGTAAGAAAATACACTTGCGATGTATTTAAGAATATGAAAAACATTTGTTAGTATTAACTTTTTATAGAAATTTGTAAAAGATAGTTACGGTTTTGTTTTTATTATGTAAGAAAACACACTTGCGATGTATTTAAGAATATGAAAAACATTTGTTAGTACAGTGGAACCTCGATACCACGAATCTCAAGGGAATTGAAAAATATTCGTCTTATCGAGGTATTCGCGATAACGAGGTTCGTGTTAGCGAGGTTCAAATGAGTGACATTCGTGTTATAGAGGTTAGCATTTTATACGGCGACGGGTTGAAATGTAATTCCAAATAAAACATACGTAAAATACATACATCGTACTGTACATTGTAATTTACAAATTAATGACAGATACAATTAATACATAGGAATATAAATAGCCAGCACAATAAAAAGTAAAAGGCCAAATGAGTATGACGTAGTAAATTACATAACCTAATCAACATTTTGAAATACAGTACTGGTAGTAATTTAGTAAACATAAACAAAGAGTAACATACGAAATTGTACTGTAGTATTGTACTACACTGTACTAAATAATACACCATTGGACACGCCTGCCATATTCACTAATCACTGACACAACACTACATACAAAGAGAGGCTAGTTTAGTTTTAGTTTTAGTTTAAAGGGGGATATATAGTTGGTCCAGCCAACCCTTGCAACGAAGCCTATGGCTTTTTGTGCCAATCCCGGTGCCTAATCGTCGTAAAGCTGGCTGCCCTTGACCAAGTCAAGGAGCTTCTTCACTAGATTGGTAATTTCCAACTGTCCCAGAGGTGAGCCTTCAAAAGGTACTCTTCTGCCGGCACCAAGAGCCTCACGCTCCCGGACAGTGTGTTCTACAGACTCTTCGTCCAACCCACAGAGGCGACAGATGGGATCCTCCGTAAGGAGTCCCACCGTTCTTAGATGCCTCCGGAATTTACCGTAACTGGTGATGAGTCCTACCACCAGCTTTATGTAAAATTTACTCAACCCAAGAAGTTACTTTGTTGACTTCTGGGAAGGATTCCTGACAAGGAGCTTGTCGAGTCATTGCCCTGGGAACCACCGCCATCTTTCCAGATGTCTGGGACCCAGTTTTGGTTGGTATTTTGACAGCTGCAGCCGAAACGCCGCAGGCCGGCTCAAGACCAATGAAGGGCTTAATAGCGCCTTCCCTAGCCAAGGCATCGGCCTGCACGCTGCCTTCTATTCCCCTATTTCCTGGGATACATTCCAGCAGGACCTGATTTCTTGAACCCAGGATGCTGAGGGACTCCACACACTCCCAGACCAGACCAGACGAAACCTTCCAGGAGTCAAGGGCCCCCAAGGCCGCCCGACTATCTGAGAGGATATGGATATGTTTCCCGCAAACCTCTGTCATAATTTGCGCTGGACGTATGGCGACTTCAGCTTGGAAAACGGTGCCATACGCTCCCAGGCTCACGCACGCGTTTGTCCTAGGGTCGCCAGTATAGACACCAAATCCAGCTCTGTTGCCTATTCTTGACCCGTCTGTGGACCATACAAATGGGTCGTGAGAAGAAACCGGGCTAATAACAGCGTCCCAGTACTCCCTCGACCCAAAATCCACAGTATGGGGTCTGGTGAAAAGATACTTAGTCCCAATGAGGTCAAACCTCATTGAGAGTACCTCATCTTTTACTAGATTGACCACTGAGGAGTGACCTGTACAGGACCCCCTCCAGTGATCAGTCAGTTGAGGCCTATAGGCCTTTTCCTCTGATTGCCAGGAGTGCTTCTCCTGGCTATCTTCATCCTATTCAGAGCCCCAGCTGTCCGATCGAGCTGATCAGAGCCTGGGCTCCGAGAAGGATGTTTTCGAGGTCAGAGAGCGACATGCCCCCCTCCGCCGAACCCATGACCCGAGCACCGGGGACTTCAGACTGGCCTGCCCCTGCCTTCTTTCCCCGTGCCAAGGTCCTTGTCTGAGGGCTCTGAGCGGTCCTCAGCCAAGTTGGATTCAGAATCGGAGAGAGACATGCCCCCCCCCCCGACATTGATTTGGCCCGAGCAATGGAAAACAAGGGCTGGCCAGTGAGGCTGCCCTCTGCTCCCATGCTCGGTTCATTATCTAAGGACTCAGTGCGGTCCTTAGGTATGTAACTATAGGTGTTTGTGGTAATGAGTTCAGGGTACCGCGGGGTCACTAAGCCCGTCAGCTGCACACCTCAGCTGCCCCTGCGGACCTCGGTCCGGGACTGCTTATTAGGGTTTTCCCCTTATTTGCAGTTGTCCACCCCATCAATGACGAGGTGGAACATTCGCTATCCGCCACCTGCGACCCGCCCAGTAGCTGAGGCTCGCCCTGGGAAGAGAGGCTAAACTGAAGTCAATCGGAACTGACAGTACAGTCTCATGCCACTGCAGTGGCGCGACAGACGGAAGTTAGTTTTCATGTTTTGACATGAATGAATTGGAAATATAAATACGTCTTATTGAGGTTCAATCCGTGGGAATTCGTCTTATAAAGGTCAGATTCATGTTATAGAGGTTTTTGGCTGTTGAAATTCGTGTTATAGAGGTTTCTCTTGGTCTTGGAAAGTGGAATAAAATTCATCTTATCGAGGTAGTTATATTCAAATATTCGTGTTATAAAGGTACTTTTAACATTGAATGTTATGGGCAATTCAAGGGGATTTTTTAAATATATGTGGTATCGAGGTTTTCGTGCTATCGAGGTTCGTGCTATCAAGGTTGTACTGTATTAACTTTTTATAAAAATTTGTAAAAGATAGTTACGGTAAACAATAGTTACGGTATTGTAAAAGATAGACACTGTGGTATTGACCCACCCGCCCACCCATACCTACACTGTGGTATTGACCTACCCGCCCACCCATATACGCAGTATGGTATTGACCCACCCGCCCACCCATACCTGCACTATGGTATTGACCCACCCGCCCACACATAAACGCACTATGGTATTGACCCACCCGCCCACCCATACCTGCACTGTGGTATTGCCCCACCCGCCCACCCATATCTACACTGTGGTATTGATTGATATAGAATTGTTTAATCCTAGACCTGTGCTAATACAAAACTTAAAACGGTACCCTACTAGTTTTTGCACATTGCAAGCCTTTTTTGTAAAAATCATAAAAATACTAAATATCAATAAAATGCAAAATAAAAGATACTGGGTTTCTTCTCAGAAACTGTACTTTATATTACAGCAAATTAGTTTAAGCAAAATGTCCATCATAATTATTCTTCAAGAACATAACATGGTGGACACTATAGAATTAGTTTGAAAATTATTGATTAATTACTTTTAGTTTGACAGCAAAGTTTTGTCATTTCAGTCCAGTGGCACGTGGCCGTTCCACCGGTACCAAAGTTATTATTCGAACTATAAGTTACAACCAATTTAAAGACCAAACACAGGGACTAAACAGAATTAACTAATTGAGATTGAAATTTCCCGTCTTAAAGTCAAAGTAATTTACTATCCAATAAACAACATTACATTGTATAGGTATCGTCATTTTTCTTAAAGCTAAAAGTCCTACAAACTAAATTTCTTAAATATGCTATCACAGTTGGTCATCTAATATATACAAGTACCTAACCTCAGTAAGTGTACACCTCCTTTTTTATTTAACCTCAGGTACACTTTTTTATTTAAAACAGTACAGTACACTAAAAAGCCTCCTCAGCCTGACTTCGTCACAGTTGGCTGACATGGTCATCAAGCAAATACAGAGGGGAATCTAGCAGCATTTCTTTTAATATCTTCAAGACATTTTTTGTTTCTATTTTGATATTATATTTTGTGTTTAGAACATTAACAATTCTGCCACACATGTATTGTGGTGTTCTTTCGTATAAAGTTGTCCTATGAACTCTATGTTGAATGAGGGAGCTAAATCGGGTGTCATGAGGATGTCGGTATTGCAATTCAGTTATTTTTGTTTTGTCATTTAAGTAAAATTTTGCCAATTCAAGGACATATAATCCACGTACTGTAAGAATCTGTGATTTCAAAAATAGAGGATAACAAGAATCATAAAAATTTGCACCACATATTATTCGTATTGCTTTCTTCTGTACTTTAAATATTTTATCCTTGTTTTCTTTAGAAGTTCCAAACCATATGGGCAAACAATATAACAGAGTGCTTTGAAAATAAGCCATATAAGCAATCTTAAGAACATCTTGGTCTACACAATGTGCTAACACTCTTAAACAGAAACAAATGGCATTTAATTTCTTAACGAGATTTTCAATATGGAAATTCCAAGAGAGTCTTTCATCTAAAGTTATCCCTAATAATTTTTCGCTGGACACCAGAGGTAGTATTGAATCATCAAGTTTAACGATGAAATCCGTATTTTGTTGACATTTTTTTATCTGGTAATTCAACACATTTGTTTTTGTACAATTCAACAAAAATCCATTATCAGAAAACCACTGGTGTAGATTTGACACTGTATTGTTGAGAGTCATTTGTAGCCCCAACGGTGTTTTGTCAGACACCACTGCTGAGGTGTCATCTGCAAACTGAATACAACAACCACTCAGTACATTTGATAGTAGATCTGCCACAAACATAACAAAAAGCAAAGGTCCCAAAATTGATCCCTGAGGTATACCTGTCTTTGTATTCGTCCAATCTGAGACAACTGTAACATTATCTTTATCAGTGCATTCCACCCTTTGCTTGCGTTTGTTAAAATAGGATGACATAAGTTTTCCTGCTATCCCTCGTATACCATACCATCTAAGTTTTTTCAGAAGTAATTTATGATTGAGACAATCAAATGCCTTAGAAAGATCACATTGAATAGAGGCAACACATTTTCCTTCTTCAATGCATTTTGTAACTAACTCTATATACCTACTCAGTGCATTTAGCGTTGATTTTTTATTCTGAAATCCAAATTGTTCTTTGTTAATAATTCCATATTGGGAAAATAAACCTAAAATTCTTAAAAAATAATTTTTTTCAAAATCTTTGAAAAAGATGGAAGAATGGATATGGGTCTTAGGTTCTCTAAAGTGTTTTTACCTGTTTTTTTCTTTATTGGCTTGACTGTGGCGTATTTCAAGTTGTCAGGGAATATACCTCTACTGAGACACAGGTTAAATATATGAGCCAGATGTGGGGCAATATGGGTGATGCAGTTCTTCATTAGGCTAACGGGGATGTCATCCCACCCTTTTGATTGTTTTGGTTGGAAAGCTCTGACTATATTTAGTATTTCCTCTGTATCTGTGGGTGCTAAAAATATGGTATTTTGTATTTTATTTTTATATAATTGTAAATATTTATTTGCTTGTTCATGGTTTGGTTTAAGTTTCAAGGAGTCTGCCACATTAGCAAAGTAATCATTTAATGTGTTTGCTGGGTCAGGGCCGATATTTTCCATGTTAGTTGTAGGTGGTGAGTTTGATTTTCCCAGCTCAGCATTTACTACAGACCAGACTGCCTTGCTTTTATTTTTCGACTTTAAAATTTTGTCTCTGTTGACTTGAGATTTTTTTCCCTTAACTAATGCCTTAAGCTCTTTCTTATAAGATTTATATTTTTGTAATAACTGATAATCTTTAGTTTCTTTATAATTTACATAACAATCTCTTTTTTTTGGTACTGAGTCTTTTTATTTCATTCGTTACCCATGATTTCTTTCTATTATTGCCTACTTTATAAGTTTTCTTTGGAATTATTTCGTCCATTGTTCTCTTAAATGTAGTCGCAAAGGCATTATAAACGTCGTTGACATACTCATAGTCTGGGCCAACCTTTACCTTGTATAAGTGAGACCAGTCAGTCTGCGACAAAGCCTGAAAAAAAGCTCTATATTTGTGCTTGTGAAATGTCTCTTTGTACTGTATTTACTACCCACCTCGGCTGAAAATTGTATTCCGACAAGTTGGCAATTGTGATCAGATAAGCCAGGGGTCTACTGTGAATGCATCTCTCGTAATAAAATTAGTGAAGAGATTATCAATGCAAGTTGAACTGTTTAATGCTACTCTAGTTGGACTATCTATATTTGGGTGATAACCATAACATTCTAAGAGAGACACTAACTTCTGTTTTTCTGTACTATCATAAATTAAGTTAACATTAAAGTCACCACCTACTACTACCCTAGATTTAAATCCATTTCTATTATTAAATATTAAAGGAAGCAGACTCTCAAGTATATACAGAAATCGTTCAAAGTTACTTATATAAGGAGGTCTATAAATACATACATAAATTATATTATATTTGGTATCTTCAACAGCTGAAATTTCACATGTATTTTTTAAAGATAGAGGTTCAATATCGGAACGTTCAACTACATTGGCCAACCCGCTATCCTTAACAAGAATACAACTTCCCCCATGTTCGTTCTGATTCCTATAAAAACCAGACACAAGCCTAAAACTAGGTTTTTGTTAAGCAAACTACTGTACTGTGTTCCTGAGCTAACCAGTGTTCCGTCATCATTGTTACTACTTTAACAATGATTTACATTTTGTTTTAACTCTTGTACTTCACATCCATTAATAAACTAATTTAATATTGTTTATTAGTCATTCAATTTAATTAAATTATAAACGAATATATAAGTTTATTAATTATTTACTTTTGAATTGGTTATTCAAAACAACAAAATGTACATATTTAGTATAATTATTTCACAAGTTGATTTTTTTTTCAATTACAAACTTTATTACGAAATAAACTTTCACAAATTATACATTATTTACTCGGGATAATGTGTTATACAATAAAATCTATCGAAAACATTCCTTAAAATGTTTTTATATGCGTTTTAACATAGTTCTTTGTTCAAAATACATGTTCCTCTTATAAATTTCTAAAAAATCAAACTTTAATTTTATTCTATTTGAAAGATGATTCTTGTTCACGATAAAATTTACTTCCAGGACATTTTTTCTAATAAAACTATTCCCGACAAATTATTTTATATTTCTATCAAAACTCTAATTAGTTGTTAGTATTTGGCAACTAAATAGGCACATTTTGGCTATTTTCGAATTTTTCCTAATAATGTTGTAAACAAGCTATAAGGGTTGTAAGTTACAAAAATATGTTGCGCCTAAATTGACAACTTTCACTCTACTCGCAATATAAATTCTTTAAAGTGTTTTAACCTCAACTATAATGATTTTATATAAAAGTGTGATTTATGAGAAAAAAACTATATGCAGTTTTATTGATACGGATTCGTTTACTATTTTTTAGCGATTTTACAAAAAAGGCTCACAGCGCGCGCAAAACAGGTCAATCAATCAATCAACTTTATTTGTAATTTCGTAGAGAAGTACAATGGCGTCAAATGTTTACAAATGTTATAAAGTGTAGATTTGTTTTGTCAGCTGCTATTGAAGAATTCTGCTAGGCTGTAGAAGGGCCGGTCAGTTAGCCATCTTCTTAGTTCCCTCTTAAAATCTTGTCCTTTTTGCCTTCGTAGATGGTCAGGAAGGTGATAATGCAACTTGCAGCCGATGTAGTGTGGTTGTTTTTCATAAAGGGTGAGCCGGTGTTGAGGTATCACAAAATATGAGGAATGTCTTGTATTGTAGTTATGGATGTTATGATTGCGTAGTGGGTTTTGATTCTCTGCATATAAGATACCATCTTGTATATATAAATTGAATATTGTCATAATCCTCATCTCTTTAAAAGAAGTGCGGCAACTTTCCATTGGTTGCAGTTCTGCAAGGATCCTTATGGCTCGTGTTTGCAGAACCAGTATTCGTTGCATGTTGTTTAATGATGTTCCTCCCCAAGCAATCAGGCCGTATCTTATGTGTGACTCTTGGTGTCCCGGAACACACTTTTTCTAGTGTCACAAATCTAGGGTAAATTAGGTCGATGCTCAAAATTTTAAAACTAATTAATTATATGAAAACAATATTTATTTAAAATTTAAACCGAATAATTAATTGTTTTTGAGTCATATATGTAGAGCTATGCTGTGCCAAAATCCGACTGTTGAGAGTTGGCTGGAATGAAGTGACATATGCAGAGCGTCACACATAGATAAGCCTGTTTAGAAGAGTGAGCTGAGCTTGACAAGAAATGGCCTTGAGTGTCAGACCCCAGGATGGCAGCAGAACAATATTAACGAATATTTTAGAGTACTGTAGTTCCAACGTTAACCACTGGATGACTCAGCAGCACATCTCCATTCCAAAATGCAATGCTTCACCAAACTTCCGCTAGATGCAAGGCCTAAAAACACGCACAGAAAACCTCGTAAGGTGACATGTCTATTATGTTTGGTCTGTGACAAAATGCTAAAAGGCCGAATGTCTATATGTAATATGTTTATTAGCCTGGTTACCACCCGTGTGTTCCACCAGTGCTAATGAAATATAACTTTTAATTTAAATGTAATATTATGTCGAATAAAATGAAAACCCCGAACTAATACGTTATTTATGATAATGTACGGTATACGCTCGAAATTATGCCACTTTGTAACTATGTTAAGATAATTAACTATCTATTAAATGTTATCGTGATATAGGCCGGAAAATAGAGTAAGCATTTTAGTGGCCAACTAATCAAACCTAATTACAAAATACTTCGCCAATATGTAGCATTTATTGAGGGTTACAAGAGAGAACACCAAGAAGCCAGCTAGGTCTGGATGGTTTCAAGAGCACCTAACAAATGCCGGTTTGTTTGCATTCTCTGATAAGGAAAACTAATCAGGAAGGGTAAAATCGATCAGGGGAGTTACAGAGGTCGGAGGGGAAAGCTACATTTCACCTAACAGCTGATCGGAAGTCCGCCGGCAAGACACAAAACAGCTGGGCGAACGAGGTTCATATTGTTTTATATGTTTTCTTAACTCCCTCAAAATTTAGCTCATTACAGTGTTTGGCGCACGCACACTGTTGGCAAGCCACAGCTGCTGTTACGGATCCATTTTACAGTATTTAAGGTTGCTTAAGAGTTTTTAAAATGCCCTCTCCGATTGAAAATGTTGCTGACTGTTAAGTATATGCATTAAGTTTTCTTAATGCTAAAGGCGTGATAGCAGCTTGCATTCACTATGAAATATGTCACAGTGACAATTTGGTTTTTAAATCGTCACCATCCTGATTGTAATACTCTAAGAATGTGAGAAAACCGGCTTAGCATTTGTTTTTGTGATTCTCATTACTCTTTCTTTTTTTTTTTTTTGATTCTCCGTCATTATTTTAGAAACCTAGCATGAGCATAACTTTCACTATTTCAAACGTTCTATTACAGTGTCATCAATCACACTTCTTGACACTTGGGAAAACTCACATAAAATGAAGCAGTCGTAAAGCATCTTTCTCTCTTGACTTTTTCAACAACATATTGTACCAAGTCTTCAGTAATGAGTTACATTTATTATTGTTGAGAAGAAATTTTTATTATATGCAAAAATATCAATATTCATTAGTACTAAAAATATGTTTTACCTGTTACAGGGCAGCAGCAGCTCCTGTTACTCCTAGTAACCCAAGTTGGGTGCAGTTCTAAATACTACCTTCTATTGTATTATATTTATAGTTTATCCTACAAGCACAGTGGATGTTTCCTCTTTTAATAACTAATACATTTTGTTATATTTTTGGGGAAATAGATTGCAGACTAGTTTATTTATGTTTTTCGTACATTCTAAGAAATTATAGTTATTGCATGATTTGAACTTTATTTTATTATTTTCTATTTCATATGATAGTCAGAAAAGTAATTGAATTTTAAACCTTTCTAACTTAATTAATTGTTAGTTTAATTTTTATTTGTTTTTAATTAGAAAAGAAAATGAAAAGGTTTAAAAAAATTAATTTGTTTTTTGATTTCTTCTTCGAATTTCAAAGACAGAAGGAAGATTCTCATTGAGAAAGAACATATCGTGCGTACCCTGGGCAACGCTTTTAGCGGCTAATCCTTCTACCACCGGACTGAATAAAAGAATCGTCATGTTAGATTTGTTTTTTGATGATTTTAAGCTTAGCAATATTGTGATGTAATTGTTACCCCAATTCGCTTTCCACCTTTGGGCTTCTTCACAACAAGTTGTAAAATTGAAGCAACAATTACATCAATGATGAATTACCTTTTCCAATAAAGTCTATGAAACCCTTTTGAATTTCAGCTATTATATTACTCTTTGAATATTACATAGTATAATTACTTTTAAAATTTGAAGAAATTTCAAAATTCATTAGATGTGCGTTTTGTTAAGATATACCTTTCATTTAAACATTAGCTAAAGAAAATAATTGAAATATATATTTAATTATAAAATACTGTCATATAAAATTTTTTGCAAATGTTCCCATTATCAGAAAATGACAGTTAATTTTACTGACTATCTTTGCAATCTAATAAAGTCATTTAAATTTATTATTTTTTAATTTAAATTACAATAGTTACAGCAATAACCATTAAATATGTTACCCATTATTGGATAGCTGTATTGCAGTTTAACAATTTATCATTTTAATGCTTCCAGGTTTAAAATCTTCATAATTAATTATAATATAATTGTTTACTATGCAAAAAATATACATTGTTAAATAGTTTTAGGAAAAGTAACGCCCATTTTGTGGGTATTGCATTCAGAAATAAGTAAATAAATCTGAAGTTTAAGTATACTATCATTGTTTCTGTTGATGTAAAATATTGAAGGTCCTTCTTTTAAAAGGAAGATATTACATGATTATTGAAAATTGTTTGGTATTTTATACAAGTATAGACAAATTTCTACATTAAGCTTCTATCTATGACTTTCACAGGCTTTTATTTGAATTCTATTAACAGTTGAAATATCGTAATGTTCCATATGACTGTAATAAGAATTTATCAATAAGCGATTCCTAGTCCAGTGCAGATGTGCTGAATATCTTGCCTTTAAGAAACACAGTATTTAAAAGAAGCGTTGAGAGAGAAAAGCATGCTTATCTTGTTTAAAAATCCTTTTTTAACAAGAAAAAAAAGGATTTTTCTTTTTAAAAAAATCTTGTTTTTTTTTAATCTTTTTATCAGCTTCCTATCTTCAGAATAGGCTTTTGTTTTACTTGTTCTTAGGTATGGCAAAGCAGAGAATGTTGAGGTACCAGTTATTACTCCTGCACTGTAGGTAACTATAGAATAGCAAACATCAGTGACTTTCAGCTGACTGCATCTCTTATTTCTCCCACTACCTAAAAGTCTGTGGGTAACTATAGAACAGCAAACATCAGTGACTTTCATTCAGCTGACTGCATCTCTTATTTCTCCCACTACCTAAAAGTCTGTGGGTAACTATAGAATAGCAAACATCAGTGACTTTCAGCTGACTGCATCTCTTATTTCTCACGCTACCTAAAAGTCTGTGGGTAACTATAGAACAGCAAACATCAGTGACTTTCAGCTGACTGCATCTCTTATTTCTCCCACTACCTAAAAGTCTGTGGGTAACTATAGAATAGCAAACATCAGTAACTTTCAGCTGACTGCATCTCTTATTTCTCCCACTACCTAAAAGTCTGTGGGTAACTATAGAACAGCAAACATCAGTGACTTTCAGCTGACTGCATCTCTTATTTCTCCCACTACCTAAAAGTCTGTGGGTAACTATAGAACAGCAAACATCAGTGACTTTCAGCTGACTACATCTCTCATTTCTCACGCTACCTAAAAGTCTGTGGGTAACTATAGAACAGCAAACATCAGTGACTTTCAGCTGACTGCACCTCTTATTTCTCCCACTACCTAAAAGTCTAATGCCTGTTATCGATGAATTGCTTTGAAATATGTCCTGTTTCTTTGTTTACTCTTACAGGACCTAATAAAATGAATTTTAAACAAGGTAAGTCTGCTCTTTTAGCCCAGCATTTAAACAATTCTTTCACTTGCCGTATTGTAAAAAACTAACCATGTATAAAATAATTTTGTTTTGTTTTGCATAATGTCTCTGTTACTCGATTTTACTTAACTACTAAATGTATAAAATTATATGCCTCCATATGTTAGTAGTGGTTATCTGAAGTGTTTATTTTAGTATTGTTATTATGTAAAGAGTGTTACTAGACCTTTCTTGATGTTTATTCTTGTTGATCATTGTGTAAATAGAATAAGTTACTGCTTAAAAGTGTACATTGTATAAAAGTTCTGCATCAACGTGGTCGGAAGTAGTATACTTTATTATTTTACAAAAAACTACTATTATTAATATTATTTCTAAAATTAATTATTATGACATATTGCTGGTGTATTTCAAATATTATCAAAATTAACTAAATAACTTTGTAAAATGCTGTATTTTTATACAACAACTATTTAATTTATTATTTAGAAGTAGTTGTTTAAGTTTAATTAAAATAATTGTTTTAGGATTTTGATATCTTTTTTGTGAAGTAATTCTGTTGTAAAAAATTTGACATATATTCATTCCATTCCTATAAGTACAAACTGAAATATAATTGTGTTTCCTAATTTTTTATGATAAAACTTAACATATTTAGGCCTAAGTGTTTTAATTCAGTAATTATATTTTCAATATTTTGCAATTTTTAATAATAGTTAATGTTTGCAAACGGTATATAATTAGATATTGTTGTAAGGAGTTTACTTTGAAATGGGCGATAAACACAATTCCTTAATTTGAAAATTTGAATCACATAGCAACACATACCTAACTATGTGTTCTGTTCACCACATTGGTTTGAAAAAATTAACAAGAAATATTCAATTCCAACTCTGATTTACAAATTATTTTTTTAGAGAATATGGAATGATACGAACACGGCAACAGTTTTTCTTTTGTACTTATTTTTACTTTTCTCCCCAGTAAAAATTAGACTGTACTTACAAGATTATCATATAATTAACTGTTGTCATTTAGATGTTTATTGAAGTACTAGGCAGACCATGATAGCTTGATTATTGAATAGAAGTCTTTGTAAGTAGTCTTGTATTTAGGCCTAAATATATACTAAAGCTCTTACTATGTTTCTTTATTAACCATGATTTTTATTTGCTTTGCAACCATTGGCTGAGACCTATTTCTTGATTCAGTGACCTGGTATAAGCATTTATTTTATTCACAGAGAATTACATCATTCATCCAATGTTAAGTTTTGTGTCTAATTATCCGCTTTGGGGTTCAGCAGTGGAGTGCTTGTGTAGTTCCATATAAATGTAATGCAGTTTAAACCAGATGAAGTAGACCTCACTAACTAACCAAATTACTGGTACAAACATTCCTATACCTGAGTTATCTATTTCTAAATTGGTCGGTAGCGTAGTTGGTTCAATCCCAGCTTCATGTGCTAAAGTTTCTCAGTTCGATCCCAATCAGAGTCATAATACATTTTGAGAAGGATCAGCTGATAACCACCGGCTGTTCATTTGTCATTGGGCTATTAATTAATAACACTTTCTAAGGATTAGTCAGCCTTAGTTTGTAACAATGACTACATTTCCTCATCTACACACATTCGAAATCCATATTCACCCATATCTTGACGATCACGTCTTATGAATAAATAAATAATAATGTAATCAAGGATATGAGGAAGCCACATATATGAAATAAAGAAGTTCCATTTTGACTTTACATAAATTACCAGTAATAATGAAGGAGTTCATATTGACATGAAACATTTTAGGAATAAAACTTAGAATGAAGCATTTAGCCAACTCCACTACATTTACTACATTTATTGCACTAGCAATGCTGTGTTGTTATACTTTGAAAGAATCGTTCAAACAATCAATCACTTTATTTGTCTTTAGGATTTTACAATCCAGTTAACAAAGTCATATTACAACTTAATGCCAAGTATAAAATTAATTAATAAAGAACAGTATTTCATAAAGTATTAATCCATCCCTGTTGTAGACTAAAATAAATAGTTAATCTATTCATTGTTGTTCATTAGGATAACCATCTTTTGGCCCAGATTTCAAAAACAGGTCAAATATAAGCTGTTTTCTTGAGATATATTTGGTCCAAGTCAAAATCCAACAACCAAGAGACAGATGACTGAGGCCTCTGTCAGTGCAGGACAAATGACTGAGGTGTCAGATGGCCCAGTTCACATGAGGCAGCTAATTAGATCTATAATCTCAACTGAAAACATATAACGCTGTACTTCAAAAAGGCACCATTACTTTTTATTGGAATTAAAAAAAATATTGCATGTTACATTATCGTATTATGAATTAATCTAATTAAAATAATAATATAGTAGTTTTAATCAGTTACTAAATAAATGTATTAGTATATTGGAGAGATAAAACATCAGCAAACTTATCTTAGAAGAAGTTCACTAACACCAGAGTAGTAGTAATATACACAAAAGAATCGCAGGAATGTTCAGTACCACTGGCACTTTCTTCAGGAGAGTAGAGAGTCTGACATGGCTTCCACTGCCACCTACCCAGCAATAGTGGAAGCCATGTCAGTCTCTCCCTCTACTTATCTGAAGAAAGTGCCAGTGGTACTGAAAATTCTTGTGATTCTTTTGTGTATGGTACTACTACTCTGGTGTTAGTAAACTTGTCTTCTAAGGCAAGTTTGCCGATGTCCTATCTCTCCAATATACTAATTCCTGGCCTAGTGCCCTTTAACATAAATAAATGTATTAAAATTACTATTACATATTTGGAGTTAGATAAAAGATAGGACTTGTATAGCCCAATTAAAGCGTAAATAAAGATGTTTTACCATGGGGATTGTTGTAAGTGCTTACCTATTGAAATAAAATTAGTCTATTTAAACTATAAATCAAGGAATAAGATCAAATCGCAATATTAATTACAGTAGAGTCCCGGTAATCCGAAATATCGGAACCGAACCCATTTCAGATTACCAAATTTTTCTGATTAAACGGATTTTCCTAAAACACTCTTAATAAAAAATAACATAAATAATATGCCTAACATTAAGTACAGTTGTTGAGTTTTGAGCCCAATAAGAGACAATGATAATAAGAAGATCATGAACCCTTTAATACAAGACTAAATTAATCTGAGACGTACAATCAAACTCCGTTTTTCAAGTCAAAAAGTAAGTCTCACTTGCGGAAATTGATCCTGAGCCCAGCGCTGCTTGATGCCGTTGAATTCACCACTAGCCCACGTAATCAGTCGACGGATGTCGTGTGCATATTTCTTGCATTCTCATGCTACATCAGACAGCACTATTCCCAATTCCCACTGTCAGTCTAGCATCATAAGTTTTAACTCGTGAGTTTCCACATGTCAGTTCTGTTGTAACCCACACAGACGCTGAGGCTGCGTTTGATCTCGCGCTAAGCTGCGTTGAGCAACACCCTGACGTGACCCCCAGTGGATCCCATGGTTTTGAGACGCTGACATAATTTAGTTTCGAGAGAGAGGAATTATTCTTTAAAGCAAAAAAATTTAACTAATTTGTTTAAACCAATGTAATATTTGAAAATGTATTAACAGTTAAGTACAGTACATGAAATAATATTTTCTTGTCATTTTTACTATCTCCCAAATGCGTTAGCATAGAGAAAATATTGTTATCGTCAAAAAAATTTGTTTACAAGTTAGTCAAAAAATATATTTTAGGGTCGTCTGAATCCGAAAAAGTGGTTTTTTCAAAAAAAAATGTTTGTGTCTGTCTATGTGAATGTGCAATTCACTGGATACTAAACGGATGGATCAATTTTTATTAAATTTGGTATGTAGATATATTTAGCCAGAATCTCAAGAAGATTATTTCTTTTTTTTTTTTTTTTTTGAAATTTTACTTTTTTTTATTTTTATGGGTAAAAAATATACAAAATTAGAATTTTCTCAAAAACATCTCTAACGATTTTAATTAAATTTTCAGGAAATATGTGAATTATAATTTAAAATATTTTAGTAAAAATCGCATGTCTCTAACTTGACTAGATTCTGAGTTATAACTTTTTTTACAGGCAAAAACATTTTTAAATGCAATTTTTTCAAGTTTTATTCTAACGATTTTGATTAAATTGCGATTGAAAAATCGCATGTCTCTAACTTGACTAGATTCTGAGTTATAACTTTTTTTACAAGCAAAAACATTTTTAAATGCAATTTTTTCAAGTTTTATTCTAACGATTTTGATTGAATTTTTAGTAAAGATGCAAAATACAACTAATCATATTTTACTTACCACCCCATTAAGGGCACTGGCAGCCACATCCAAATTCACTCCCCTGTCAAACCAGTTTGATCTGAGCGAGTCAAAATGTCCAAACTCACACCCCCTGGCCAAACAGGAATATTTCAGCAAGTTTTTGGTTTTGATTGTACCTACCCATGACAACTAAGTTTCAGACCTGTGTTGCAACTCCCCTCTTGGTCAAGCAATTTTCTGACATATTACATCAATGTTTTGGGGGAGAAGTACTTTCAGCGTTCAGTTCTGCCATAATCAACCTCTCATTGCAATTAGTCATGAGGCCTAGTTAATAATGTGTTTTGCTATTCCAAGTACCTTTTAAATAGTATAAATTTCACTATACCTACTTAAGAAGACTAAAGTACGCGGCTGTATTTATTTAAAAACCTGGAATAGTTTGTTTATTTGAAATAAGAGTTTCAATGTACACTAAGAATAAAGTTTTTCCAATAAATTATTCTATGCAGCCACAAGTACATATTTATATCAGTGATAAAGTGTATTTAAAAATATTTTACAGACTGTTAACCAGAGGGAAACAAAAATTGCACTTATTAAAAAATAGATAAAATGAATAAATTGAATTCGTACAATCTACTTTTGGATGTCATAAATTAAATTATTAAGAATGTTTTCATTGTTCCTCTTTAAATTGTATCTTCGTTTGATTTTTTCTAAGACAAATCTAATAAAAATATGTTGGAATAACTTTGTGGCATAAAAAATTATCCTATAAAATAGTTTTACAAATGCAATTTCCCTGTTAGTTGCTGATATATTTTCATTAGGTTTCAAGTTTCTTGCTTGCTCAGAGAGAAGTGAATTAAATTTATGGACATAGTTCAGTCATATGTGTGTCATTTATATGGATATATTTTTTTACAGCCTTGTACCCAAAAACTTCAGCTTGCAACTTGGAAGAATCGATCATGATTTGATATACCAAGTATATTTGGTTGCAAATTTTCAGTCAAAAGTTGGTAAGTTATCCTGGAAATATATGAAGTTACGAGAACTTATTTTGGTATTCGCACAACGAGCCCGAAACTTTCAAAAAATATTTTACCTTGTTTATTAAATAAACAATACTATTATAATACATACATGTTAAAGGCCTTGGTATGTTAAAAATGCATATATGGAATGGTGAACAACTGTGTGCAGAGGCTTCACAGTCGGTTTCCTTGAAATCTGACTGGGACTAACTGGGAAAAGGACCAATAGGATGATTGAGAATTTCTTTAGTTGCATAAGGGAATTGCAACTTAATGTTGAGGTAAACTGTTTCCAAGGAGATTGTACAGTCCAGGCCAAAAGTATTAAAGCAGAGCCTAGGGGTGTGAATTTGGACATTTTGTTAGCTCAAATCGAACTGATTTAACAGGGGTGTTAATTTGGATGTGTCTACTGGTATTCCTAATGGGGTGTGAATTTGGATACGCCCATTGAAGGTTATTTACATACAATCTGGCTATGTGATTAATTGAACAGCCGTTTTTGAAGATTTTTTTCCATACTTTTATTTAAATGTTTTGTTTGTACATTCCTTAAGAAATGTAATTAATTGAACATATTTTATTTATCTGTGTTTTTACATCCTTTAATTTTAATTTTTTAAACAATCTGACACAAGAAAGGGAAAGAGAGAAAGTTTGTGCTGGTTACCTGGTACCATTTATTAGATATATAAAGTTGTGGTTCTTACAATAACTGATTTTTTTATTTTTCCAAACCCTTTTGTTAATTTCTGTTTTGGACTACCAAAGTTATTATTCCAATTGTATTGGAATAGTACTTGTTATAAATTATTTTCCATTAAAATAAATATTGATATTCAATACCCTTATTATTATAGTAAAAGATGTTGTTTTTTTGACTATATTTAAAGTTGTAGTTTTTATTACTTTCCTTGTGGCGTATAAAAAAGGAAAGAATTAACTTATGCATTCATATTATGTCATAAAAGTGAAACAATTGGCTAAAATCAGAACAGTCATCAGAAGATCACTCCACTATTAAGTTCACAAAACTATTTCACAATAATTTAGAATTTGAAAACAGTGAGCGACCTAATTATAATTTTACATTAGATGTATAGTTTTACATAATAGATGAAATAATTTTACATCTATTAGGCTAAATCCCCACCTTGAATCTTATTTTTGCAATACTGTAGTTCAAATATGCTAAATCTTACACTAACAAGATTATTAGTGCTTGGTAAGAGAATTAAAAAAAAATTATTTTACAAAACTATAATCAGTAACACTAACAATGTAGCGATTTCAATCTACAGTTTTGCATTTTAAAAATAATTTGGCTATCCACAGGGGGTGGTCAAAAGGTCATCTCCAATTTTGTCATCTTTACAATTTATAGAATACTGACGTACAGTATTAAAAATAACATCAGCAAGGAATAAAATCCTTAAAGTGAAGGTCTTTGATATAAAAATCTCTTTCTTTCAATTACTCAGGCCAAATATCCAGTCATTCTAACAGACATTGAGTACTACTGTAATATTAGAAAAAACAATGGCAGATAAACCACCTGACCCGGCACGAGTAAATTCTCTTCAAATAGTAGTATCAAACTATCATAAAAGCCTGCTCACACTTTGTCTCATGCTGACACATTTTAGGAGGGTCTGTGGATGAATCAGCCTAGACACCTGGGCTAACTGGTACGTCAGTCGTCTGTCTTCATTTGCTCAAGATTTCAAAGGTCCAAATTTATTTTTTTTACGACAATTAATTTGACGATCTTATTTGATTTGACCATTCGAGCAACAATATTACACTAGTTTTATTTAATATGGCTGCCTGATATTTTAGAATATGTTTGACTTTAACACATGTGTTTCATTTTCTAGTCTGAACATGAATTCATTTAAATTAATACAATTTGTGTTGAAACATGCTTTGAATTACATACGCAGGTATTGAGAACTAATTTATTTATTTATGCTATTTGATCCCTGAACAGTATTTGATACATAATTTTCAACAACAACAGTAACTGTCAGAGAGTCGGACTTACTTTATGTCAAATGTGGTAGGCTGTTTTATGTACCTTGACCAACTGAAATTTGTGCCATATGAACTATTTCCGTTTATTACATCTTTCTGTTCTTTTTGATAATGTACACAAACTGATGTCCTGACATACATAAAGGCTCAATTACGAGTTGACCTTTAAAACATATATTTCTAATGTAATAAAAATCATCCAAGCTATAGAATGGGTTTACCAGAAGCCAATGATAAAGTAACTGTTTTAATAACTATGAAGAGTAAGATTTAGTTAAAGAGTTTAGTTTATTGTAATTTAAAAAAAATCAATGAAATGAAATATATGACTGTTCAGAGTTTTCGTAAGTCTGTGAAGTTCCAATGCATCATTATTTTTATTTTGGGAGTTATGAATATTGCTGTGGAAAGTTAACGATATCAGATTTTTAAATATATAGACAATTAAGTCTTACACTTACAAATTTTTAGTTTGATTGATAAATAATTAGTACAAGAAACCAGTTAAACATGTACATAAGTTCTAATTAAATAGAAAGGTGATATATCGATTTGAAACCTTTTGCAACTTCTTAAGGAAGGTTTCAACTCCAGAAATATACCGGTTGTAAAGTTTGGAAATAACCCACTTATATTGTAAATAATTGAAATAAATCGAAAAATACATTACATATTTTAATGAAAATTAGTACCTTGGGGGTTTTTGTAAGTTGCTTATTGTAATTTTAACATAGAAAATATTGTAAAACAAAATGACGTATGGGAAATTGTGCTTTTTTACCATTATCATAATTTGTTACAAAAAAGTTATAAAAACATGTACAGTATCAGCGAGTCACGAGTTGAGACCTGAACTATGGCCTACACTTCCATATAAGGCGTCAACTGTTCAAGCGGGCGCCTGCTGGATAACAATTTCACATTTTTTCCCCATAACTTTACAAATATTATTGAAAGAAACTTCTTATTCTTAGATATCTTCATTGATTTACTAATGTATGTAATCCAATAAAAATGTTGTAATGTCATGATTTTCCTATTTGTATAAATTATATGTACATAATATATGTACATAATATGTACATAATATTATATGTACATAATATATAATACAAAACTAAAGAACCGTACTGATTCTGATTCTATAATACTTGATTGTGATCACTAACTAACTATACCAAGTTCCTAGTGTTGTAAAATTTTTAATTTGGACTGTATGTAGATTTAATAATGCAGGCCTTAGGAAAATAAAAACAATTGCATATTTTCAATATTTTGGGGTAGTTTTTGGGAGGTTGAAATTAGACAATTTCCCACAAGAATAACATGGGCGGGGCAACAGAACAAAACATGCTTTCTTTTACACAGTCGTTTAGACATTAAAAATAATTGTTATGTAAACATATTGCACATTGATATTTACAGAAAGAAAATTGGATTAAAAAAGTACCAAAAAGACATGGATTGCGGAATGATGCATTTATAACAGCATTTATATAAAAGCGTAGTTTTAATTTGTTACAAATTCTTGACAGAAAGTGTTCAACATGCTAGAGCTTTTTTTCAGTCAGTTAGGTTTGACCAGCTTAAAAAAGTTTCCTAATTGACAAAATTAATTAATAAAACAATCAAGAAATTTCTACTAAACATAGTTTTTTCATAGTAGGGCCTAAAATTGTACATTGCAACTAAGTGTGTGGAATTATTTCATTTTTACAGTTATTATTTTTTCAAATTAACAACAAATAATTATACAAGTTCTAGTCCATATAGTTTCCTTCAACACATTATAGCTGTACTTATTTTGAACAGTAGCAGTTATTATCATATTTGCTACTTAATTTTTATCATATTAATAATTATTAATAGTAGTAGCCTATTAATTATTATATACAGGTAATGGAAATACTAAAACGTATGGTCTTAAAATATAGTCATACAGACAAAAGAACAATCTATATAAATAAAAAACATTAATTAAATTAAACACAATTACAAGAAACAATTGTATGACAGAATACTCTCCACTTAAAACCTAAAACTTAAAGAAATGGAGTTTAATTCTGCACTCCAAAATGCAGTTTACAGTTTTTAGTCCTACTGTAAAAAAATAATGTGTAGTAAAAATTTATTTTAAGGTGTATTTTAAGTAATAACTTGGTACTGTTATAAAACAGTACCAAGTTATTACATCGTGGTTGCAACCAATAATTTATATAAGCGTTTATTTGAAAACCATTTTATTTAACTAAAAACTGTGATATGAAATTTTTGAGCTGCGAGGAAATTGTTTATTTTTTGATCATTTAAGTTTAACCAGCTTTTAAAAGTTCGTAACTAAATAAAGTAATAAATAAATGTTTACTACACATTATTTTTTTTACAGTAGGACTAAAAACTGTAAACTGCATTTTAGCATACGGAATTAGACTCCATTACTCCATCCTAAAAAGTTTTAGGTGAACAGTAATCTTGTTTTCAGGGCATATAACCCTTTATTTGCCCTTTTAAAAATCTGATGGTATATTTGGATTCAGGGGAAAATAGCTTTAAATTGATACCCTACTTAAGTAGATACGATTTTATATTTTCAAAAAGTTCAGTTTTTGGGCTCCCGATACCCCAAACTTTTAAGATTTTAAGCTTAAATTCATATATAAGGTGCACCTTTGATAAGCCTGTAGAACTGTGAAGGTTTGACAATTTTACTCAAGCATTTTCTCAAGTTAGGTTATAAAAACAACTTTTTTGTGATTTTTCCCTAAGAAATACTTTGGGGTAGAAAAAGGGCACCATCATGTTTATGAGTGAATAAAGTAAACTTTTTTGAATTTTCCTGGAGGTTTCAGACCAAGAGCTTCAATTCAAGTATACATTCAATTCATGGGAGAAGAACGCCATAAGTGCCTCAACATTTAGTGTCAGTCAGTGAGTCACCATCGAACTTTATAGTATATAGATAGTGGTGCTATATTTATATAATATGGGGTTATATATTTATAATAATATAGCACCATGCTATATTAAGTGATTTTTAGCAGTAAATGTGTAAAAAATAGGCAATTTGTGGTTGCGTAGAGTGCTTTCATAATGTTATATTACTCCAGCAATACAGCCTCGTACAGCTTACCGTTCAAGGGCTCAACTCGTGGCTCATTAATACTACATCCAATTTTTTTTTGTTTTTGAATGATATTTACGTACTTATAAAAACTGCTAATAACTAATGGAACGCTGGCAAATTCAAAAAATTAAGATGGTGGGTGGAAAATATATATATAAATAATCATAATATAAGAAATTTATATTCAAATTATTAACTAAGGGTTTAGTATGTCCCCTATTATGATTTTAACAACAAAATAGTGATACATTAAAGTGGTGGATGAAAAATCATAGTTTTCCACCATTTTTGCAAATTTGACACAAATTATAAAGAAATATGTAAAAATCAATTTATTTTGCATATGCATTTTGTTTATGGATTAATAATAGTTGCAAATTGGGAAGGTTGCAGAAAATTTCAAAAATCAATCGTGATTGGAAATGTTATGAAAATAACAATTTAATGTCTTAATAAGAATAGTTGTTAAAGGGTTATTTTTATAAAAATAGTTGTTACGGGTTATTTTTATCCTTGATAGTAATTTTAGCTATATTAAAATATAAAACAAAGTCACGAATGGAAAATCTTGGATTTCCAACCGTTACGAAAAGTTTTACAAAAAACATGTATACATCAAAACACACATAATAATGCTTGTTGACAGATGTCAATTGTCAAAATTGAAAATAAAAAATCAGGTTTTTGCCGTAGCAGATTTCAGGTAGTCTCTGGGATAGTCTGAATTACTCCTTGTTGGTTTACGTGTATCTGTGTTCCTTATCCTTGTTTCCCGTTCGTTCTGTCTTGTTCGCCGTCATTGGACTGCTGCCTGTCGTCGTCTGTCTAATGGTTGGCTAAGGTTTTGGCTCCAGGGTCCAGGAGGGGAGATGGATTGTCACCTGCATTGCCTTCCACCTTGATGTTGCCTGGAGACACAGTAGAGGACCTACGACCTAGGCCATCCATTAGGCCTTCTTTGCGGCCCAGAGGTAGCAGCCATCCTTCCTCGCTGCGCTGTTGACTGATTCAAGACTCATGCATGCAGATGAACTCCTTCCTTATTTTACTTTACCCCTCTCGGCCACCTTTTGTGTATTTTTGTGATACAAAAAAATATATATACATAAAAAGAGGAATTAGAAAGGAAAAGAAGGGGGTTACAAGATTGTGGGACGTTGGGACTTTCTTTTTGTGAAGGGGGTCAGAGTTCTGAGAGGATTTTTGTATAGTTTTATTTTAATTTGTTTATTTATATATTTCTTGGGTTTAGGTTTTTTGTTAACGGGGTTCAAGGGGGCTTGCCATTAATTTAGTTTTTCCCATTAGGAGGCCCCAGTTTGGCCTGCTGGATTCGGTGTAGTTATTAATTTAAATCTTTTATTTAATTTTTTTGGCTTTTCAAAATTGACCAAACCTTCCAAATTTCTTTTGTTTCCGAGGCCCCATAATTTATGCTGCCCCTCATTGTGATATAGCTTTAATTAATTTGTTATCCTTATTTATTTGTAGTTATTGTTTCTTTATTCATGTATTTCTATTATTTGTTTATTGTGATGTAGTTTGTTATTAATTTATTATTGTTATATTTTCATAACTTGTGTTTTTTGTTCTGTGTCCTCCTGAGTCCGATGCCTTTGCACCCACCTTCAATGGGCCAAGTTTCTGATTGTACGAGGGTGTGTTGCAGGTTTTATCTGAATTTTATACGGAAAATATAAAATGAGCTTTTACAAAATTATTAGTTTCGAAGGTATTTAAACTTGTAATGTAAAAATTTGCTTTTCATCAATAACATTTTTTATGTTAAAGAAATTTTGATGTGTATATGATTTTAAGTGACCACGTTGTAGATTCTGTGAAATAGGAAGATGCGGGCATACAAGATCTCATTGAATTTTTTAAGAGGGGCCTCCTGATACAGAGAAGCTATATTGCACAGCACTGAGAGCCAAGGAAGTCAAGATGCCATGAGAGTGTCACAGTAGCTTTCATGACCCTATTAACTTGTACATCAATTGTAGTATGTATGCTATTTAGCTATAAGAGAACATTGTATTCAGCAGCTGAATAGACCAGTGATAAAGCAGTTGTATGCAGGATGTGTGTGTTGGCTCCAAAAGGTGTTAAAGCAATATATATGATGTAATTGATCCAGTCCCCGTTTTCATTTTGGTTTTTTTTTTTTTTTTTTTTGAAGATGGCTTTTAAACATCAGTGATCAATCTAACATTACTCCCAGGTACTCTGGATAAAATGTTAGATGCAAGTTTATGCATCTAACATTATAAACTTGCATCATACTTTACTATAAACTTGCATCATAGTTTATAGTAATGTTACTATGATACAAGTTTTGAACCATTTAGAAAGATGTTCAATTTTCTATTAGCCAGTCTGTTACTTAGGTGAAAGCAGGCTACTTCTGTTTTCTTTTTTATAGTAATTTCTGTTGCCTATTCTGAACCCATTTCAAACACATAAACCTCCTCTTCATTTCTTCTTCCATATTGAAACCTCTCCAAAACCGTCTCATTTAAGTCTGTATCACAATATGTGTTCCTCTGAAACTACTTTCTAGTATTGCTTCAATGGCATCCTTCTCTTCTTAGGTGCATTATAATACACCTTTCCAACTTTGCAGCTCATTACTCACTATAATTATTATTATTATTATTATTATTCTTTCTGATACATATTCCACTTTTGGACCGTGTACGTTATACAATCTGACTTATTATAAAGAACACCCCATTTCTAGAGATCTTATAATTTAACTCCAAAATAGCTTGCATCCACCTCTTAGTTCTTCCTCTGCTCCTCCTCTTCACTTTGTTTCACTCAAATCTATTTTTATCATATTGTCAATAATTTCCTTTACTACTTGAAGGAAATTATTGACATTCCATGCAACAAAAAACCATTTTCAAATTTGAAAAAAAATTTATTATTGTTTAGCGGTTGCCTGCGAAGTTTGGGGAAAAATCGATTTTAAAAATGGAGATAGCTGAACACTCAAAACTCTTATAATTTGGTACTTACCATTCATTCCACTGAAGTGAATAGGAAAATTCAACAAATACAATACAAAAATTAGAAAGACGATTTATTAACACCAAACATTAAAAAAAAGAGATCAATTTTATTCACTTTTTGCTTTAGTGTCTTCTTTAAAGTGAAGAAATACAATGCTAAACAAAAACACACCTGCCATCATAGAGAAAGCACTAGCATAATAGGGATATGCACTGGCTATAAATCGCTCATACTGGGTGTGTTCTAGTGGCCGCACAGACACCTGTTGAAATCACAACGTTATTATTATTTAATTCTGTATATGTAAAATAACCTTCAATCAATATTATTTTTTTAATCCTTAAATAGAATTATATATACATATATATATATATTCTATAACTTATGTAATTCTATGTCAGGAAAATTGATATTTGTTGTCCAGTATGCTTAGAAAGAATGTTGATTTGTACTACATACAAGAATCAATAACAGCATAAGTTTTTGGTTAATGAAAAGTTCTTTGGAGACTCAAACATCTTTTCAATTCAAACGTAATGGCCTTGAAGTATGGCTAACACTCACTGACATGCACATACACTGTTAGCTTTAATATTGTCATTCTTTCAAATAAAACTGATATAAAAATGTATCTCATCACAAAGCAGTCAAATCATCAGAACAATTCAATTGCCAAGCATTCCACCTTGTTGAGACCTGCAATGTGCTCCATACAATCACACTCTTCCCTAACTCAGATTGATGCTTTACCGTAACATAAGGGAAACATTTACAACCTATCTAAATATTATATGTATATTGACACAATTTACAACAACTGGAAACTTTGGAGAATGTTATTACAATGTACACTTTGGTAGACCTAAACAAGTGAGATTGGACTCCTCACCAAATGCCAGGGTCATTTTTATTTCATGTCCATAATTTTAAAAGAGAATTTAAATATAAAAGTGTAACATTTGCATATGAAGCTGTAAAAGTAAATGTTGATTAAAAAAATTACTATAAATAGTTAATATAATTTGGATCATTTTCTTAAAATACCATGTTTTATTTTCGAATACAATAAAACTATGGAAAATGATAGTTTAACGTAATTTGATCTGTAAGAAGAATGGAATTAAGTCACTGGTCACTCCTTGTCACCTAAATAAAGAGCAGAGAAGGGTCATTGTTGTTAAGGAATACAGGTCAAGCCAGTTGACTAACTACAGTTAATTTCTTTATGAATAATGTATCTGATGTAAATTAGGATAGTGAACTTTGTCAATATTGTAATATTTAGATTAACATTTTTATACAATATGAAATTGTTTTTTGATCGTAATTGATAGCGAAGCAACGATGACTCAATAGCTGATGAGTTAAAATTCTGCAATCGTTTGGACAACTGTATTACTTTTGTAAATGAGCGAAAATTTTGCAACTTTAAGCGGATTTGTTTGTTAATAATACACAACTTCAAATTAACTTGAAATAAAATATTGCTACATGTTTCAACATAAAATTATGTAATATATGATGATTCTGTTTACTATTTATGTATGATTATTTCTAATAAAATGTCCAATATACTTAACCAGCACCCAATCCACAGACTGTTTAACAACTTAAAACAACCATCAGTTATCTAAGTAGAGCATAAAAGTTAGAACCGGCAGTGGCTAGGGTGGAGTGCCTATATCTTGGTTATTAGATAAAGACTAATTTGGTTATTAGATAAAGACGTATTTGCTAATTTGATAGTTGTTTTCATTTTCACTAGTACATTTTCCGATAAATGCAGAATAGATTCTTGAATTTAAGTTGGATAAAAATATATCGTAGAGAATAAAAAATTACTTAACCATTTGAGGTTAAGTGGTAGAGAGGGCTTTGCCTCTTATAATAAAAAATGATTTCCTTTCATTTTATTATTCTATTTGTCATTATTTAAATTTTCTCTATTTGGACTGATCTTTTAGGGAAACTTCCCACACAAAAATTCAAGTAGAATTCACAATTTTTTTCTATTTTTTTAAATTTAAGAAATATTCTTGCTTTTCCCCTGATTTAATGTCCATGCCATCCTGAACCTATGAAAACCTCTTTATAATATGGTATAAAAGATGTTCCTATTTAGACTAAATTGAATACCCCTAAGGAGTTATGTTGGTCAAAGAGCACATAAGATGCTAAGTATAACAAAATGTCAGATCTGCCCACAACCTCTATACATAGACGCTTGCACTTGATGGATAAAAATGTGTAGAGAATAAAAACATTACTTAACAAAATTAAGTTCACCACATAAATCAATATTACCTTTTTTATGTTCAAATTATATAATTTACAATAAAACCAATATATTTTTAATTTTGTTAAAAATTAAAAATATATTGGTTTTATTGTAAATTATATAATTTGAACATATTATTAAGTGACCAATATCAACTCTCAACTTCATTACCTTTTTTGTTTTTACAAAGTATTTTTTTAAGTTAAATAAAGTTTAATTTATATTTTAAATTGAACAATTGCATTAATGACACTGTTAGATACCAAATTTAACAAAAATATCAAATCAAGAATAACCCCTACTTTATAATTAAGGCCTGTCAGTTGAAGCCAGCTGACTTCATTGTCAGAATAAAGATTCATCAATACGTTCTATAGTATAGTATGATATTTTTAACAGTCAAACATATTATGTACTACATTTTTATACATCGATATCACATACTGTAAGAGTAAAACAAAGCTAAAAATCTATTTTAATTACATATTTACGAGATTGCAGCTGTAGGTAGTTTATCCATTGCTGCCATTTATTCTGCGGCCATTTTTGCTCGATATATAGCGTTCACCAGTTATTGTTTTAAATCAAAATGTTAAAGGTTATAGAATGTTAGTTAAGTGAAGAACCAACCATTGATTTGTAAACCAAGATAGATGTTTCAAAGCACCAAACTGATTTGCATATTCAAACTAGACAAGTGTCTTCAGCTAAAAGTCTGATTAATAAATAAACTATACATTTGATAGAAAGTCCTATTTGACAAATATAACCACAGTTAATATCTTAATAGTTTCATATATTCGTGAATATAATCATCTTACCTGAGTTGAACTGTAGAGGGCAGTGTATCCGATACGATGATAGTTTATTTTAAATTGATAGACACCATAGACATCAGGTATCTTGAAGACAGCCTCATACTTGCCGGGAGCTTTGCGTACCATTGTTGTCCTTACAAATGGATCTATACGGACAAACTCCAGCTGAACATCATTCACATCATGAGGCACCCACTGCTTACTCTGCTTTCTTTCCAATTCCAGAGAGAATACCTATGGGAATTGGCATAAAATAAATAAGGTTTGCTTTATAGTAATAATTGTATGGAAAAACATAAAAGCCATTTCTGTTTAACGTTATTTTAATAGGTGAGAAATCAAATCAGAAAACTTAAGCTGGAGAGGACTTCAAATCTCATAACACTGTACAAATATTCTGTACCAAATGGTGCATTCTTCTAGAGCAACTAACTATCCTTTTAATAATTTCTTGTGTAATTTGACATTCACAAAACAGTCAGGCAAAAGTCTATGTAGCTTATTATTGTGCTAAAGGCGTGTTTCTTAGAAATTGTCAATGCAAGTTGGATTAAAGTTTTATTTTCTGTGACTTGTTACAATTGTTCTAAAACTATATATCCCACCCCCACCATTCTTTTGAGTACTGACATATCAGCTTTACAAACCATCAACAACGCTAGAAACTCTCCTGGTTTAACATGTGGTCAACCCGCAGTAAAATCCATCGGATGAAAACTACTCTGAGGCTACTTTTGAAGAGTTTCTGACATTTTCAAAAGTTCCTCAGGTTTTTTCTTTAATATCACTTACTTGGAATATTCCGTCTAACAGTTCAAAATAACTGATTGTAAGCTCAGTACATGTTTTATGAGGGCGTCATCATCAGCTGGACAAAATGTGAAGTAGTCATTGAATTAACGACAATGACTACTTCGGCCGGTAGTATTGACCCACCTGCCACCCATACACGAACAATGGTAAAAATACACACATTTTTAGCAATAGAAACCTAGATAACCTCAAAGTCCTTTTAAAAGAGCAAAACTGGAAAACAGTATTGAATGTACAGGACAGTAATGCGATATACAACAAGTTCAATGAAATAATTCAAACATCTATAGCCACAGCCTGCCCATATTTTTTAAAAAGAATGAACAAGAGGAAAAGAAAAGTTCAGTGGGATAAAGAGACAGAAAACCTCAGGAGAGATTACATTAAAGCTCTCGAAAAGGAACTGCTCACAGGAAATGAAAAGGATAAGAAGGAAACAGCTAATGGAAAGAAAGCTTATGATCTGAAACTCAAAACCTTAAGAAAGCAGAATGCAAGCTGCAGCCGCATATCAAAGAAGCGGACAATAAATCAAAAGCACTATGGGAGATCATACACATAGAAAGAACAGCGATAGCAAAAACTAACAACGAGATTAACCTCAATATAGATGGAATAATGGTTAAAGACCTCACTAAAGTTGTAAACCACCTAAATTACTTTTTTTGCCAACAAACCAGAAGGCACTTTAAAACTGAACAACCTTAAACCTATCTCACAACCACAAAGTGATCTTGTAGGAGGAAGTCAGCTAGTGCTCATACCAACTACACAGAAGGAAGTAAAAAACATAATCGAAAGCATGAAATCTAAAACATCTGCAGGCTTGGACAACATATCCTCAACATTTGTAAAAAAATGCAGAGAGGAAATAATTGCTCCCCTAACCCATGTCATGAATTGTTCCCTTAAAGAAGGTATTTTTTCAGAGAAGCTAAAAACCACAAAAGTATACCCCAAGTTTTAAAATGGCTCTAGTACAGAGGCAAGCAATTACCTACCCATATCACTTGTACCAACATTTTCTAAAATAATCGAAAAAGTTATTCTAAATAGACTACTTAATAACCTAAACCGAAATAATTTACTAACAAAAAACCAACATGGATTTCTGCGAGGAAGATCCACTACAACAGCCCTCATACAGTTACTGTGTTATTGACCAAATAAAAAATGGAAACTGTAACGAGCCTGTTCCTTGACTTCAGCAAGGCGTTTGATTGTCTTGACCACTCCTTGCTACTTAACAAATTACAGCAACTAGGAATAAATGGAACCTCAGGCAACTGGTGTATAACAACCACCCATACACGTACAGAGGTATTGACCACTCTCCTACCCATATAAGTACTGTGGTATTGACAAACCCAACCACCCATACACGTACAGAGGTATTGATACAGTGGTTTTTGACCCACCCGCCCACCCATACACGTACAGTGGTATTAACCAACCCAACAACCACCCATACACGTACAGAGGTATTGATACAGTGGTTTTTGACCCACTCGCCCACCCATACACGTACAGTGGTATTAACCAACCCAACAACCACCCATACACGTACAGAGGTATTGATACAGTGGTTTTTGACCCACTCGCCCACCCATACACGTACAGTGGTATTAACCAACCCAACCACCCATACACGTACAGAGGTATTGAACACTCTCCCACCCATATAAGTACTGTGGTATTGACAAACCCAACCACCCATACACGTACAGAGGTATTGATATAGTGGTTTTTGTAATCTGGTATTGTATTGGTATTGACCCACCCGCCCACCTATATACGTACGGTGGTATTGACCCACCCGCCCACCTATATACGTACGGTGGTATTGACTCACCCGCCCACCCATATACGTATGGTGGTATTGACCCACCCGCCCACCCATATACGTACGGTGGTATTGACCCACCCACACACCCATAAACGTACGGTAGTATTGACCCATCCGCCCCCATGTACGTACGGTAGTATTGACCCACCCACACACCCATATACGTATGGTGGTATTGACCCACCCGCCCACCCATACACGTACAGTGGTATTGACCCACCCACCCACCCATACACGTACAGTGGTATTGAACTAAAATATAACATAAATGGGACAGTTACAAAGGTGCACTCTACCCCACTTCCAAGTGAAAAGAGGTGTACCTCAAGGGTCGGTTCTTGGACCAGTCCTCTTCTTATTGCTTACAAATGACTTGCCTCAGTACATGCATGATCTCTGCCAAACAATACTGTATGCATATGACACTGTCTTAATAATAGCAAACAAAAACCAACTTGAAATAGAAACTCAAACATCTTTCAACCGAGCAAAAGAATACTGCAGTAAAAATGATCTGATACTAAATGAGAGCAAAACAGTACAAATGACATACAGTACAAGAGGAAATACTCAAATTGTTCTCCCAAAAGTGAAAACAGAAGAAAAGACAAAGTACTTAGGTATCACAATTGACATAAATCTGAACTGGAAAGCCCATATTGACATCTTATGCAAAAAGCTTGCAACAAGCACCTTTGTGATAAAGAGAATAAGGGAGATATGTGGAATGGCTGCCGCCGGAACTGCATACTTTTCTCTCTTTGAATTCCATCTCGGATATGGTATTGCAGCTTGGGGTGGAATTACCAACACTAATATGGAACGAGTCTCCTTGCACCAAAAGAAAGCAGTAAGATGCCTGGCATTAATCTGAATGAAATGTTTGCAAACTTTAAATGGGAATATCCTGAAATAAAAATAGGGTTCTATAAGTTTTGTACACTTCGCCCCAAATGGTGTGTTCTGGCTGGTGCCAGTGGAACTCACTCTGTCTGCATATATGTACTATCCATCAAAATGTAGTACTTTTAATACATGCAGCACACCTAAAAGAGTTACAAAGATCTACAAAAACTGATTTTGTGTGAAAATTCAAATCAAAACTGTATGTTTAGGCGATGTGAAAAATTACCATCTAAAGAAAATCTGACCACATTCTTACAAACCAAGTTTGAAAACTATGAAGAAGATGGTAGAATAGATTAAAAGCAATGGGTTGCTACAGATCGGACGCAGATGGTAACACAAACATCAACTATTCATGAATTAGTTGATGAACTGACGTCCAAAGTAGAAAAGTTAATCCCTCATTCTTACATTACCAAAAGCCTTAAAGATGCTTGTGAGTCAAATATAGCCATCATATCAATGGATTTTAGTGAAAATTACTCATTTATGATTCAAGATGAGGTCCAGGGTTACCACTGGACCTCAGACTCCTGTACTGTTCATCCAGCAATCATCAATTTGTGTATTGACCAGGAAAAACTAGTCTCATCCCACTGTATCATTTCTGATGACTTGAATCATGATGTTTGTATGGTTTATAAAATTCAAGAAACCCTAATACAATTTCTCAAGGACAATTTTCCTAACATCACAGACGTTCATTATTATAGTGACGGTTCTACAGGGCAGTAAAAGAACAAATACAACTTCATGAACCTTCTTTCCCTTCATGAAAAAGACTTCAATATTAAAGGCCAATGGTCTTTCTTCGCTACAAGCCATGGCAAAACAGAATGCGACGGTATTGGAGGAACTGTTAAACGGTTGGCGCGAAAAGCAAGTCATCAAAGGCATCTTGACAATCAAATACTGACTGCAACTACCTTTTTTCAATTTTGTAAATCCAACATTGCCAAAATCAATTTCCACTTCATCTCAAAAGACTCAGTAGATCAGACTCGTTGCAAGCTCGCAAAACGCTTTGAAGATCTGAATACCCTTCCAGGTACTAGAAGTTTTCACAACTACAGATCCCTCGGCTGTTTTGGAACTATAGAAGCAAGGTGAGTCAGTTGCGATGAAAAACCAAGTCTAACATTCAACTAGAGAAGAGGATTAACTTTAAATGTTAAAGAAGAAGATCTATATCCCTCTCGCTTCATTGCTTGTACATAAGACAATCTCTGATAGTCTTGTTCACCTGTACTTCTTTTATGAAATTTTTCAGCCCTGTCCAAAAATTACAACCAGGGTGTCAATCAATTCGTATTTTTACCTAGAAAGTTTAAGGAAAGGTCCGAAAACGCGCTGATAGAAATTACAAAAGTTATAAATAATTAAGTGAAAAAATGGGACTTAAGTTTTTTTTTAATATCTCGGAAAGTTTTCAAAATTTTGGAAATTCGAAAAAAGATTTGAAAAGATTAATGAATTTGCGTAAAAAAAGTCTCAACTCCCGAAACTGTTCTCAATTATTTATAATTTTTACAGAGCACCGAAAATAGAGCCAAAAACCGGTAGTCTGGCTTCCGCGCGCATTCTATCACTCTGACATAAAAACAAATAAAATTATTTAAACATATCAAATGTGAATATTATGGAATGAAAAAATTCATGTAATGTTGGGTTACATCAATAAACAATAATCCACAGTCAAAATATTTTTATCTCAATTTTAATATTAATTATAAATTTGTTAATTAATAACTTTTTCTTAATTGAAAGTTAATATAAAAACCCCTATAATTATTAAACTAAAACCTTGGAATTTTTTTCCTTTGGTGAAGTTATTCTTAATAGGCAAAAAAATAGATTACCGTTGCCAAAATAAAAAATTGTTATTTTCTATTTTTTTACTAACAATTGAAAATTATAATTTTATAAAAAATACATAATAAAATTATAATTTTCAATTGTTAATAAAAAAATAGAAAATAACAACTTTTTTATTTTGGCAACGGTAATCTATTTTTTTGCCTATTAAGAATAATTTCACCAAAGGAAAAAAATTCCAAGGTTTTAGTTTAATAATTATAGGGGTTTTTATAAAAAGTTATTAATTAACAAATTTATAATTAATGTTAAAATTGAGATAAAAATATTTTGACTGCGGATTATTGTTTATTGACGTATCCCAACATTATAAGAATTTTTTCATTCCTTAATATTCACATTTGATGTTTAAATAATTTTTTTTGTTTTTATGTCTGAGTGATAGAATGCGCGCGGAAGCCAGACTACCGGTTTTTGGCTCTATTTTCGTGGCTATGTAAAAATTATAAATAATTGAGATACAGTTTCGTGAATCAAGACTTTTTAGTTATTCAATGTTATTGAAAGAACTCACATCACTTGAAATTAATATATTGAAACTTGCAATGCATTTTGGAAATAAAAGGAACAAAAACACAGAATAATTATTTTACTAAATTAAAGCCCATACCATTCAGCTAATTTAGGAAAAAAATATTTCTTGACTATCCCATTCCATTTTTGATATATTGAATTTAACGTAAAACATGTTTGCGTTTTTAAAACTGAACAAAAAATTAAAAATGTGATTTTTTATAATATTTTAGGTTTAACTTAAGACTAGTGAGGTAATTTTTTTTAAATTCCTTAGTACTCAAAAAACCTGCCTTGAAAATTTCACAAAGATTGGGTGTCAAATGAGGAAATGAGAAATTATTTTATTTTCTACGTCATGTTATGTTTGGTGCTATCCAGAGTGCAGGAATAGAAAAACGTAAAAACTTTAAAGTGCCATAACTGGAAAGCTAAGTACGATAAAAATTCTAAATTTGGTAGTTTTACTTATCTTTACATACTTCTATGAACAAAGCTACCAAGTTTCATACAAATCTGAGATGGTGGGTGAAAAAATTATTTTTTTCTGGTTGAATTGGCGTGGAATGACCCTTCCAGATCATACATAAAAAACCAGGATTCATCACATGTTATTATCGTTTCCAAAAAATTTGGGTCATTTTTAATGGTGTCCAAAATGTCAGTACAAACATTTTTGTGAGTTGCTTGTTGTTCAAACGTGAGAATTTTTGACACCATTTTGTCGCACACTTTTTGCATGTTCAAATTGTCATGTAAAATTTGCCGCACACATTCTTTATCAATGACTACAGTTTCAGATATTGCATGAATACTCAATTGATGATCAGACCGAATCAAACTAGCAACTTTTTCGACATTGTCATCCGTTTTTGACGTTGAAGGGCAACCTGGCCGCGAATCATCTTCAACGTCTTGTCTGCCATCAACGTTTAAACCATTCAAAATCTAGTGCACGGGAAAAACATTCACTGCCGTACACTTCTTTCAGTAAATTATAAGTTTCAGAAGCGGTTTTTCTAAGTTTGAAGTGAAATTTAACAACAATTCGTTGCTCTATTATTATAATAACCATTTTTTCGCCAAAATAAAATAACAACGTTAACGGAAATGAAGGTTATGACTAAACCGTGTTACATACACGAATGAAGGGCATTTTGAAGAGAAAGCTTCACACTAAACAGCTGACAGTCAATGGCGGATTACGCATGTGCACTTTTGCCGCCGCAGCGTCAGTCTCGTTATTTAATAGCCACACCTCGTAGATGAAAGCCTAATGCTATGACAGAGCAGATTATCTTTTAAACAGTACTTTTCTAATAAAAGAAAATGATTTGGAATAAAATCATTTTACTCTATGACTCTCAAACTGGAATGGTACTAAACTGTTCAGTATACACTGATAGAAGTACGAATATTGATGCTGATCAAAGTAATGAGACGACTGGTCTTTCTTCAATAATAATTAGGGCTCTATTACAGCCATACCGTGGTAAAAATCTCATATTATTTATAGATAGCTGATAATCCAGCCCCAAATTGTTTTCTTGACTGTACGATAGATATACTGGATAGTGGGAAACAGTACCATGTCTCTTGAAAAACTGAAAAAGCCATAACTCAATACAATAAAAATATGGTAGTAGTAAGATGTGATAAAAGCCTGTGACAATGTTGTCTACTTACTGTTCATATCAATGAAATGCTGCTGTGAATATAATAAGCCGTGGCCAAAATATCTTACAAATAATAACACAAACATGGGAGGAATAGATAAATCTGATACTATGATTTAAATCTCTTTAAAATGATTTAACAAGGAAAGCTATTGAATGGTATACTAAATTGTTTTTTCATTAACTGGACGCATGTTCAAATAAAGCAATTTTTATGTAATCTAAATATATAAAAAGACAAGTCCTGACTCACTCACTGACTGATTCAATATCACCCAGCAAAAACCATAAAAGATAGACATGAAATTTAGTACATATACTTATACCCTAGAGGTGCATTAAGAAAGGATTTTTCGAAATTCCATTCCTAAGGGGTACAAACAGCCCCTAAAAGTTTTTCAATAAGAATAGCATTGGATTGATTTTATTAAATTAATAAAAGATGTTTTGTAAACAAATAAACATGTTTATTTTGTATGTTTGACATTATACTATTGATGCATTAAAAGTTTAATCTTCAGCTGCTAAACAAATTCAAATTAAATGAACACGTTTGAACTAGGCCAAGTAATACCATTGAGTATTTATGCTAACCATAACAGGTGGCCATGCAAGTAGTGTAAGTGAAATTCTGTAAATACATTTAATATTGTGATTTTACTTTATACAGTTAATCTACTATTATTTTTAGTCAAAAGTCACATGCCGAGGCTGAAGGCTGAGGTATATCGAGGGCAGTGAGAGTCGGAGTTAGCATGCGAAGCGTGCAGGGGTGTTTACTAGTAGAAACATAAAAACCCGATAGGCCTGGCATTTTTAGCATAACAACTGTATACTGGTTTGGCATTTTTAGTGTCAAATGTCTAATTTAAGGTTAGGTTAAAGGGCACTAGGCCAGGCCAGCCACTGTGTCTATTTTGTGTTTGTGACTACTACTCTGATGTTAGTGAACTTGTCTTTTGAGGTAAGATTGCTGATGTTCTAAATGTCTAATTTAGCGTCATTAATTATGCTGGTGTTAAAAGAGATAAAAGGCGATTATTTTCACACAGCAAATCAAAGAAGCATATATTTCTCTGATATTGCTAAATGTATTTGTATATATTTAATGTATAACATTACTGAATGTGATAAGAACAAAGAAACAACTTGTGAAGTCACCCTCTGCATACACCCTTGCTTTGAAAACTATCATACATTAGAAGTGTAAGTGGCCAAATATATACACCCATAATCCTGGAATCAGTGTATTGCTTCACACACTTGTAAACAAGTCAAAACTTAGTTAAGGTTTTGAGGGAAGCTTCCAATAAACAAAAACAGTTTGTATATATAAAACAGAATAGTGAATTATCTCAAATTTCCTTGTTAGGAGCTGATTGTCTTAAGCATTGTAGTCTAATGTGGAAACAGCCTTATTATTCTTTCCATTTTATTAAAAAAACAACTGCTACTGAGTTTTTGCTAGTTTGCAGATAACTTACAACATCATCCATGATTGTGTACGAGGAAGGTGGCTCCTTTTCACCAACCTTGTGATGTGCTACGGACTTTACCCTCAGCACTCCAGACTCTTTCAGCATCCACTTACTAAGAGATTCAGCCACCTGTCTGTTGCCAGACAATTCCCAACGTTTACCACCCTGAAATAGAAAAACATATCATTACATATTTAACATTCCATTCTACCAGCTAAAATACACACATAGAGAAACATATACAGGCTGTTTCAAAATTGCATTTAAAAATTGAAAGAAATGATTAATCATATCTAAACAAAGAAAATGTTCCTAGAAACACGTTCTAAATAGCTTTTTTTTTCTTTCAGTCTGTATGTTTGATTGTAATCTTTACGTAGAAGTGAATAACTCAAAAGTTTCTTAAGCTACAGGATTGTGATTTTACATGAATATTTGTCTATGTTAGATCTAATGCTTTATGAAAAAATAAAATATCTTTACTAGTTTCAAAATGGCAGCCGTTAAAAAAGTATTGATGGTAAATTTTATGAAAGTCGTTGTAGATACAATAAAATTACACGGACCATTGAAAACAGCTTGTTACACAATGAAACATTTGGCACCTCAATTGTTATGGCCAATTAACAGAGAAATTTTATTTTTACTATTAACATAATTTTACAATTGTTACAACTAATACTGATACTCTAAGAAGTTAAAATTAGCTGAATTTCCCCTTAAAAATAAATGTATTGTTGAGCAAATCAATAGTAATGCAGGTCCTGTTAATGCATTGGTTTATGTATCACAGTAAGTGTTGGAAAGAAGTTGTAACGGAAAAAGGAGAGTGTCGTATGATAGCACAACAGATAGGGTGACCTGATAAGACTGCTTCCATTTAATTGGTTTTGACGTGTATAAGTGTGTCTGTTTCAGGACAAACCCATAATACTACAAAGCACATACATGGTTAACATTCTTTGGGGTCAGAGTTCTTTTAACACTGCCACCTCGTTTCTTAGTAGTGCTAGCAGTAGCTTCAACATTTCTTACCCAAAGTGTGATAGCATTTGTAGAGGGCATAGGATCACATGGAAATAAATCAAATTCTCTCCGGAAAGCACGTTGAGCACCAACGGCACTATCTGCGTTTTTTTTAATAGGCCTTTACGGCAAAAGCTTGCTGCTCACTCGTCCAACACAACATGTCCAATAAAAATACCGGCTACCTAGACACTCAAGGTCACAAGCTCCATCTGCCATCTTCTATTCGAAAATTTAATTAATAGAAATTCCAATTTAATATGGATCCACTATTCCCATTTAATAGTTTCCTTTAAAGATTAAATTTTATATACTGCATATAAATTGGTTTTTTCACTCCAAATAAAAGCCACTGTATTATTTTTGTGTGCAGATGAATGTAAAAATGTTCAACACCGGATGGGTATTCCCTCACAACGATAAGAGAAAATGAAGGGAAGGTCCCAGTCAACAAAAAGCTTGAAACAGAACATATTTTGGATTGATATAAATGTTTAGTCCTTGATAAATGAAAACTATTTTTTTCATATAAGAACGGATAATACGTTACACACAGAGAATATGATATATATTGTGACCTCTCACAGTTGTAAATGTTGAATCTTAACAAAATTATTCTTAATTTGAAGGGGAGTATTGCGATTTCCGTCTAACTGACAAAAATCTAGCTTACAGAAAATGACTAAAAATCAAATTCATGATAAAACTAAACAAATAAACCGAATTAAATTAAAAAAGCATGAAATTATGACAATTTTATACAATTGTTGGCTTGGATTAAATAAGTGCTATTTCAATTACATCACAGGCCTTCTCATTTTCATTGAAATTAGTCAAGAGATATTAATTACAGTTAGTCCAGACGATCTCAAAACAATAGACAGATTATAATACTGTCTTTCTACTAGTCACTAACAGCAATTGCAACCAGAAATATAAGAGAGGAATGGTTAAATTGGAAGCAGGATGTCCGTTCTTAGAGATGCCAAATTCCTAGAAAATCGTTTGATCAACTCAATCATAACAAAAAGCTATTTTCATATCCAGATTTTGTCACTATATTTATAACTACACATGAATTGAAATATTATGGTTTTCTTGGCTTTACCAAGAAATTCACAACTTATTCCCGATTTTTTTCACATTAGCCCTCATTCCAGGCTGAATGGCCACCTTGTCTAGTACATGTCTCATCTCTTGGATTTGACTCCTGTTCCATTGGTTCCTACGTTTAGTACTACAGCATTAGTGCAGATGCTGTCGTAGAGAAATTCCATGAAAACCCTGAGATTAGTCATCCTGATTTTGAAGAAACTTACTCATCCATCCGGAGTAGATTCTTCTAGATTCACATTCGCCAGGAGTAAAAAACTATGTTCAGGCACGTCAGCGAACAAGTGCATGTACCAAGGCTAGTAACATGAAAGTCAGCAACAGCAAAAGAGGATGCTGACCTAGTCAACCTAGGAATTGTTGACTGCTGACCTCATGGGACCTTACCACAGAGTAGCTTGGGGTAAGAATGGAATCCTAGTGGTTACAAGGAGAGTTTGAGGAGAAGCCTTGCATCGACATGAACTTAAAGCCTGGTCTGCTAGTGCTTTGCCGGAACCATGCTCTCAGCAACAACTCCAAGGATTACACGTAGTAATGGCTTCAAAGTGGCTTGGGCCTTTCGAAGTGGGCCAGAAGTTAAGAAACCCTGGTGAAAGTGCATGCATCAGAGCTGAAGGTGTTCGTGCATTCATGAAGGACTTGGGCAATCAACAAATTAAGTATCCTTAGTAAATAAAGACTATAAATATAATTGTTTAAGATCAAGGAGTAAGAAAATTTAAACTTACATATTTTAGGATTGGGGGAGGGATAATTGACGTAGATGTACAGATAAATACAAAAATATCTCAGGCCTAGGTTAGATTTTTATAATATTTGCATGAATTGGCAAAACCTCCTTTTGTAACATATCTCCAGTTAAAAAATTATTCTTTTCTTAAATAGGTTGTATGATACATTTAGATTAATTATTTTAAGATTAATCTTATTTTAATAGCAATTTATAAAGCAAACTATGTTTGAAATATTCTTTGTGGTTATTCTAAAAACATATATTTTCAATTCAATATTGTTCCATGGAGTTTCTAAAAAAGATGTGACCTATGCTACATAAAGGTCAGCTGCACCTAGCCAGTTACTTAGTCAAACACCCGTTCATCCATGCACATACAGTGGTGAATTTTCTTTGTTTACAGTGTAAATATCTTGTGTAAAAATAGTATGAGTAATCAAAATTTGTAGGCAGTTCAAAGTCTCCAACTAGGACGAATTTGCAATGAAAGACCAAATGGATAATCTATTGAAGGAAATAAATTTAAAATAAGGTTTTTTTATTTACCTGAACTTTTTGAACTGGTGAAGTAAAAGCTTCGTCGGAAAAGAAGTACAGAGATCCAGAGAAAACAATACGAGCATTGTTGCGAGCCTGCAGAGCAGCTACCAGCAAAGTGTTCTTGCCAACTGCATGAGGATACTAAGAAGGTCAAACAAGAATATTACTTCCTGTGTAGATTAAAATTTATATAAAATACACTTTCAACTACTAACAATTAAAATAAATCTGATAAAGATTTATAAATAAAGTAGAACCTCATTTTTGCAGACTTTGCTTTAAACGGTTTTTATATCCAGTTGAGTTCAAAAATAAATATTTGTTCAATATTTGAAATTTCTAATCAAACATCTTTTAAATTTAACGTATAATAAAACCACATATCCATATCCAACAAAAGGATTGTACTTTGATTTGTGTTCACCCCATTAAATTTCAACCTTAAAAAAGAATTTTTTCTAAATGGAACCTTTAGCCTCTTAGTTATGATGAAGTTCTTGCGTATATACCCGCTAGATATGCTAGATATATATGTTTTTTGTTAACTGCCCCACCTTTGGGATCTTGTAAAGTTAGCAGCAAGTTTTAAATGGGGAACAATCCTTGTTTTTGGAGAGGCTTAAAAATATGTAATAAATATTTTTCAAAATGGCGTTAAACAAATTTTTTCCTTGTGGAACACCTAATATTTTATGGTGGTAGATATAATGTTAAGACTTTTTTTAATATGGTAATTTTGTACTTGTACCCAACCGTGTACAAGTGACATAGGGCCCAAGGTTTAATCTAATACTTGTAGGCCAATTATTATATTATTTTGCATTGTTATATGGTTTTTACTCTAAGTTGTTGTTATGGTTTTATAGTTTTACTCTAAGTTTTTAAACATTTTAGGACTAGAAATTCCATTTCACCTTTGTATTAGTGATTCTATACAATGGATAAAAATAATATATTCTGGGAAAAAATTAAAATGAGCAAAATTTGATAACTAACAATCTTTAAGAACTGTAAATTCTAGTGTAATACCACTTTGATAGGCTTGTCCACAGGATATGAGTAAGCAGTGCTGTCAGCAGTCAATACTTGTAAGACAAGAGGATTGCGCTGATCAGCAATGAGTCCTGTACCCTTGTATAATAGAGGTGGTATGTCCTTTGAGCCAACAATCACTGGGGCATCAATTAAATTTGCAGGGTCTGCCACGATGAGTGTGTGCTGTAACATTGATTATTTCATATATGATTAACATTAGAAACAAAAAGCTTTACCAAAGTAAATAATCAGCCTAAACTGGTAAACATGAATACAAATCAAAAACAAAGATCAATTGACTGACAAAAACTAACAGTTAAATTCAAATGCAAAGAACAATAATAATAATAATAATAATATCTTTATTTCTCTTTTTTTTACATAACTTACACATTATATAAATTCCCACAATACCAGACTGACCTTGAAATCACAGTTACACCTCAGTATACAAGAGAACAAATATGTGCACATATATGTACAGAATTTAATAATGTTTCAGCATATTAATTAAAGAGAAACCTCCCAGGCTATGCCTGATTGGAGCATACATTAAATTATACATTTACAAAAATATAGCAGCAGCAGAACATTTATATTATTATAAATACATAAAATCATCAATTAATGAAATGCCTAAACTATCTACTTTTATACACTTATTTAAATTTACAATAATCTTCAAAAAACACAATAATAACAAGTACATTTATAAAACATTACAATGTCATAAGAGTTGAGACAGAGCCAAAAAGGATCTTATTAGGTTGAGGGACTAAAAACTGCCGTCGGCTCCCTCCCCCCTCTCACACCACAATAATCGAACAGCTGATAAAGATAAGATAGCGGCCTAACTCCGCGGAGCACTGACCGTCTACCTCACTCTCATTGTACAAATAAATATTGTTAGTGAGTGAGCATTCTTCAAATATTCCTCACTTTAATGTACAACAATTTAATTACAATTTAATGTAAATCACAACGTAAAGAGCAGATCAATGCAAAATCCATTTATAAAAAACAAGTCAGAGAATTAAATTTATCGACGTGAAAGCAAAGATTTAGGTGGCAGTCAAATCAACAAGTCAAGTTCAGTTAATCATGTCCAAGATCAATATTTCCCATCTTGAAAAAAAGTTGAGATTCAAACCAATGATTTTAAGTGTGCACCTTGCCTGCATACCCCTTGAACTGCTACCATTTCACAATTAACATTGATTACCTTGAGATACTTTATAACTGAAAAAATACGCCCTAGATTCTGTTCTATGCAATATAACTTGCTTAGTTTCTGTATGATTTTAATTAGACCTAATTAACAAACACCGTCATACGACCGTAAGACGGTTAGCAGCTTAATTTCCACACATATAATAATGTACTTCAAAATATAGTTGAATGGTCAATTCGAGGTTCCGTCGATTAAATATTTGATTCCATAAATACTCATCCACATACACTTTTATGTTGATAACATTTTTTATTGAAGTAAAAATAAATTACAAACAAGTGCATATCAAAATATATAAGTATTCCTTGTGAGTCCTTTAGACTTGGTTTCCCAGAATTGATCTCCATAATATTTGTACACTTCTTTACTTACTTAAACTATATGACGTACACTTGTTAGCAATATGCTCATTACGTAAGCATCTTCTATTAAAACAATTTGTTGTATTGTCATTAATGTATCGAATAACAAAAAATGAGCTCTACATGTGTAACAGTAACACAACATGCCTATAAATTAACTAATAGCTGACTCAAATTTACCAGTTATTTAAAAATCACTTCAAATAAAAGGATTAATTTATAACTAAATTATGTATAGTACTAATAACTTAATACAAGTACAATTCAGTTAGAGGAAACAATGTAACAAAAATTAAACTAACCTGGGAAACAAATATAATAATAAAAAGCACACTACCAAAATAGATATTCTCAATTCAGAAGGAATTTTAAATACAGTAAATTTGTTTATTTGTATTCCTAGTGGACTCATGGATATGTACAGTAGTTATTTTAAAAGGTGCAAAGAACCTGGTAAACTACTTCCAGACTGTTTATTATGTTTTGTGATCAGTAGTTCTTGGAATGGTATGGAAACTGTAGTATACTGCGGATTGATCTTCAAAAGATTAACTCAGCAATTGTATACTTACAAACTCTAAATACATATTATTTTTAAATAAAAGACTTGTCCCATGTGTGGTTATTCGTGAACTTTATTCAACAAGTTAAGTACCAACCATTGGCTCTGTTAGGGACTCGATGCCTTACCACTGAGCCACAACGCTGGCAAAAAAAATTATATGTTGAAAAAAAACACATACAAGTACTACTTAATTAATCAAAGTATTCATCAAAGTTATAAAAATGTTCATTAATTAAAAACTGTTGTAGCTATGGCGATCAGAATTTAGTTAAAAAGTACTTTATTTTTTTTACAAACAATAAGCATTTAACCTTCCGGGACGCGCGCCCGTGTATGGCACACGAGGACGTGCGTGTTGTACTTTGTACAACATATGTGTTTTTGGGCTTTCATTCCGAAATAGTTATAAATAATACTGTAACTGACCTTTATATGTATATATTAGTATTATTTTAAGTTGATTTGTTACTAATGCAATAATTTATAGGGTTATAAATAAATAAAAATGTAATATTACATATCAATTTATTAGTAACTAAATTAAACAATAATAATAAGAATTATAATGAAAGTAAAACAATATCAATAAAAAATTGTCGTCACATACAAAATGGTTTGTTCTCACCATCTTTACCCAGAACAAACTCGGCATCATCACAGATTTCTAAGTCACTTTCATCATTTATCTCAAGTTCACTGTAATCCGAAATATGATTATGTTCAATTTGTTCAACACTACAATCTGTCACAAACCCATCTATATCATCATCTTCAGAACTATTTTGCAGAATATGATCAATTTCACTTGTTCTCAGTACATCACACATAGTAATGGCAATTCCTAACAGTATATACAGAATAAAAACAAAATAAACAAAGTTAACACTATTTAAATGCAACAAAATAACTATATATACAACACTAATATACAAAATAGTAATATAACAATAAAATAAAACACACAAAACTATTATTTACGCAGTTTGAACAATGTTAACTACACTAATAAGACACTACTCGAGGACGCCTCGTTGGACAAAGTACAACAACTCTGACGCAACTGGACTAAATTCCACCTGACAAAGGCGAACTTGACCAGAACAATATGCCAGGCAATAATGGAGTAGGGGAGGGAGGTGTCTAGGAATAGATCGCGGTTACCGGCATTCCAGGTAAAAATTAAACCGGTAAATATAAAAATACGACTACTGTTGTACTTTGTACAACGGCGCGCGTCCCGGAAGGTTAAATATATAGATAAATGGAAAGACATGATATTAGATGTAATAAAGAGTTGTGTGTAAGGACTAGGTGGACATTTAAATATTACGCTTACAGCTTGCATAGTGTCATAGTAACTACTATTGGCTCATATAACAGTCCTGTACGTACGTAAGATAGGCATGTATATATCCATAGTGTAAATATAGAAGAACATGCATAATGTCACAGTAACTACTATTGGCTCATATAACAGTCCTGTACGTGAGATAGGCATGTATATAACCATAGTGTACAGAGAGAAGAACATGCATAGTGTCACAGTAACTACTATTGGCTCATATAACAGTCCTGTACGTACGTAAGATAGGCATGTACAGTATATACCCATAGTGTACACATAGAAGAACATGCATAGTGTCACAGTAACTACTATTGGCTCATATAACATTCCTGTACGTAAGATAGGCATGTATATACCCATAGTGTACATATAGAAGAACATGCATAGTGTCACAGTAACAACTATTGGCTCATATAACAGTCCTGTACGTACGTAAGATAGGCATGTATATACCCATAGTGTACAGAGAGAAGAACATGCATAGTGTTACAGTAACTACTATTGGCTCATATAACATTCCTGTACGTAAGATAGGCATGTATATACCCATAGTGTACATATAGAAGAACATGCATAGTGTCACAGTAACAACTATTGACTCATATAACAGTCCTGTACGTACGTAAGATAGGCATGTATATACCCATAGTGTATAGAGAGAAGAACATGCATAGTGTCACAGTAACTACTATTGGCTCATATAACAGTCCTGTACGTAAGATAGGCATGTATATACCCATAGTGTACAGAGAGAAGAACATGCATAGTGTCACAGTAACAACTATTGGCTCATATAACAGTCCTGTACGTACGTAAGATAGGCATGTATATACCCATAGTGTACATATAGAAGAACATGCATAGTGTCACAGTAACTACTATTGGCTCATATAACAGTCCTGTACGTAAGAAAGGCATGTATATACCCATAGTGTACATATAGAAGAACATGCATAGTGTCACAGTAACTACTATTGGCTCATATAACAGTCCTGTACGTAAGATAGGCATGTATATACCCATAGTGTACAGATAGAAGAACATGCATAGTGTCACAGTAACTACTATTGGCTCATATAACAGTCCTGTATGTACGTAAGATAGGCATGTATATACCCATAGTGTACATATAGAAGAACATGCATAGTGTCACAGTAACTACTATTGGCTCATATAACAGTCCTGTACGTAAGATAGGCATGTATATACTAGGGTGGGTCGAAAAAAATCGATATTTTTTTTTCGGATCGTAATACCGCGGAAAAGTTGCTAAATGGTATGACTAAATAGGGGAAAAAATATTAAAATTATCGGATGTTATCTTCCGTTCGCGCATGAGCTCTAAAGTTTGATTAAATTTTGAAAAAATTAAAGTTTTTTGGAAATTTTTAATAATTTTTTTTATTACGATATTTAATATGTAATAGGGAAAAATGTCATCTACGACACACTAATGAATTAATATAAAAATACTGGTAATGAGTTTTAACATCTTCCGTTCGCGCATGGGCTGTAAAAATAGCAAAAAAGTGTTGAAAACCTCAAAAATGTGGACTTAGGAAAAATAAATATATACAAGCTTCAACATATTATTGATGTATTATCCAATAAATACAAAGTACATATTTCACTTACGAATAGATTACATGTCTGGTAGTTTGAACTGTCTTTTGTTATCAAAGGCTGGCATCGTGGACCTTGACTTAAGTGTCGTTCTTATGTACCCGTCTCGAGCTGCAGATCCGCAAACCTTAGCAGAAGCCTCGCTCACCAACTTGACGCTTCTCTCCACTGCTTGAGTATGGACTGGCATCTTCTGTGATAGGATTTCCCACTTCGGTACTTCTTCTGTTTTGATGTAGGTTTTCAGTTCATCATCAGTGACATCTTTCAATAGAGGCGGCGAAGAAAATTCACAGTTTGTCCAATAATTTAATTCCGTGTAGTCTGTTGCGGAAAAGTTTAGCTTAGGTGCCACGTACGTTCGAATTGTTTTCCTCTTTTGGTCTCTTTCTCTTGCCTTAATGATGCGGCGGAGGCCCAGTTCTCTTATATGTTTTCTGGGATCTTGAGTCATAGTAATCATAACATGTTCTGGATGCGCAAAGAACCCATTTCTCTCTATAACTGGGTCAATTACAGCTTTGAGTTCATCTTTAAGATATCTTGAGGTTTCAATACATTGGTGCACGAGCTTAGGGCCATCAGTAAAAAGTTTGGTCTTCTTAATACAAAACCACATCGGCATATATGACTTCAGAATGAATATTACTATTTCCTGGAACTCAGCAGTTGGATTTTCTTGACTAATGTAGAGTCTTAAAGCACGGTTCGCTGTTGTTAGCCACCTTGAGTGAGACAAAGGTCCTGGATCCCTGATTGATAAATCTTTTGGGCATTCACCTGATTTAATCGCTTCTGATATTTCCAGCAAATACTTCTGATCCTTACTAAGAGTTTTTTTGTCTATCTCAGGGATTTGGCAATCAATACTTTCAAACTGCACTACTGGAAGTGTTTCACATTTGATCAATTTCCCACCAATCGGTCCTTTCAAAGAATTTGGCCCGGTCGACTTACCATCTAAATACTGAAATAAATGGCGGAAGGGTAGTTCATTAAAATGAAGAAGACAAACTGCCCATTGCAGAGGCTTACCTAAGTGTGTTTCAATACGGCGTATTATACCGTTTTTCAATCCGGTGTTAACATTGGTGCCATCACAGCCAATAACGACTAATTCGTCCAAAGAAATGTCATTGCTTGTCAAATAGGATATAATAGAGGTCGCAATATCCTCTGAACTTCCTGAATTCGGGGTCACGTGACCCAGAAATATATTACCAGGTTCTTGTATAAGCACGTAATGTTCCTCCTTTACCACTCTTTTAAATCGTTTTGAATGTGCCTCTTGTACCACAATAGTGTCGTCTTTACGGCCATCAAAATATAGCCCAATTAGCTTATTTTCTGTTATAGAACTGGACAAATCAGCCCTAACATTGTGTTTTTCTCTTCTTATTTTACACTTGTCAACTACTTGTGAATTGTCGCTATTAGTTACCACGCCAACGTCCTGCAAAACACTTGAGGCTATTGCTGCTGTAGCACGATCGGAAACACCGTAACGATCACTAGTTAATGCAGTAGTTTTAAGGTTAATCCTCATTTGCCAACCGGATTTCTTTTTTGGAGATTCAGGTATGAATTCTTGGTCACTGTCACTGCAATCGTCACTGGAGGTCAAGGATTCATCACGTTGTTCAGTTTCGGAAACTTGGACATCTACTTTTGGTTTTGGACAGCTGGAACGAGATTTCCTCTGTAAAGATTTGGCACGTTTCTTTGTTTCATTTAAGTCCACACCTCCAATTTTGCCAATGCCGTGAGTGCGTAGTGAATAGATAAATTTCAGCTCAAGTAAAGGTATTTTTTTAAGCTTTTCACAAGTACAAGTTATTGAGCAGATACACTGGCATTGATCCGGTGTTTTATGACAGGTACATTCAAGGGCAATGGGGCATTTGCATGCCGCAATGTCAAAAAGCAAACAGCATTTTTTCTTAAAATCATCAAGGTTTCTCTTAAAGACTTCCTTGTTTTTGTCTCGAGTATGAGATTTTCTTAAACTATAATACTTGTCATGCAGTGCAGTCAACAGTTGTACTACTCTCTTATCACTTACGGTGGGAATTGATGCTCTATTGTACAAACACACTATTTTGCCAGCTACTGTATTGGCTACTTGTCCAAAACTAACTCTTTTGTTGTTTACTTTAACTGCTAAATTATACCTCTCATTCGATATACATCGAAGAACGTCCTCTCCTATAGGGAGCTTGTTAGGCGGCAAGTCTCTTGGTGTACCGAAAAACGGACACTGGAATTCTTGTCTAGTGATCACTGTCTTTGATAATGCCATCATTCATTGCACAATTGTTCAAAAAACTACACCAAAATATGAAATTTGGAACACACACTACGCAACACATCCACCGCACTCAAGAGACAACAGCAGACTGGCACACAAAATTGCGCGGCGGACAAGTGTAATGGCTGCCTGCAGCGGAGAGGGGGTATCACGTGACGCGGCGTGGGTCGTTGACCCGCTAGTGGCGCTGACAGTGTTTTGTATCGCTGTGCGCGATCGAAAAACCAAGCCTAATTACGTCTGAATTTTTTTCTTTAACTATCAGAACATGTATAATCAGATATTAGGTATTACATTATTGATATCTGTAACTATACATGAAAAGAAAATAGGACAAAAATCCGATTTTCTTGTATTTTGGCTATATTTGGATGTCCATGCGCGAACGGAAGATGTTGAAGTGCAATACCGGTATTTTTATATTACTTTATTAGTGTGTCGTAGATGAAATTTTTCACTATTACATATTAAATATCGTAAAAAAAAATTATTACAAATTTTCAAAAAAAAATTATTTTTTTCAAAACTTTAGAGCTTATGCGCGAACGGAAGATAACATCCGATAATTTTAATATTTTTTCCCCTTTTTAGTCATACCATTTAGCAACTTTTCCGCGGTATTACGATCCGAAAAAAAAATATCGATTTTTTTCGACCCACCCTAGTATATACCCATAGTGTACATATAGAAGAAAATGCATAGTGTCACAGTAACTACTATTGGCTCATATAACATTCCTGTACATAAGATAGGCATGTATATACCCATAGTGTACAGATAGAAGAACAGGCATAGTGTCACAGTAACTACTATTGGCTCATATAACAGTCCTGTACGTAAGATAGGCATGTATATACACATAGTGTACAGAGAGAAGAACATGCATAGTGTCACAGTAACTACTGTTGGCTCATATAACAGTCCTGTACGAAAGATAGGCATATATATACCCATAGTGTACAGAGAGAAGCATAGTGTCACAGGAACTACTATTGGCTCATATAACAGTCCTGTACGTAAGATAGGCATGTATATACCCATAGTGTACATATAGAAGAACATGCATAGTGTCACAGTAACTACCGTTGCCTCATATAACAGTCCTGTACGTAAGATAGGCATATATATATACCCATAGTGTACAGATAGAAGAACAGGCATAGTGTCACAGTAACTACTATTGGCTCATATAACAGTCCTGTACGTAAGATAGGCATGTATATACCCATAGTGTACAGATAGAAGAACAGGCATAGTGTCACAGTAACTACTATTGGCTCATATAACAGTCCTGTACGTAAGATAGGCATATATATACCCGTAGTGTACAGATAGAAGAACATGCATAGTGTCACAGTAACTAATGTTGGCTCATATAACAGTCCTGTACGTAAGATAGGCATGTATATACAGGTAGAAGTGTACAGATAGAAGAACATGCATAGTGTCACAGTAACTACTATTGGCTCATATAACAGTCCTGTACGTAAGATAGGCATGTATATACAGGTAGAAGTGTACAGATAGAAGAACATGCATAGTGTCACAGTAACTACTATTGGCTCATATAACAGTCCTGTACGTAAGATAGGCATATATATACCCATAGTGTACAGATAGAAGCATAGTGTCACAGTAACTACTATTGGCTCATATAACAGTCCTGTACGTAAGATAGGCATGTATATACAGGTAGAAGTGTACATATAGAAGAACATGCATAGTGTCACAGTAACTACTATTGGCTCATATAACAGTCCTGTATGTAAGACAGGCATGTATATACAGGTAGAAGTGTACAGATAAAACAACATCAAATGACACATACTATTTAATTTTCTTAGTAAAAAATGCCTGTGTTAACCATGAGAATAGTGTATTTGTGCATTGATCTCAATTTTCTTGGTAAAAAATGCTGTTGTTGACCTTGGGTATAATATAGTTAATATTATTAATAGTTAATATCTGCTACCAGTTCAAATCACTCTGAAATATGACTCCCAAAAATTCCATTTGATCACTGCTATTAGAAAGTTTTTTATTACATGCACATCTAGTTCTTGGGCTTTTTTTGTAAGATAAGGGACAAAGAAATTACGTACACCATTCTTTGAATAAAGAAGAATAAATCATCAGCAAAGAGATAGCATTTTACAGAATCTGTTTCAATAAGTTTAGGAAGATCATTTACATAAATAATACATAAAGGCGGACCCAAAATTGACCCTTGGGGAACATAATAATTAATATAATTATAGCTAGAAAGAATAATTTACAAAACAGATTATTTTCTATTTGAAAGGTAAAACTCTATAGTTACCTGCAGTTAGTTAGCCACTGCAGTATAACTAAAGCCTATGGTTTTAAGTTTTGGAAGTAATGTACTAAGCTGCACAGTGTCAAAGGTCTTTGATAAATCTTAGAATGTACTTAATTTTCCATACCATCTAAACAATTTTGAATAAATTCCATTACATTTCCACATGTATAATGAACTTTTTTAAAGCCAATTGATTTTTAAACAACAGGTTATTTAATTGCTAAATACTTTACAATTTGATTGCTCTTAATTTTGTCAAGAACCCTTCATAACTAGCAACCATTATATGGGTCTGGTTTTGTACAGATTCATTATCTCTCATTTTATGTACATGAATTACTTTGGAAGGTTTTAACTTGTCAGGAAAGTTGCCTTTGTCAAAACAATTATTGATTATATATCATAAAACTTCACATATCAAGTTTCAATACTGTAAAATACATGAATTTATATCATAGATATCAAAACAAGGGCTGTTGTTCTATGATTGAATTGCAGAATAAACATCCCCTATAGAAACCAGTTTAAAAGAAAAGTCTATGCCACATTATGTGTATAGGTGGGCGGGTGGGTCTATACCACATTACGTGTATGGGTGGGTGGGTGGGTCTATGCTACATTATGTGTATAGGTGGGCTGGTGGGTCTTTACCACATTACATGTATGGGTGGGCGGGTCAGTCTATACCACAGTACGTCTATAGGTGGGCGGATGGGTCTATACCATATTATGTGTATGGGTGGGTGGGTGGGTCTATACTACATTATGTGTATAGGTGGGCTGGTGGGTCTATGCTACATTATGTGTATAGGTGGGCTGGTGGGTCTTTACCACATTACATGTATGGGTGGGCGGGTCAGTCTATACCACAGTACGTCTATAGGTGGGCGGGTGGGTCTATACCACATTACGTGTATGGGTGGGTGGGTGGGTCTATGCTACATTATGTGTATAGGTGGGCTGGTGGGTCTTTACCACATTACATGTATGGGTGGGCGGGTCAGTCTATACCACAGTACGTCTATAGGTGGGCGGGTGGGTCTATACCACATTACGTGTATGGGTGGGTGGGTGGGTCTATGCTACATTATGTGTATAGGTGGGCTGGTGGGTCTTTACCACATTACATGTATGGGTGGGCGGGTCAGTCTATACCACAGTACGTCTATAGGTGGGCGGATGGGTCTATACCATATTATGTGTATGGGTCTATACCATATTACGTGTATAGGTCTATACCACATTACGTTATAGGTGGGTGGGTGGGTCTATACCACAGTATGTGTATGGGCGGGTGGGTGTGTCTATACTACATTACGTTATAGGTGGGTCTATACCATAGTACATGTATGGGTGGGTGAGTGGGTTTCCCACAGTATGTGTATGGGCGGGTGGGTGTGTCTATACTACATTACGTTATAGGTGGGTCTATACCATAGTACATGTATGGGTGGGTGAGTGGGTCTCCCACAGTATGTGTATGGGCGGGTTGGTGGGTCTATACCACATTACGTTATAGGTGGGCGGGTGGGTCTACACCACAAGTATTTCTCGCAAAATATCGACTACTACTTTTCATTGATAAAAATTGATTGTTGTCTCGAGCAAGGTTCAAGTGAACTAGGCATTACTAAAAAGCCTCGAGTTGATGATTCTCCATTTTTAATTTTGTTATAATAGACTTAAAAAAGCCCTATATTCACTGTCTAACTGAACCTAATTTTATAAATCTATTTAATGATACGTTAGAATTATTTTGTCATTCTTACTATCAATTATTATTTCTTTTCTGTCAATCATTATTATTATAGTCAGTATCCGTATATGCAAGATCCACTTTGATTTGAAGGTATATTTGTTATTACTTCATCCACAGTGTTAGTGTACACAAAAGTGATTAAAAAAGGTTATAAGAGAGAAAAAGTGGAATTTGCTCATACTTTTTATGGCCTACAGAAGAGTTTTTTCTTACAAATGTCCACATTTGTTTTGGTTTGATTACTGCATTTGATATTAATTGATTATTGTGTTCTAATTTAGCTTTTAGATAGTTTTAAAATTCTAAATGTCCAACATGCTGATGAGACGTTATGTTTCTCTATCTAAGGATAGCCAAAAATGATTTGAAATATATTCTTTCATCTAGATGAAACCCTACATTCAATACATATCCAAATTTTTGCAAGTCAGAAATAAGGAAACAAATATTAATTATTTTGTTTATTTATGACAGGTTATTCTGGCTTCTACTTAGACAACATTGAATACATGTTTGTTGCCTTAAATGTATTTAGGCTGAATGACCAAGGTTGGCAGCTCATAAATCTGCATCTGAGGTGGCTGTGATCAAAGTTGAACTAGCTCTGCTACAAGAGTTTCATTTTGTTAGACCTTTGAGTAAACAGGAATAAATTTTAGTTATTTATGACCTACGGAGCATTATTAGGAATTTAAAATAGGAATTATGAAAACGTAAAAGATTGTTTACGAAATTTACTAGAAACTATGATAAAATAATGTGGAAAACGAAGAATTTTTCAAAATTTTAAGAAATGCTATGGTATTTCCCTATACTTCACACTTCACCATTACCATGGCCAAATACACACATTGCCAGCTATACATGAAAATATTTTTGCTCATACTACCAAGCATGTAAACTCTGTGAACTCGGACAGAGTTTGTTATCATAAGGATTGCATATTTTGTGTTCAAAAACCTCTTCTTAATGTTAAATACATGCATAGTGTTAAACTTGTCAATAATTGCTGATTGTTCAGTATACAAAATAATAACTATTCTAAATAATAAGAAATAAAGATATTACCTTCCCATCATCATTTGCATCGTAGTTAAGGTGATCAATCACTGAGGATCCTTCTTCATCAATTTCAAATCCACACTCTGATGCCAATTCTCTTAAAATATCTCCAGAAAGAGAATTGCCAGCTACAAGCAAATTTCCTAAAAAATGTAAAACAAAACTTAGTTCTAATAATTTTTATACTAAATATAGGAGAATCCCACTTTGGTCCCGATCTACCAAGCCTCGGGGTGAACCGAGCTCATAGTCAGAAAATAAAGACAAATGTGACCGTTATAATTGTTTTTCTTAAAGCATAAATTTCTGTTGTTAACAAAAGTTCTATTAAAAATCTTTCTCTGAATGAAGAAATGATATTAAAAAATGACAACTTCAGTGTGATGTTGATGGGCTCATTCAAAATTACTATGAAGTGCAGCGAGAGGAAGGGATGAGCCAAAAGTCAGAGAGAATGGTAGTTAGTCTTGGGGAAAAAATTTTTAGAGCTGGCTAAGCCACTCGGAATAGGTACACCATTTTAGTAGGTAACATGAAAGCACCATAAACCCAAGGTTGAAGTGAATTCAAGGCCCAGAGGTCTCCTTTCCCTCGACAAACTAAACTAAACAGGTAATCTCGTGGTTGAGGTCTTATTTTTCTCACTGGCGGCAGCGTATGCAGATTGATGAACAGATATCTGACTAAGACGAGTGACTACTGTTGTGCCTCAAAGTTCAATCTAATGCCCTCATTTGTTCTTCTTTTGTGTAAATGATATAACCTCATTTATCTCTTATTGTAAGTACCACACGTATGCTGATGATCTTAGAATCTACTTAAAATTTAGCCCCGACACTGTGAATGATGGAGAATTAATGGAGATATAATAATAATAATTTGTTTATTCCATTCATTAATTTTACATGAACAGTATTTACATATGCTTGGAAATTTTTCAAATATAGTTGGGCAAACAAAAATTTCTCAATTTGAACAGCAATACGACAGACCCATCATTAAAGGCCACGCGCGGTTGAACATTTCTATTAATTTTGAACATCTGAAAATCAGGCTTTGCGCACAAAAATAAAAATACCTGAGAAATGTTCGGCACGGCATTAGAATAGCATGGGCACAGCTCGGAATAACAAGAAATATATCTAAAATTGTTTCTGGACTTTATTCGGGGCAACGTTTTTTTCCAGTAATGAATAATTTTAAATTAGTAATAAATAAATATGTATCTTCTACTTGATACGAGAATGAATTCATACACATGTAAAATAGCATGTTCACATGTATTCATATTTGCTGCAAAACATCTGGAATGAAATGCAATTGGTTTTTTAACAATAACTCCTTTAATTTTTAAGGTATCCAATCGATCAAAAAAGAATTTTTTAGAGAATTTTAATTCCCATGAATTTAAATTTTTTTTAAATTATGTAAAAAAAGATTGAGTTAAAATGCTCCAATATGTTGGGTTTTTTGCTTAAGTTAAAATTTTCAAACAGCGGTGTCTCTATTAGTTTTGATGCTAGAAAAAAAATAACATCTTTGTATTTAATTGCTTCTTATGTAACTTGAATAGTTTTCGAGTTATTTTGAAAATAAATACAACATTTTCAAATAAATTTAAACATTTTTGTATTGTATATGTAAACTGAACTTTTCTTTTTGTAATGCATTGTAAATTGACCAAACTCTTAGAACTTCTTTACACTACATTGACAAAGTAAATTATAGATGGACTAAGGTTAATTTCATAAATTGCGTAAATGTTAGTAGTTAGTAAGCCAATATTTTCATAACCAAAGCGAATACAAATGTTTCTTTGGGTCACAACTCCTATGTTAATTTGAATGATATTGACATGGCCAAAAACTTATTTTAAAGGTCCTTTTACATACTATAAAAAATATTGTATAAGTTATCATTGAATAACTCTTAGTTTTTACATTATTCTGCGTTTAAGGTTTCTGTTACGAAAGTCGACAAATATCGTGAATCGACCTTTGGCGAATCGTACCTTTGTCAGAATGCATCTACGAAAAAAAACAAAAAAGGGATCTTTTTAATATTTTATGAGCTTTCTTTTTGATAGTAACACTTTTCTCGATAAAATTCAAATTTTTTAAGTTATTAGTGAAAAACCATTAGAAAACATGCATTTTTTAACCTTAAATGGACTTTTTCCATCAGGACAACTCCAAAAATACTAACCAAAAAAAATTTCAAAAATATTTTAACACCTTTACAGAGCCATCAGTTTCAGAACGTTAGTAGAGCCACCCGGTCTCAGAGACCGCCAAGTGCAAATACGCATATTCTGTTGCATACATAGACTCTGAATAAGCTATACACATTGATACACTTTTTTACAGGTTTACACACATACACAATCACACACACACGTATATATATATATATATATATATTAACAATAAAATATATATAAAAATACAAAAAATGGTACTCATATATGTACACAGAAATGTTTAAGAACGTGAGTATACTGTATGTATGTGTATTATATATATATACATACCAACATGCGTAAATAGGCGTACTTGATCAAGACTTCATCAATGTTGTAATATACAGAAATAAGTATAATATGGCTAGGCATATGTTTCAAATTATGTTATGAATCATCGACAGCAATATTTCAAAACATTTTCTCAGACACATTAGTTGTTCTGTAGAGACCTTTTACACATATATAAAAATAAAACATATACGTTTGTTTCGCTCCTGTAAGCATATGAAAAAGTGAAATAAATAATTAGACACATTTTATAAAGTAATATTACTGTATTGTATTACGAAAGCAAATATACATCAAATGATTGATTACATTATTACATTGCGTATTTGTCATAGTGTTCAAACACGATTTTGTGCACAATCAACACAAAGTTTTCGGGAACATTCCAAGCAAATAGGTGTATGACATTTTATACATTTGTATTGAGTTTTTCTTTCTTTCACAGGGGGGCATTTTCCACAAGTTTTTCTTTTTTCCATCTTGTCTGAAGGAATTTCTTGTGCATTTGGCCGTCTTTCTTCTTCAGTTTGACCAAGCGCTCTCCGTATGTCTTCCTTGACATCTCGGCGAAGATGCGGAATGAGCAAACGTCTTCTTATGTGAGGCTCTGTTAGGGATTGACCTAGCTGTTTTGTGAATTCAAATCTTATCATAAGCTTAGTCCCAGAATAGCACATGTACAGGATGAACGAGTTGATACTCGCGATGCTTATGATTCTATAAAATAAAGCAAGCGGCCATCTTCTTGTGCGCCTGTTAGATGCATAAATAGCGCACTTCATATCAAGCAAGTCGACACCAGCTTTTGTTGAATTGTAAAAGCATACAACTTCAGGCTTGTTTTTTTCTTCCTCAATTTTGTCGCTGTGGTGCATTGTTGAAATCAAAACAACTGCCCGGTTTTTTTTTAGGGACCATAGAAACAAGAGTATAGTTTCCGTTGAATCCAAAGCGAGCTGACATAACTCTTCGATCCTTATAAGGAAGCATTTCTGTAGGAATGATTTTCTTATCTTTTTTCAAGGTGCCTACATAACTTAGGCCTCTTTTCTGAAGTTCTCCCGCAACTTCAATACTGGAAAACCAATTATCAGCAGTTATGTTGCGGTTGGTTTTGTGGATCTTTTTTGTCAGCCGGATTACTGACTGCGTCAGCTTACTTAGATTGTGTTCTCCTTCTGTTAGACCAGTGCCATCACTGCCTTCACCAGTATAGATGTACGCGTCATAAAGATATGAAGTCTTTGCAGATGCAAGACACATGATTTTGATGCCATATTTGTGCGGTTTGTTTGGCATATACATGCGGAAACTACATCTGCCTCTAAAGGGCACCAACATTTCGTCAATTGTGACGTGCTCAGACAAACAGTAGTATTTTTGTGAGTTTGTAATAACCTTATTGAACAGCACCGAAATTGCAGCGGCTTTGTCACTTGCTTTCCTTTGTTCTCGTGTATTGCTGTCATCGAAACGTAAGCATGTTACCAAAACTTCGTATCGTTTGTATGTCATTGTAGCCACAAAATATGGCCTTCCAGTTACATTTTTTGTGAACATTGATTTCATACTTTCGTCATTTGATTTTAAAACTGAGGCCAATAGAAGAATGCCTACTAAGGCGTTTATTTCAATCAAGTCAGTATCTCTGTAAGTACTTTTTTTTGTTGTGGGACCTAAATTGTTTCTGACTGACGCTAATTTTGCATTTGTGTTTACAACAATTGAATCAAGTATAGTTGGGTCCAGAATCAAGTCCCATATTTCTTTTTTCTCAGGCTTATTGCCTAACCTTCTGGATTCTGCGGTAAGACCTGGCAAACCACCTCTAATAATATTGTGGGCGGGTGTACGCACACGCGTATTAGCTAGACTTTTGGTGCACCATGGGTAACCAGGCCCAAGCTCATTTTTTTTTAGACGGCCAAATACATATTCTGGCAAATTACGGTCAACCAGTAATATCTCACCTTCATTGAGGAGTAAGGCGTCACCGTCGTCAGTGTCCGAGTCCGTATCACTCTCTTGAGGTTCTTGGGGGAGGATGTAATCCGGATCGGCGTCCGAGTCATCGACGTCTTCTTCGCTGTGCTCAGAATCACTGATCTCTTCATCATTCAGCATTGAGCTAATCCTTCCAATGAAGTTTCTGTCATTGAACGAAACACCTGCACTTGTGCTTGGACGATTCATTTTATGTACAAATTATTTACAGTTATTTATTATAATATTTAACATATAAAATCTTCAAAATAATTAATCAAAAAGCACTAAAAAGCTTGATAAAATAATATGTACAACGCTGCAAAAAGCATGATAAAATAATATGTACAACGCTATTAGAGCCACCCGGTACGTGAGACCAACACTCAAAAAACACAAATAGAGCCACCCGGTATGTGAGACCGAGACTGTAAAAACAAACACAGTATTACGGCCAAGCGAAGAACTCAAACTGAATGGCAGGTGGTTTCTTGGTGGGAGGGGTAGGGGAGGGGAAGCTACATTGACGGAGAGCGCTCAAGGTCAACCAGGCTAGCCACAACAAACAAACGAAATTTACCCTTGGTCTCACAGACCGGAGGCTCGATTAAGGTGTTAAGCTTAAAATAAGACAATGTATCGATTTCTGCAGCTGTTTACATGTCAGAATTTACACCCCTAAAAAGGGGTAGTTTTTATCCTCAAGGTTAGAACGCCGATCAGCACCGTATCAAGTTTGTTTTTTGGGTCTTTCCCTAGTTACTACCAAATTTTCAAGTGAATTAGTATTATCCTTAAGAATTTCTTTCCCAAAACGTCCAGGTACTGGACTAATACTTTTCTAGCTGCAACTCTGTTGTAAACAAAATGATTATATCACTTAGTGAAAGACTGCAACAAAGTACTACCTCCGTTTTGCTTTTGACTTGAGATGATATGAGCGTATAACTCTGTATTATATTCGATACAAAATTTTATAGTATGCTGATCACAGAAAAATTAAAATCCTTTCATTCACTCATTTTTCAATCAATGCAAAAGTTCTCTGATACGTTTGAAATTGCGTCTCAAATTAGTGTGATACTGTTAGTTTATGATTAGATTCTCTACTCTTATGCATGTCTCACCATAGAACTGCAGCTTATGACAGCATTTACTGTAACTACTTGCCACCTTTGGAATTCCCTTCCTGTCTACATAATTTCCATTTCTAGGCAACCCCAGTTTGTGGCATCACTAAAACAATATTATATGGAGCGGATGGCTATGGCTGGTTCGTCCTGTGTCGCAGGCCCGGCTGCTGGACAGGAGGGCATAGGGTATGATTGCATGTGTGATTGTGTTCAAATAGATATTAAGTTTGCAAAATTAAATACCTAAAAAAATGTAAACTGTATATTAGAATTGTATATTATAATTCTATATTATAATGTCAAAGTTAAGTGTAAGAAAGAGTCTAACTTCACTTTTCTTAATTGTTATATTTATAAATAAAGAAATTGTCTACTCTATTCTATAGTATATTATATGGAACCAACCACCTTTCAATCAGCCGTCACTTTGACTGGTCCCTTTTCCCAAAATGGGTACTTCTTAAGATGGGTTTATTTATGGTGGTTATGGTTCTCGGTTTGACCATTTTTCAATGAGACATCACTTCACTGTGATCGACCAGAAATAAATGAAGGCAACGTTAACAATATTTGTGATTCATACAGACTTGTCAAAACATGTTTACTATTGTCTGCTTCATTCTTCTAAATAAATATTATTTTTTTACTAGTCTGTCTTGAGCTTTCATGGCATGTTGATCTTTACCGTTCATGAAAATATAGTTGTAAGTTATCTTTTTGTTTAAATTGTATGTCCTTGTGATTAATTTAATTTTTAGGTTATGTATTAAAAATATATAAATTTAGCTTTGGATAAACAGTAATATAGTTTTTGAGCACCGCAGTTTAACCTGTTTGAGGTGGCTGGTTAAGAATCTACTGTACAAACTTAGCTTATTAAAATGGAATGTGATACTATAAACATACATTTATGATATCACTTGTTAATACTTGAGCTTAGTATTAAAAATTATTTTGACAAATTTACCCCCGCCATCAATGAACTCAGCAATTGCTTCAACACTAACTGCACCTCCGAACTCTTCAACTGATGGGGCAAAAATAATCAAGTTGTCATAAAGGTATTCTCCATACTTGGATAGCACCAAATTAGCATCATCAGCTGATTTAAAAGTCAGTGAGTATCCACTATCTGAAAACAAAATTATCTATTAAAATAACACAAAACAAAAGCCTGTCCAGACATATTTAAGTATCTAACATTGAACATACTGTGGTTTGTTAAAAATGTTAAATATTCAAGTTAAATAAATATACTATTGCAACCATGCCAATTAGGGAGCTCCCTCTCTCTGTGTAGTGGGCACGGCAGGCACTTCTGTTGTGCAGACAATCCAGGAGTCCCTAGGTAGTGAGATTTTTTCTAGAATTATGGTTAAGTGCCTATAGGCAGATCTTGAAGGTTCTAGGTTGATGCAGATCTAGATCACATTCCCGAAACCTTCTGCATTGCAGCAGTGCCTTTTGGCCTACTAGTCAGTGTCAATCTTCAGTCTGCCTCAAGAGAAGAATACTTACTTGTGACAGAGAAGTTTTAAGTGCTAAACAGTGAACATTTATTAAGAATGGCAGATATTGAACAAATATAAACTAATTGGTGCTAAATGAAATTTATAACTGTAAATAAGAGTGGTTTAAATAGTAAGTAAATACAAAAGAATTACACTATCACAAATGTTCTGTACCACTGGCACTTTCTTCAGGTTAGGAGAGAGGGAGAGAGAGGAGGAGAGAGGGAGGGGGGGGAGAGAGAGAGAGAGAGAGAGAGAGAGAGAGAGAGACTGACTTAGCTTGTACAGTAGTAGCTAAGTTCTCTCTCTCCCTCTCCCCCCCCCTCCCTCTTTCTCGCTGAGATGCATCTGTAGCCAAAATCAATGGTAGATCTGGGTTAAAGTAACACAGGACTATATCGCTTGTTATTACATTCTTAATAGTTTGGAAACTTTGTTCACAGTTTTTGTTCCATCTAAACTGTTCCTTTATGTAAAAGTTGATTTAGAGGGTGAAGCAGGGTGGCTAGATCCTTTATGAATCTATTATAGTGGTTCACAATACCCAGGAATGAACGGAGTTCTTGTATATTTCGAGACCTCTGTGCATCCGTTATTGCTTTTATCTTATCTTCACTTTTATATATATATCATGTTCATAAATTACGTGCCCCAAGTATTGTATTTTCTTTTGTACAAATTTACATTTGTCACATTTCAGTCTTAAATTATTGCTTCTAATATTCTAAAATACTTTGGTGAGCCGGTCTAGTAAGTCATCTTCTGATTTTCATTGAATAATTATATCATCAAAAAAGCAGTGGAATCCTTCTAGACCCTGAAGAATTCCATCCATTACTTTCTGCCATATTCATGGAGCAACCTTAACTCGAAACATCAGCCTATTCACAGTATATTGTCCTTTATGTGTACTCAATATTTGTATTTTGGCACTCTCTTCATCCATCTCTAAAAGAAGATATGCATGAATTAGATCCAGAGTGCAGATCAAGCGTCCACCATTCATCTGATTGAATATGTCCTCAATTCGAGGTATAGGATGATGTTCTTCCTTAATCTGTTTATTTACAGTAACCTTGAAATCAGCCCATATCTTTATATCACCATTCGGTTTTACAGCTGTTATAATTGGGGCACCCCATTCCCATTTTTCTGTGTTTGAAATGATTCCTGCTTCCTCTAAGAGATCAAGTTCATTTTCAACTTTCTCTTTAAGTGTGTATAGTATTGGACGAGTCTTTATGGATATTGGTCGAGCTCCTTCACTAAGTTGTAAATGTCCTCTCTTATCTGGTATTTGTCCAATTCCAGGTTCAAATAGATCACTGAACTTATCCATCAATTAATAATAATAATAATAATAATAATAATAATAATAATAATAATAATCTTTATTTTCTAAAATGTACATATAAATTCAATAAGTCATCTACATTGAGATTAGAGTACAATAATACAACAAAGAAAATGTCTTATTTGAATTCCTATTATATGCAGCAAGTCCACAGCTTATAAAAAGGAATAAATGTTCATAAATTCATCTAGTCTAGAAGTTGAAGTGATTTGTTTTAGTTCAGCCCAATCTAAACAAACTTCTCTGTTCCAATCTCTTCCAAAAATAGCATTAAAATGTTGATTCACAATGTACAATTTACCTAAAAAAGATTTATCCTTGTACAAACATTTGACAAATACAACCCCTTTAGATTTTATGATTTCACATGTGTAAGTTCTTAACTCTACGTTAGTATGAATTTTTTTTATATGTAGCTGCTTAAGGGCGGAGTAGGACAAAATACTGATCGCTGCCCCCTTATCTAACTCCATTTTAACTGGTTGACCTTCCATCAGTACATTAACAAAAAACTTGTTACTTGTTTTCGTGTGTATTTTATAAATTTCTTGGTGTTCTTTATTTATGCATTGCATATCAACATTCTGGTTCTAATATCACTGTCTTTAAGACCTCTAATAAACTGCACACGTAGTAACATGCTAGCAATAGATTTCTTACAATGTTCGCAGTTGAAATTACAGTCTGACGTCAATTTTTGAAGTTCAACAAAGTACACTTTTGTTGTTTCTTGAGATTCCTGTACTCTTATCAAAAATCTGTGTTGTAAAGTCCATGTATTTGGCTGTGGATCTACATAATTTGTTAAAACTATTACTAACTCAGAGTAAGATTTGTCTAATGGACTCTCAGAAGCACATAAATCGTAGTTTCTGGTGTAATTGCGGTATTAGAGCATGGAGTAATGTATACACTTTATCTTTACATTGCATTCCGTGGCCATGTAAATGAAGAAACACTTCACGATGTCTAATACAATTTTTAAGTTTCTTCCTCTTGAAAAATCACAAAAGATATCGCGGAGGTAGGTGATCTCAATTTCTGTTCTTGTGATTATTTCTGACATAATCATTTTCTTGAGTATTTAATTTACTTTCTATCGTAAGCTGTTCCAATCTTTCTTGTAAAAAACTGGCTTTTTGTAATATTTGTTTTCTCTACAATCTTTGTTTGTGTCCACCCTGTAATTTATTTCACTGTCCAGTTTGTCCTCTTCTGTTTTTATATCAATCAAATGTTGTACTTCTGCTTAAATAATCACCTAAAACATATAAAGAACAACACTTAGCAATCTTTTGTGTCTTTAATATTCAAAATCGATTTCTGTCTCGAAAGACCATCTTCTGTTGAACAGAATAAAATAAGGTTATAAAAATATTTAACTTTAGAATAATTAATTCAACAGCTCATACTATACAAATTTAAATAAAAATGTAGATGGATAAGTTGTAGATATATATATATATATATATATATATATATATATATATATATATATATATATATATATATATGAAAACTATAGATTTCATCACCAACAACAATATAAAAGAATTACATAAAGATCCTACAGAAACATACCACAGCAAAATAAAAACTGCTATCAACAAATCTTACATTTTAACTCCCGACCAAAAATTATTTTGTAGAACAATAAAACCAAACGCTCCCAAACATTACGGTCAACCCAAAATCCACGAAGACCAAGAACCAATCAGACCAATTGTCAATGCAATGAACTCTCCTGCTCACAAACTTGCAAAAACCCTTAACAATATAATAAAATATGAAATAGCATTTGAAAATAACTGCACTAAAAACTAATTAAAAATACGAATTGCCCTGATAATCATATCCTAATTTCATTTGACATTAAAGATTTATACACAAACATCCCTGTAGAAGAAAGTGTAACCATTCTTGAAGAAAACTTATCAAAACAAAATCAATTAGACAGCAAGAAAACTCAAGAAATCATCAAATTAACAAAAATTACTCTTAATCAAAATTAATTTCAATATAACGATAAAATGTATTCCCAAGATAAAGGATTGGCCATGGGATCACCACTTTCAAGCATCATAGCAGACCTTTTCCTAAATTATATTGAAAATAAATACATTCTCAACCCTGAAATAAACCCTTACGCCAAGAAAATTATATACTATCATAGATATGCTGATGACATTCTATGTCTATTCAACGGAAACCAAAGACAAATAGATCAATTAGAAATCTTTCTGAACAAAATTCACCCCAACTTAAAATTTACAACAGAAATAGAAAAATCTAACAGCATAAACTTTCTTGACCTTACCATAACTAAAAAAGATAACAAACACCAATTCAAAATTTATCGTAAACCAACATCAACATATCAAATAATTCACAATACATCCAATCATCCAACTTAACACAAATTAGCAGCCTTCCACACTATGATTCATAGACTACTGAATACACCTCTTACAGAAGAAGATTACCAAGAAGAAATCAACATTATCAAACAAATTGCTATCGATAATTGATATCAGCCAAATTTAATAAGTAAATTAATTAATAAACACAAAAAAAACTCTTAATTCTAAAACTAAAAAAAATAACTACATTCAAATAACCTATCATGGAGATATTAACAAATCTTTACATAACATATTCTCCAAACAAGGATATAAAATTACATATATAACAATGTAACGAAGAACATTGTTGTTTTTGTTACATTGTTACAAAGACATTGTTACATGTAACAATGTCTTTGTTCATTGTTAAAATTACATATATAACAATGAACAAAGAACATCATCAAAAATATACTACAACATAACTACTCTACTAAAAATAATGAAAACAAATACAATAATTTTAGAATTTATAAAATTAAATGTTCAACTTCTCCTAAATATTACATTGGCCAAACAGGAAGAAGTTTTAGTAAAAGATTCAAGGAACATATACAAAAAAAACAAACATCAAAATTTATCAACATTTGCTGAACATTTATTTCAAGAAAACCATAATATTTCATCAGTTGATGAAAATTTAGACATTATCCATTTTGCACCTAAAAGTAAAAAACTAGATGCTATTTAAAAATTTTAAATATACAAAAACAAAAAAGAAAACCCATCATTATTACTCAACAATCAAATAAAATTTCACTCAAATATTATGTTTGATTCTATCATGAAGATGCAAAATTATAAAATTTAACAAGATCTATAACTTATCCATCTACATTTTTATTTAAATTTGTATAGTATCAGCTGTTGAATTAAATATTCTAAAGTTAAATATTTTTATAACCTTATTTTATTCTGTTCAAATCGATTTTGAATATTAAAAACACAGAAGATTGCTAAGTGTTGTTCTTTATATATATATATATATTAAGCAATCTAATGGCTACAAATGTCTAACACCTAAAACACTTATTCTTGACTTGATACGTTCTCTTGTTAGATCATGTAGCTTCACTATTAACCCTGCACATGATGAATATTTCACTTTAAAATGATAGGACATTTTCAGGCTAATTGCATGCTTTCCTTAAAAAATTACCAAAAAATAGAAATCATTGAGAAAATACCAAGTGTTATACATCAAAATGTTCATAATAACATGCTCTACAAGTTAGCAATAAAAATACAAATTTACCATTATTTCAAAAAAATATTTTTCTTCTTAGTCGGCAGGGTGATGTAAAAAAAAAAGTTCCAACTTTGAGGTGGTATATATATAAACTAATTTGTTGCAGTAAAAATTCCAAAATACCTAAAATGTTCCAAATTTAATTGTGAGTTGAAAACATATCACATGAATAAAAAAAAAAACAAAAACTAACACTGAGAACTTTTAAAAATGTAAAAATGTTCCGATGGTAAATTTAGACTACAGTATTATTGTAATACTTGAAATATTTAAAGTTTTTTTCTCAATAAACCACTTATAACTGTTATTATTTTGATTCAAATAGAAGCATAAAGTATATTATGTATAAACAAAAAAAATTAACCATGTGAAGAAATATATAAACCTTTATATATGTGTATATATATATATATATATATATATATATATATATATATATATATATACACAAGTCTGTTCCAATGTCACCTGACTGGTTACTTACATCACTGTCACTTGCGCCGCTAAGATCATCTAAACACTCCCTAATCGCACTAGAACGGCTTAGTTCAGTCATAATAAAACATAAACTAACACTACATACGAGAATAACAACAATAAAAACAGTAAACAAACATGTACAGCATATAACAACAGCAAATCAAAACAACTACTGACACACTACAGCTGGACACTACGCAAGGTAGCAAACCCAATCAGCTGTTTGTTATAGCCCCACTACTTCCAAAGACTTCCAAATATCGATTCCAGTTATACTGGTAGAAAGGGAATTTATTCCTCTTTAATACTATATAACGATCAAGATTATTGCGTAGCCGGTTACAGTTGTAATTTTACGAAAACTAATAGTCTCACAGTGCGACTCTATCAGTACAGAAGGGTCTAACTGAGTCGCACCATGCGACTTTATCATATGGAGGGTTAAGCTCTCAACTTTGGTTGATTACTGTTCTAGATCTTTTAAAATCAGACATAGAGTCTGGTTGGCTGTTTACATCCATGATGTACAAGAGCAGAAAAAAAGAACTAATAAACTAAACACAACTACCTGAAAACAAAACAAAACACATACTTATCCTCATTGTCAATTGAAGGGGTCAGTGAAAAGTATGTGACATTTTATAAATTTTTGAGTTTTTGTCAGGAATAAAGGTTGTATGTTACAAATTAACACATGGCACCACTCCCAGCTCTCTAACACACTTAGAATCAGATATCTTAGATCAGCGGTTCTCAACCTTTTAGCACTGGCGCCCCCCCTTTGAACACTGAAGATAGCTCACGCCTCCCCTCCAGTAATTAATTGGTTGGTTCAAGTTAGAACAGTGAAATTATGAAACTGACGATGCTAACTCTACGTTAGCAAAAGCTGGGATGCAAAATAAAAATCCAGATATATTTAAATACGAAAGTTTATTTGATGATTTTGAAAGTTTTTGTTTTTTAACAAAATATATATTTTAAATTTTTTTCTTTGTACCCTCACGCCTCCCCTGAAATTCTCTCACGCCCCCCCAGGGGGGCGCGCCCCCCAGGTTGAGAACCACTGTCTTAGATGATGAAGGAGGTATGTACACTGTAAATTACTCCAATCTAAAGAAGGAAGGGTGTATGTAACACTTCAATACATATATACATCCTTCATACACTTGGGATTGTTAAGTTCTTCTGACATACAGCCTTCATCCACTACTCAATGGGTCAAAGCTGACTGAATCTTCATCACAACAGTCAGTCATTTGTTAGTTTTAACCTTATATTGCTTTATATACTGCTTTATACTGCCTTATATAGTGTTAACTACTGTTCTGTTTGTTGTAATTATGTGATTAATACAAGTTAATATGTTCCAAAATGAATAGTATGAATCGTAATGCTAAAACATGAAAGTTACTTTCAAATAAGATAAAAGACAACAAAGAAAATGAACCTGAACCTTTTTAAAAATATAGGACCACTTGATAATATGGTCAGATTCGTGCTCTGGTAAAAAAAAATGTCCTTATGATATCTTTTTACCAGTATTCAGTACATAAAGGGCTATTTAAATCAATAGATCATAAATTCCCTGAAGTAGGGCACACATACCTAGACTCCGACAGACTTTGCAAGGATTAAGGAAAAACTTACGGAACATCAAAATATCTACTCTCGCGATAAATACAGAGACATCATCACAAAATCAAGCAAAAAAAATAAAAAGAAAGTTTTTAACATGAGGCAACATTTTAGAGAAACTGAATATATACCCACTACTTGTATACACCTTTTATGAAAGTTGATATCTGCAAATCCCGCAAACAACATTTCAATCTTGAAGAACCTATTACCATTTCATGAGTGTTGAGACTATTTAGATTACTAAAAGAGGAAAAGATTGAAAACATTAACCCTAGATCCGGGATATCGACGTGTGACACATCGATGGAATTTTATCTTTATCCGTGATATCCGATGTGTACACGTTGACAAAGTTTAGAGCACTGTGAAAACTTTGGTTATCGTCGCATCACAACGAATGTTGAACTATTCGACGCAGAATTTAATTGTCTTTACATGTCATACAAGGTGTTTTGATGATATCTTCCATAGTAAATAAATGGCAAGCGAAATAAGAATGCAGTGCACAAGCGTTCAGTAAAAATCAGCAGCGACGTGTGCTAAATATTTAGTAACTTTGATATAGTATGCAGCTTACACAGATTGTCGCAGTATAATCTTTCTACTACAGATCGACAGGAAATTTCATTCCTTTTGTAATGGTGCAGCTTGGAACCCTTTACAACCCTTTTGACGTGTTATTTGACTAACTTATTATTTTACATTTATAAGCTCAGGAATAATGACTAAAAGGTTTCTATAAAAAGTTTCTTTTGCAACAGTTTTTATTTTCTCTACACGACATTTATTTCTAAATAAACTGTAACAAATTAATATCTACTTATTCGTTAGAATGTGTACTACAATAATACACACACAAAAAAACTAAAAATATTTGTATGTTTTTTATTAATGTTTGAACTTTGTTTTTTTTTCGTTCAATTTCATTAAAAAACAAGTTTCACTTATAGTATCATAAAAACTGTAATTTTTACTATTTTCGGTGTTTGTAAAGTGATTTGTATTCACAATAATATGTACTTTTAGGATATATATATATATATATATATATATATATATACACAGTATATATATATCATTCAATGTAATGAAATATCATATTTTTCTGTGGTATTATGATACTTTTGAAATTTGACAAAAACATTTTTTGCACCGAACAAAAAATATTTTTTTTTTTGCGTATTACAAATTTTCTGCATTGGTAACACAGTAAAAACTAGTTATGTATTCAATACTACATATAATTCCCTACAATACACATATTTCTTCATAATTTTATTGCTTTTACTTGTCTCTATGATATATACGTTCAACTTTACAACTGCAAATTTTTCAATATTTTTTTGTACAAAAATAATTCCCAAAAAATTATTTATATTTTAATGTGATCAACTTACTATATATTCGTAATCTAAAATTAATTACCCACATTTTGGCTATTTTGGAATTATTTACAAAAATGCCGTTTACGAGATATATAAGGGTTGTAAGTTACAAAACACAATGTGCATCTACTGAAAATATTCACTCCGCTCAAGATAACAATTCTTCTCAATGTTGTTAGCCCAACAATACTTATTGTATATGAAAGTATGGTTCTTGAAAAGAAAAACGATATGCAGTTATATACTGTACAGCTTCATTTACTATTTCTTATCGAATTTACAAAGAAGACTTACAGCACAGAGTAAACAGCGATCCCAGTATACACTTTTTACATTGTCCCGGATCTAGGGTTAAAGAACGGCTAAAATATATACTAGAACATTACCAGTGGTGGCATCAGCAGATAATTGACCAATACAAAACTTAAAATTATAACATTTACAATGATGTGTCTAATTAAATCGTTATTTCCAGAAATCTATTTGGTTTTATTCTCCTTGCAATAGCACTTACCTCCTTATTTAATAATGTATTATAAAAATGACACTGACATAGTGGAAGAAGGAGGTATGAACACTTTTATATTTATAAAAATATAACATTTTTAAATTAGTGAAACGAAAATATTTAGGCAATGATTCTACCACCAATGGCCATAATAATAGGGGTGGGAGAAGTTTTTAACCCTCTAGGTGATTTTTCGCCCGAATTTCGGGCGATCGTTTTTGCCGCCCGAGTGTTTTTCGCCTGAATTCGGGCGATGATTCACACACCTGTTTACGCACGTATAATTTATAGTACGATCGATCGATTCGGAAAAACGCATCGAACAATTCTACAACAACATTGTTGTTCGGAATTTAAAAAACCAATCCTTATAGATAAATACAACTAATACATGGGAGGGGTTGATATGAGTGATAAAGCTGTTTACCATCTCTCTTGAAGCCGCCAAACAACTAAATATTGGAAACACATTTTTTACAATCTCTTGGACATTTCTCTATACAATTCTTATATTTTATACACCCTAAATACAGACAAACCTATTGATAGAAGAAGGTATTACATTAGTATTGTTGAAACCCTGGCATATACCAGAGACATAGCTCCTGTTGCTGGCCCTTCAGGTGATACTCCGCACAAAATAAAAATAATTCCTAATAAATCTAACAAATTGTGTCCTATTTGCAAAAGAAAGGCAACATATTGGTGCCCAGGATGTAACTGTGGGGTGCATAAGGAATGTTTCCATAAGCTGGATCATTTTTGGAGGCCCCTAAAGGCTCGAAAGAAAAGGAAGACAGTGCATCCTCAATAAGTGCTCACAAACAGTGATTTTAGCCAGTGTACATATTTAGTTTTTTGTGTTTTTTGACAATTTTAATTGTAAAAACTGTACATATCTAGCTAGACATATTCTTTTTCCTTACAAAATTTTGAACAATATGTATATCTTGGATTTTTGGTGTTGTGTATATAATTAAGTTTCATATGCCTGGTCATGAACATAAAGAAAGATAAATTTCAAATTTTTCAAATTTGGCGTAAAGTGGATCTCATGTACATAAGGTAAGAGAATTTTACTATACACCATTAGATAGCACATTTACTGTACTTTTAGAAAATATACTACATGTAATCTCTGTCAATTTTTATATTTTTTGTTGATTTTGGAATAAAATTCTGCAAAACGACAAAAAATCGCGTGACGCTAAGGGGTTTTTTAGTGCGACACCTAGAGGGTTAATATTATATATTGAAAAAGTTCCAGGATACAAACTTTGAAGTTAAACATCTCAAAACTTACTTTTTGTAACATACCTTTTTCATCTACTGACCCCTTCAATTATTAAATCCTACATTTTAACTGAACTGAACTGTTTTATTCCCAAAAAACATAACCTATTGTTGAACAGAATCAATTTTAGAAACATACATATGAATAAATTAGATTACATAAATAACAGCTGATCATGTTTTTAAATCAATCTTACACACATAACAATAACAACATGTTTTTTGCCAATACATTCATTCATTCTTTCTTTATAGGAACATTTTTTTACTAAACAACAATTATTTTGCAGTCGTCTCAAATACAGTAATTACATGACCTTACAAAAAACATTTTTGAGTGTTTGTCCTTCTTGGAATCCTAAAAATATATTTTAATGTTTTTGAAAATTCTGATATATTTTCTTATTTTACATACCATTTTGAACATTTTAGCTATTTTGTAATTAATTACAAAAATATTTACTATCCCGCAAAAGGGTTCAAAGATTGAGATATCAATTAAAATCTAATTCTAATAACTATTTTCAATATTATATATATTTAGGATAAAAGCACTCTAATTGTGGCAACTGCAGTGTAAATTACCGTTTCTGAGAAGACAAACTGGTTTTTTACAGCACATATTATCGGTATTTAGTATATTTTATGATTTTTACAACAACAAAAATTTCCAATTCGCAAAAAACAGGGGACACCGTTTGGAAGTTTTGTACTAGCACAGATCTAGGAATAAGTTCAGTAAGCATATAAGAAAAAAATTTAAAAAATGTAAATTGAATTGTTAAAAGTCAATCCAAATTACATGTTAGATTTTTCTTAGTTCATTAAATACTTAACATGTTAAGCCAGATGTGATCACTTTGAATGGTCACTGACCTACTTTGGTACGGTACCCCGTAATCATATTGAGTAGCCACAAGTGATCAATTAAGTTAGCCAGAGTTGTACTTTGATAGACACCAACTTACTTGAATAGTCTGATCAATATGTGTGGTCACCCGTGTTGGTAGTCACAACTGAACAACTATTCTTAAGTATATGTTTATTTATTTAATCTCTCTTTTCAAGGGAACAAACGTTCAAACTTTAAACTTACAAAAATTTGCATTCATCATCCAATTTTACTAACAAGATCTACAAGACACATTTGACATTGCCATTCATCTTTTTTTTTAATAATGATATAAATTTGTATGTATACTGCATAATTATTGTAAGGTAATCTCACAGAAAACAAGAGACTCTTGGTCCCAGCTGGCTCACTAATATAGCAGAAGAAGAACAAAGGAAAAACATTTTTTTTTTTTTTTTTTTTAATACTTTGGAGTCATATTTAACTATATATAAGTTCATGTATTGAGAACATACCTGTAATGTTGATCAAACAAAGCACAATACCACCTTCATTTGATTAATTCACATTAGGCTATAACATTGGCGAATAAGTGTGTTTTTTCTTTACTTTTGAAAATTCATAGCTTTATTCTAAGTCAAATATAAAACTTGAAATTCCTAAACTACTTTAGTATCATATACCATATGTACATACTGTACAAAAATCAGATTTTTAAATCATGTCCCACCAGACATATAGGCCTAGGGCTTGAAACTTACAAAAATTTCAAAAATCCATAAAAAATTAGGAAACATGTTTTATGGTTAAAACTATATCTGTTTTAGCCATGTCATCTAACAAAAAGTTTGAACTATTATAAGTCACCCCTTCTTTGTTTTTTAACCTTCCAAAAAATGAGATTTCCCAATGTTTAACACCAAACATCATTTTTGAACCTCTTAAGATGGTAATAACATATAAAATTAAATGGTGAAAAAATTTCAAAATGGTCAAGCAACCATCATTGGATTACTTCATATGGATTGACCCTGTACTAACTTCTCAATACTATCCAAATAGGAAAAAAAAGATTGAGGTGTCGCAATTGTTGGCAGTCACAATTAGCAGAAGCTGACTTAGTTTTCTTATATTTCCTTTAAATGGGGCATTGGACTTTGTGCTCGAAATTATTTTCAGCAATGGCATATTACCAACAAATACTTTTAAAACTCAAAAGATGCATTTTTAGTATTTTCAAGACATGTTTTATGTCATATATGCTGAATACCAGTTCAATCGCAAATATACAGCAATGAATGAGCGGCTTCACCATTTCCTGCTCACAGCAGCGACGCTGTACCCTCCAAAATACCTACCCACAACAAAAGCGTCTCTACCCACCAGCCACTGGTTGGTGGTGCTACTGGTTTGGCTCTATCTATCCGTAGTTAAAATATCCAAAAATTTATACTTTTCAAACTTTTTTAGGACTGAATGACAATATTTCGTCATTTACATTTTTTCCCTTGAGGTCTGAATGACGAAATATGTTTATTATTAAATTTCACGTTGAGGACCGAATAACGATATCCCGTCATTCAAAGTTTGTTACATACTCGTATAACATCCAATTTATTGCTTACAATAACTTGTACGTCTTTGGGATATTATGCAGACGTTCGAGAATATTTTTTTTTTACGTCTGCAGTCAGCTGTTGGAATATAATGCCAATGAAAAGAACTGACAATAATAGAGAGTTAATTTTAACAGACGAATCTGACAGTGTTAACAAAATATTATGTTACAATTTTTTTATTTTCAACCCGATTATTATGTTTTCTGTGTTTGTAAGTGATTAAATTTAGACTTCAATTACACAGTTTCACACACCTAAAATATTTTTTGTTTACAAGCTGTAAGCATACAAAAAAAAATAGATTTTTAAACAAAATAAACTTTTAAATAATATTTAAAAATTATAAGATGACTTTTTGGACATTTATTCTAGTAAAATACTCAATTACAAATATTTTGGTCGAAGAAGTACTCTTGTATCTTTATTAGAAGATATTTTATAATTAAATTTATAAAGACTTCTATCTCCAAATTTTCAGCTTAAATACGGTAATAACTTTTTTGCCACCTCTGGAAATATGATTTCTTGTTGAAAAAGTGGCGAAATATAAGTTTATATATCTTGAGGAGGTTGACTTCATCCGGAGAAAACTCGTTTCTTACTGAAAAATCGGAAAACTAGTTTTTTAACTGATAGTGAAAAAACCACTTTTTTTAAATCTTTATTTTTTGACCAATGCTTTTTTTCATTTCACATGTTTTTTATGCTGAACACTTTTCATGCTATAAACAAATATATAATTGGTTTTGCAGTAAACAATTTTTTCAGTCCGAAAAATGCATTTTTTACTGAACTAATCAAACATAACCTAACTTATCCTAGTTGTCTATTTACTCAACAAACATTGGTAATTACGTTAAATACAAGTGTTTGGCCTCCATAACGGCAGGATTATAGGTGAATTTCTTTTTTTTATTTATAGTTGTTGAGTATAATGATAGTGTAATGACCAATAATTGATTCGCTGCGAAAGTTGTTTTTCTGTTTTATCTGGAGAAATAATTGTAATAGACCAAAATAGTTTTCAGCGCAATATATAATTTGTATTCAGCGCAAAAAAAACACATTGAAATATAAAAAGTGATTTTAATACCATTTAAATCAAAGGAAATATGAAAAAAATACTAAAAGTTGTGACATTGGGTTTTCTTGAATTTTTCGGTAAAATGTGTGATTTTCGCAGAATAAAAGGCATACCTCGTGGATATACAGCCAATTCTAGACCGATTTCTAGCAAAATTTTCCAATTTTGTTTGGTGCCAAGAAACTACATAAATAACCTAAATATTTTACATGCATAAATACCCTAAATATTTAGTTTTTTAATTAGCATAATACGTGTTGGTACATATACAGTACAAGTAAACGTCACACAACACAAATTTATTACAATATAAGCACAAAATGCACAAATATACTACAATACAAGCACAAAATGCACAAATATTATGGTGATCGATTTCGGTGAACCACGCTCACCTTCCTCAGACCAGAGGGATTCACAAAAACCCTCTGTAAGAAACGAGTTTTCTCCGGATGAAGTCAACCTCCTCAAGATATATAAACTTATATTTCACCACTTTTTCAACAAGAAATCATATTTCCAGAGGTGGCAAAAAAGTTATTACCGTATTTAAGCTGAAATTTTGGAGATATAAGTCTTTATAAATTTTATTATAAAATATGTTCTAATAAAGATACAAGGGTACTTCTTCGACCAAAATGTTTGTAATTGAGTATTTTACTAGAATAAATGTCCAAAAAGTAATCTTATAATTTTTAAATATTATTTAAAAGTTTATTTTGTTTTAAAAATCTATTTTTTTTTTTTTTATGCTTACAGCTTGTAAACAAAAAATATTTTAGGTGTGTGAAACTGTGTAATTGAAGTCTAAATTTAATCACCTACAAACACAGAAAACATAATAATCGGGTTGAAAATAAAAAAAATTGTAACATAATATTTTGTTAACACTGTCAATTTCGTCTGTTAAAATTAACTCTTTCTATTATTGTCAGTTCTTTTCATTGGCATTATATTCCAACAGCTGACTGCAGACTTAAAAAAAAATATTCTCGAACGTCTGCATAACATCCCAAAGACGTACAAGTTATTGTAAGCAATAAATTGGATGTTATATGTAACAAACTTTGAATGACGGGATATCGTTATTCGGTCCTCAACGTGAAATTTAGTAATAAACATATTTCGTCATTCAGACCTCAAGGGAAAAAATGTAAATGACGAAATATTGTCATTCAGTCCTTAACCTTCCGGGACGCGCGCCCGTTTATGGCACACGAGGACGCGCGTGTTGTACTTTGTACAACATATGTGTTTTTGGGCTGCCATTCCAAAATAGTTATAAATAATATTGTAACTGACCTTTATATGTATACATTATTATTATTTTAAGTTGATTTGTTACTAATACAATAATTTATAGGGTTATAAATAAATAAAAATGTATTATTACATATCAAGTTATTAGTAACTAAATTAAACAATAATAATAAGAATTATAATGAAAGTAAACAATATCAATAAAAAATTGTTGTCACATACAAAATGAGGAATTTTTTAATATTTTTTCAAGTCTGTAGCTTTTCTTTTCCTTTACTCGTCACTGTTATCATCACTCCTACCTTGATTGCAGTGTTTACAGATGAGTTTCTTCTCTGAGTGGGTTTTACAAACAAATCGTGCACATGTGTCATATTTAATTGTTGTAGATGAGTTTTTTTTTCCACCACACATCCAGCATGTTCCCTTCTTTCTGGCATGCCGTTCGGCAACTTCCTCTTCTATATCAGCGGTTCTGTATCTTGCCAAAAAGGTAGTAATATCAACAGGGAGTGACCTAATAGTAGCTCTCATCTCCAAATGTTCCTTCATCAAACTCATTGCCAAACGTTTTTGGAAATCTTTTCTTCTGCATGGTTCTTTGTTTTTATTAAAATTTAAAATTACCCTTGCATTGATGCTAGCAATATTCATAAAAACGAAAAAAGGGCTACAGGCCATCGTCTCGTCACCCTGGATACGGAGTAGGCTGCACACATTTTGTCGCAAGTATCCACGCCACCCTTGGTCTGGTTGTAGTCAATAATTATATCAGGTTTACCTGTTTCATTATCAATCACTTTTGTGTGGTGCATTGTAGACAATAATACAACACCTTTGTTTTTTTTAAGTCACATAAGAAACTAGTGTTTTATCATCTTGAAATCCGTACATTGAAGTACCCACATCTTTAGCCTTATTGGGCAAAAATGAAGGAGGTATAGCAGCCTTATTTTTTTTAAAGTTCCAATTAGTGTTAACCTTTTACTCAGTAGGTAATCAGTTAGTGGGACGCTTGTATACCAATTGTCTGTAGTTACATTTCTATTGGTATTCTCAATGGGTTTTACAAGTCGTCTGACGACATCTATAGCACTGTTTGAGGTTTCGTAGGGGCCCTGTGGTTGTTTTCCACAATACACCTCAAAGTTGTGACAATAAAACGTTTTGGCGTCGCAAAGAGCAAACATTTTCAAGCCGTACTTGGCCGGTTTGTTAGGTATGTACTGGACAAATGAACACCTACCTCTGAAACGATGCAGCATCTCATCTATTGTTACAAATTCAGATGTACTGTAATTATCAATGCAGTTTTTTACAAACAAATCAACAACAGATCTAATGGGAGCTAGTTTGTCAAATTTCTTGCGGTAATCTCTTGTGGTTTTATCGTCAAACCTCATACAATTTAGTAAAAATAAAAAACGTTTGTAACTCATAGCTGCTCGTATAATTGGTATTCCTGTCCCATCCTTAGCCCATAGTTCTCTAACGTTTGCATGACCACTCTTTCTAGTACCAATCAGATACAAAACTCCAAATAATGCCATAATCTCAGGTCTGTTAGACTGTAAGCAATCTCGTTCCCTAGCAAATTTATGTGAGATAGTAAGTATATGTTTATTAGTACAATCTAAAATTTCATCTATCATTTCAAGACTTATCATAGATAAAAATGCATCAATCTCATTACTCACATTCCTCGCACGTGGTTTTGGTCCTGGAAGTTTTTTCACGATGTTTGTTCTTCTTGTTTTGCTAGAAGGAAGAATGTCGGATAAACACCATATTGTCTCACCATCTTTACCCAGAACAAACTCGGCATCATCACAGATTTCTAAGTCACTTTCATCATTTACCTCAAGTTCACTGTCATCCGAAATATGATTGTGTTCAATTTGTTCAACACTACAATCTGTCATAAACCCATCTATATCATCATCTTCAGAACTATTTTGCAGAATATGATCAATTTCACTTGTTCTCAGTACATCACATAGTAATGGCAATTCCTAACAGTATATACAGAATAAAAACAAAATAAACAAAGTTAACACTATTTAAATGCAACAAAATAACTATATATACAACACTAATATACAAAATAGTAATATAACAATAAAATAAAACACACAAAACTATTATTTACGCAGTTTGAACAATGTTAACTACACTAATAAGACACTACTCGAGGACGCGCGCGTTGGACAAAGTACAACAACTCTGACGCGACTGAACTAAATTCCACCTGAGAAAGGCGACCTTGACCAGAACAATATGCGAGGCAGTTACGGAGTAGGGGAGGGAGGTGCCTAGGAATAGATCGCGGTTACCAGCATTCCAGGTAAAAATTGAACCGGTAAATATAAAAATACGACTACTGTTGTACTTTGTACAACGGCGCGCGTCCCGGAAGGTTAAAAAGTTTGAAAAGTATAAATTTTTGAAAAGTATAAATTTTTGGATATTTTAACTACAGATAGATAGAGCCAAACCAGTAGCACCACCAACCAGTGGCTGGTGGGTAGAGACGCTTTTGTTGTGGGTAGGTATTTTGGAGGGTACAGCGTCGCTGCTGTGAGCAGGAAATGGTGAAGCCACTCATTCATTGCTGTATATTTGCGCTTGAACTGGTATTCAGCAAATATGACATACAACATGTCTTGAAAATACTAAAAATGCATCTTTTGAGTTTTAAAAGTATTTGTTGGTAATATGCCATTGCTGAAAATAATTTCAAGCACAAAGTCCAATGCCCCATTTAAAGGAAATATAAGAAAACTAAGTCAGCTTCTGCTAATTGTGACTGCCAACAATTGCGACACAACAATCTTTTTTTTCCTATTTGGATAGTATTGAGAAGTTAGTACAGGGTCAATACATATGAAGTAATACAATGATGGTTGCTTGACCATTTTGAAATTTTTTCACCATTTAATTTTATATGTTATTACCATCTTAAGAGGTTCAAAAATGATGTTTGGTGTTAAACATGGGGAAATCTCATTTTTGGAAAGTTAAAAAACGAGATTTTAACCTTCAAATTTTATCAAAATTCTTACTAACCCTTTGAGCGCCATTTATACAATGCCCATTTTCCATTAAGTGCTAATTTAGTGTAAAAAAATCTAAATTACATTTTTTAGTTGCTCATGTTTGTGTATTGTTCTGTACAGGAAAATAAAAGATATGATAACATTTTGAAATTTATATTAACTTACTTTACCTTTTTTTCTTCTATATGAATATGTAAATAAGAAAACTTTTACTTGAAAGTAGGGCTTAAGCCTCAGGCATATAAAACTTATATTGAATGAATCAATACAAAATATTATTACTATAAAATATGCATAATTGAGTACATTTACTTGTACATAAATTGATAAAGATAGGGCCTGCACATAACACAGATAATAAAAAATAAATACATATATCACTTGATTACGATGTATTTAATACCTTCCACAAAATCAAAATCGACCGGATTATTTATATTGACACTTAAAATTAATAAACTACTAACATACATTAAACTAAAGTAATGATAAAACTACAAAATACACAGTTTCAAAGCTGTAAGGCGGCGGACAATGACAACCGCTTGGCTCATCAGTAGCTGCGCGTATACGTGCTTGTGGCGTTGGGCGGCGCAGAGGAAATGTACACTACCAGACAAAAACCAGTCTGGAAATGTACACTACCAGACAAAAAACCAGTCTCGTAGTGAGTGACAGGCCAACAAAAGGTCACGAGCCGCACAATGTGTCTCTCATGAGTCACCGCCCATAACCCAAATGCACTAATGGATTAAGTTAAATTAGAAACATTACAACGAAAATAATATTTTTGTAATTATTATGTGTATATGCGCTTACGGTGGTTAGAGCAAAGTCAACATACACGCATGTATGCGCTTACGACGTGGTAAGGGTTAAATGGCTACTTTTAATCGATTTCCCAATAAAATTAAATCCTTTCAAATTTTGGTATTTATGCAGTTTCTTGCCACCAATCAAATTTGAAACATTTTACTTGAAATGGGTCAAGAATTGGCTGTATTTTCACGAGAGATGCTTTTTATTCCGCGGTAATAATGTATTTTACCGAAAAATTCGTAAACCAATGTCACAACTTTTTGTATATTTATCATATTTTTGTTAATTTAAATGGTATTTTAATCATCGTTTTTATATTTTGATGTGTTTTTTGCACTGAATACAAATTTGAAAACTATTTTTGTCTATTACAACGGATTTATTACTATCTCTATTTCTCGAGATATAACGGAAAAACTACTATCACAGCGAATCACGATTAGCAGCCATTACGCGGTTATTATATACAATAACTACTAATCACAAAAACCAAATTCATCTATACTCTCACCGGAGTGACAGCTGGCAGGCCATCTCTGAGGCCAAACACTATAATTTAACTCAAATTATGAATTTTTTTTGAGAAAATAGACAATTAGGATAAGTTAGTTTGTTAGTAAAAAATGCATTTTTCGAGCTGAAAAAATAAATTTACTACAAAACCAGTTATATATTATGTTCAGCAGTAAAAAGAGAAATAAAAAGTTGTTGAAAAATAACGATTTTCAAAAGTTGTTTTTGCACTATCAGATAAAAAACTAGTTTTTCGATTTTTCGGTAAAAAACGAGTTTTCCACGGATGAAATCAAGCCCATCAAAAAATATACTCATATTTCACCTTTTATTCAAGAAATTATATTTTCAGAGGTGGCAATAAAGTGCATAATTACCCAAATTTTGAGAAAATAAACTTGAAAAAAGCATTATAAGTACATAATGTTTTTATATAGTAATATAAAATAATTACCTAAATTGACATGTACACATTTAGGTAATTATTTCAATTTAGGGACGTACTATTCCTCTACAAACTGCTCTCAGGCGCCATTGACTGTCCTCAACTCCTTCAGAGGATACATATTCGTGCACCACTTATGGCCACCAGATCACAAGAATTGTTTGGTAGAGGGCAGCATTCTACCTCATACAGCCAGAACAGTTGTTTGGCACGGATACAGAGGATTGGATGCAGCGTATCTAGTGAAGTTGACTTTTTTTGACATGAAGCTTCCCTCATTTAAGAGTTGTCAAAATAATTTTTCTGGGGGATAATTGATGTTGATTGTCTTTGTTGATATTGAATCTCTTTTGTCCTTTTTGAGTTTTTCACTAATGTAATTTCTTTTCATAGCTTTGTCAGCATTGATGCAACTATAGTATTTCTATATCTAGAGTATATCCTATAGTATTGATGTTGGTTAACTTAATTTTTCTTTATTGTTATAATTTTTGTTCTTAATTAGCTTTTAGCAATATTGTAGCCTTAGATCTGTGTTCTTATTATATAGTTTACAATAAGTGTATATGTTAGTATGATTTAGTATTATTCCGTAGTATAACATATTAGTATTAGAAATTGTTTTATTTTATATATATATATATATGTATATATATATATATGTGTGTGTGTGTGTGTGTGTGTGTGTGTGTGTGTGTGTGTTATGTATGTATATATATATACATATATATATGTATGTATATATATGTGTATATATATATATATATATATATATATATATATATATATATATATATATATATATATATATATAAATATATGTGTGTATGTGTTTTCTTATATATATATTCTTATGTGTGTATTTTTGTATACTTTGTAATAGCTTAATTTTGCCATATTGATATTGTATTGTTTTAACAAAATGGTGTAACCGTTGGAATTTAAATAAATAAATAAATTACACCCATCAGTAAAATATTTAGGCTTTGCCAATTCATGTTACAGTACCATGATTACAATTTTTGTTTGTGAATGATTACTGAATTGCTTTACAAATTGTCCAAAGAACGCTTATCACTTCTAGATTTTATACTAACTATACACTTGAAGGATTTAAATTATCCAATCACAACTTGCCAACCGGCTATTATTATGAGTTGTACATAACCTATTTGTAAACTTAATATCATACCTTTCAAGGATTTAAAGAATATAGAATGAGTTTCTTTGATAGCCAAATTATCCAAGAGTACTAAAGTTTCACCTTCCGCTTTAACAACAATAACATTACTTAAAATCATACATAACGACAAGATTGGTAAAAACTCCATTTTCACCTCGTTCTCAGCCCTTCAACACTTAATTCTGATTCTGACTATCAAGTACCAAGTGCCACCTATGCCAACTAAAGTAACCAGTGTTGCCAGACTCCAAACATAAAATTATGGGGTTAGAGGTAAAAAATATGGGGAAACCCATAAAGTTATCGTACACTTTTCAGAAAGGTAAATTATTAATTTTAAGCTAATTTATCGGTATAAAAATATCTGTGTTGATTTATTTTCGCCTTTCTATTCAAGAATATTAAAATATGTACAAGTAATTATCTTATACACATATACATTTTATTTTAACATATAAAATACTAAAATAAAAAAAAACTACCTCAGCACAGCAGTTCTATGGACTAAGTCAGTACAACAGTGACTGAAAACAATAACTGATAAGATGGAATGAGATCGATTGTCAATGTTAAACCAGTAGACAGAGCACTAACAAACATTGAAGGGATCTAAATCTAACTTAACAAGGTTAAGTTTTGATCTAAATGTGATAAGGGGGAAAAAAGCTCTTATAACAAGGGCCGTCCGAAAGGGGGCGAGCGGGGCGGTCACCCCGGTCGCCGCGACCAAGGGGACGTCACGGCCAAGAGGGACTTCATTTTTTTAAATTAGTTGTCAAAAATTTTACAAAAGTGGTTTAAGAAATGCCCTTAAAAAATAATATAAACATTAATTCCAACAGCCGACGAGGAATTAAATAGCAATCAACCTCTTCGTAGAGCATGTCTAGACAGCGGCCAGCATTATGGTAGACTAAGAATAGGCCGAGAGACTTGCAGACCACTGTTGCCGTCAAACCACCATCGGTCGGCAGCCGGTGTATCAGAGAGAACCCACCTAGATACTAAAGACTCTTGTCTCCGCCATCATCGTTCATTATCATGATGATGTGTGGCGTAATAATGGTAACGCGGAAAAGGGGGTCATTACCCTGCACTTACTTATCACAGGTAACATAAAGGTTAGATGATAGTAATAAAGTGTAAACGACAGTGGTACAGATACATATGTTACCACTAGATTATCTGTACAGCATCGGTATTATTAATTGTTTGATATATTAGTTAATTGTCATTTTCACAATCACATTTTATTTCTTGTTGAAGAGTCGACGAAATAAAATAGAATAGTCGACTAATTATTTAGATTTTTATGGATTAAAATTGGTAAAAGGTCTCTTTAGATGGTAAAATTTGAAACCCTCCTAACACAGCAAATTTAACAGGCTGGAACCCCCATTACCCTGTTAACAACAGTTATTTCTAAATTAAAATGAATAATTTTCTCAGAATATCAGAATGGAATGCCAACGGCTTGATTAAACATAATCAAGAAATACAAATTGTTCATATCAACTTACAAGCTAGATATACTATTAATATCTGAAACCCACTTCACCGATTTAACTTTCTTTAAAATTCCTAATTTTTCAATTTCTCGTAGTTCAAATCACCCTGATAACACGCTCATGGTGGTTCTGCTATTTTGATACGAAACAATATTAAGCATTATGAACTTCCAAGTTACCAGTTTGACCACATTCAGGCTTCAAGTATTGTTGTAGAAGATTGGACTGGTCCTCTGACAATATCTTCAGTAAGTATACTGCCCACTAAGACATAACATCACCAATGTACAATTTAACGATTTCTTTAACTCCTTGGGCCCTCGGTTCATTTCTGGCGGAGACTCCAACGCTAAGCATCAAATGTGAGGATCACGGCTTAACAATTCTAGGGGTCGACAGTTACTACAAACAATCAATAATTTTAATATGGATGCTATTTCGACAGGGGAACCTACATACTGGCCTAGTGACCCACACAAAATTCCAGATATCTTAGATTTTTTTATTACGAAGGGTATTTGTAACAATTATTTAAAAATAGAGTCCTCCCTCGATCTACAATCAGACCATTCCCCTATTATTTTAACAATCAGTTCATCCGTAATCAATAAAGAAACTCCTCCAACTCTTTGTAACAAATTCACCAATTGGAACATGTTTCGAAACAGTTTTGATGAAATATCTAAGCTTAATATTCCACTGAAAACCTATGAAAATATTGATGACGCAATTGAATCATTTAACGTATCCCTACAGGAAGCGGCTTGGAAAGCAACGCCCAGTCTTCCACAAAAGCCTTCAAACAGTGTAAATTATCCAGTAATTGTACGGAAGAAATTGGCAGAAAAACGCCGTTTGCGAAGAATTTGGCAAAATTCAAGGAATCAATTCGATAAAACAAATCTAAACAGGGCCTCTCAACAACTAAAAATATTGATAAAATCTATAAAAGGCGGATAGTTTAACGATTTTTGTTCGCCACTTTCTCCCTTTGAAGACAGTGACTATTCGTTATGGAAAGTCACTAAAAGCATGAAACGACCAACGACTCCTATACCTCCAATTCTGAAACTGGATGGCACCTGGGCCAAAACTAATAAAAAAAAAAGGCTGAGGTATTTGCTGAACATTTTCGGAATGTTTTCAAATTGCATCAAAATCCTCTTATCGGAAATGACGATATTTTGGAATTCCTGAATTCTCCGACTCAATTGGCTTTCCAATAAATAGTTTTAAGCCATTTGAAGTCAAAAACGTCATATTAATGAGGTAAGTCCAAATAAGTCCAATATTAATGAGCAGGGCCGCCCGGGAGGGGGCAAAAGGGGCAAATTTCCCCGGGGCCACACAGACTTGGTTCACAGGGGGGGGGGGCACATTTCATGCAACAAAAAATAAAATACTTAATAATCTACTAGATAAGAAACGATTCAGGCCTATATCAAAAGTGATATTAGGCCAGATAAGTCTTCCAGTTTTAGTTTTAAAACGTTTAAACTAAACCATTGGTTTTATAGCAACCAGGGAGCCTTTTGGAGCAAGTTATACACTGGTCTTTGAAGTTTGTCAGCGGTCGACATAGTGGTGTGACAGCATACGCTCTGGTTAGTGTGTGAACAGTTGTCTTGTTTGCGAACAAGTCATGCAGCTTGTAAACACACCAAAATATAAATTCCAGTTTGCGAACATATATTGAGTGGTGTGGATAGTGGGTCACCTCTATGAGATGTCCTGTTTTCGTGCACTATTTATATAAAACATGCCAAAAGATCCACTAACTTTACATTTGTATTACTCAAAACTCCGTTTTTGGACGTGTTTAATACAAGGTGGACAAGAACGTTTCTGTATGTTTTATTTTTTAACTTTAATTTAAAAAGTATATACTACTTCAAACTAAATTGTTATACTTGTCCTAAATTCAACTCTATCTTGGCTTTTAGTGGTAGGAAAATCAATCGCTTGGTCACGTTATTATCCTTACAAAACCATTAGTTATGATATATTACTATTATAAACTTAAGATAATACAGCAATTGCGAATTGATTTGTATTTGTAGTAGTTTGTTGATTAAGCTTTTATCCTTATTTTATATTTTTTCACTAATTTCGTTTATGTAGATAAATAATCTTGATTTAGTGTTTCGAAAATCCCTTGACTCATCGTTGCAAAATAATAGATCTATTTAATGTGAAAACAAGTGATCAGTAACCTGCGTCCTAAAGTATGCAAATTAATAAATTGTAAAAAAAAGTGGAAGCCTAAGAACAACACAATTAAATAAGCAAACAAAATTAAAGTAAAAACATTTTAAAAAGGTCGAAAAGTCTTTATGAGAAAAGGTTCTTACAAACTTGGTTTCATAGCTGGTAGTAGGCGGCGGCACTCCGTTCGAACGTGGTAACGTTGCACTATTTCCTCTTTGCAGTAATTTAGTGCAATTTTTCAATATATGCACTAAATTTAAGAAATAGTAGTCGTATTTCAGTAGTAACTGTGTTTTGCACCCAAAAAACCCGCAGGCAAAATATACAATGTTGTAACAACGTGGCTGGAAGAGTTCAATTAATTGTCATGAAGGGTAGATCGGGGACATCGTCAATCATTAGTCTGTTTGTTTACTGTCGTCCAATAAAGAAATATTTTGTTATTGTTGTATTTTATAGAGTGATATTTCTGTAATTTAATGCGTTCTTTTGGATTTCCTAGTAAACTACTATAATTATCGATTAATTTAATTTGCTATGATACATATTCCATTTCCAGATTTTGAGAGAACAAAAAGCTAAAGTTTAAGCCCAGTAATTTATGGTAACGTTTTATTGAAATCAATAAAAATAGCCTATAAATGTTTCAATATAGTATTGTAATATACTGCAAAGTAAATTATATATTTTTACAGTATAAAAAGAATAAATTAACGATGAAACCACTAAATTATAGTAGATTTCTAGGTACTTAAATCTGGTAAATATGCATACAACAACATCACCGCTCGCTTACCGGATGTGTAACAAAATGTGTGTATGATGCATTACATTCAACTTACCCTACGCTATCGCCGGAGGATTTGCGTGGCATAATCTTGTCTAAAAATTGTAATTTTGTTACGTTCTGTACTATCCGGATTCACCTTCCATCATATTTAACCGGTTAACCAGAGTTTACTGTACATGCAATTTTTTTACTTTCTCTCTACTGTAATGTTTCCTTTAACATTTTAAATTTACTAGTTATTATGACTTGGATGTTCGTAAAGGCATTTTACCAAAATAATATGACATATTTATTTATTTATTCATAAGACGCCGATCGTCAAGATATGGGCGAATATGGATTTCGAATGAGTGTGATGAGTGTAGATGAGCGAATGTAGTCATTGTTACAAACTAAGGTCGACTATTCCTTAGAAAGTGTCATTAATTAATAGCCCAATGACAAATGAACAGCCGGTGGTTATCAGCTGATCCTTCTCAAAATGTATTATGACTCTGATTGGGATCGAACTGACAACCTTTAGCTCATGAAGCTGGGATTGAACCAACTACGCTACCGACCAATTAATGAATAGGTCTTAATGAAAAGAGGAGATCTTAAATTACACCGTTAAATAAATAGATAAAACATCTTCATCATTGTTAAGATTTGTACAACTCCTTTTATATATTATTTATTTTGTGACATTTAACTTGTTGTAACTCTTTTATTGTCTGGTTTAATTTACCCTGAAACTGTAACAGGAACAGGAGTGTATTCTCAACATACTCAGTAGAGTAGCTCTTGATTAAAAACCATTTATGCCCAAGTACGGGTTGTTCCCAAACAAATAGCATAATTGATTAATGTTGTCATTCATTAATATAACAAAATCTACGACCAATCAAAATAGTTTTCATAATTTTTTACTGTCACTGACGAACGAGTAAGCCAATTATATTTTTGACAATCATTAATACAGTATTTATTTATTGTTTGTTGCGTGATAAGTAAAATTAACTAAGATTGAACCACTGTACATGTATTGTTGAGCAGGAGGGTCAATACTACTGTCACTGTACGGACGTGTACACTGTGATGTACATCAATGATATAGTGTCCAATTTGACAGACATACATTTTACTGTGTTTTATGCTGAGAAAATTGAGTTGGTACAAAATGCCTTTTATGCCTGTGAAATAAAAATTGAATAGTTTTAAAGTTTAGCACAAAGACAAACTAAAATCACGAGTATAAACTGGATGTTTTAATGTCCAACACCAATAAGCTACGTACCCAGTGGTCTACAACCTGTTTTGAAAACAATAAAATAACCTCAACTCTCAGTTGACTGTTTTTAAAGCACTAGATGTTCGCGCTCACCAAATTATTTTACTTCCTAAACATTCGGCCACTCTCAGTCTAAACTTGCTCTTTTGCTAGCGAAGCCAAGTAACCTATACAAATTTATTGGCCCTCCCTCCCTCACCCACAGCTTATATCATTGGCGAGGATGGCTCCTCAACTGGCAATCGAAGAGCTGCTGCGGCCTACTATGCAACTGACTGTGGCATTGCTTGGTTCGTTATTATTTATTTAATATTAAAGAATATCAGTTTTGTTATAAGGGATTGATGTTATTGTGGTGGTAATACTTAAGGAAATGTTTAAACAGTATATGATAATTAGAGAAACGCTTACCGGAGCTTCGCAGCTAGCCATGAGAAAACGTCAATGAACAAGAATCTTAATTACAATAGTAATCTAACGAAAGAGATGGTAAGAATATTGTAGAATGTGCTAAAAGTAAAATATCAATTATAGTATATTTGACAATAAGAGTAATTAAATTTATTTTGAAGTGAAGGAAGGGGCCACATGGTAAACTTTGCCCCGGGGCCACCAAAAGTCTCTGGGCGGCCCTGTTAATGAAGTAAGTCCAGGATATGACTTGATAACAGGCAAAATTCTAAAAGAACTATCTAGGAAGGGTTTCATTTTGCTAACCATGATATTTAACGCAGTTTTAAGATTGGAGTATTACCCCCCTCAATGGAAAGTGGCAAACATAGTATTAATACAAAAAACCTGGCAAGTCTGCTCATGAAATTACATCATATCGGCCAATCAGCCTTCTTCCATTGATGTCTAAGGTCTTTGAGAAGCTTTTGCTTAAAAGAATGAAACCTGTGATTGACGAAATTGACGCTATCCCACCCCACCAGTTTGGTTTCCGTCAATGTCATTCAACCTTAGAACAGATACATAGGATTGTAAATGTTATAAGCCAGGGTTTAGAGACTGGAAAGTACTGTTCGGCAGCTTTTCTTGACATAAGTCAAGCTTTTGACAAAGTGTGGCATCAGGGCCTTCTTTTCAAGATAAAATCTTCGTTGCCACATTCGTACTACAACTTACTCAAGTCTTATCTGGAAAATAGGTTCTTCCAAATTAAATATCAGGATGAATATAATCCCTTCGTAAGAATTGAATCAGGAGTGACTTAAGGAAGTGTGCTTGGGCCCGTATTATATACGTTATTCACAGCCGATCTTCCAGCGAGTCCAGGAGTAACGGTTGCAACATTCGCTGACGACACAGCTTATTACATTCTTCTTACAATCTTACATATGAGACGCCGACACAACCAGTTAACCAGAAATAGAAATGACTGTTCCGGAACAGTTTGCTGAAGACGGACTCGTTGAAGACTAACTCGACACACATCCGGCCAATAAACAATGAATAGTATAAACTAATCCGATTCTTAGTATAATTCACTTTACCATATTACTCATAGTAAATTAACGTTTTGATTTTGTTATTTTATCTACTATTTTTGTTTGTATGTACCTCTTCATCATTATATTAGTTTTCTAAAATATGTATTGAATTTAAACATGGGAACTCATTTTTACAATTTTACTTTCTTGTCTGTTGGGTTATCAATAGACTTTTTCTTTTGTCCAAACAGTTGTATATAAGTATATATGTATTTTATAACTATTCTGAATTCTGCAAATAATAGGCCTGATGTTGTATTATAAAAATAATGTATAGTTTTTTATTATATTTGCTGTACTTTCATGTTTTTTTTTTTTTTTTTTTTATTTAGGAAATAATGGTATGTCTTAGTACTATAATTTACTTTACCATATTATTGATGGTAATTTTACGTTTTGATTTTGTTATTTTATCTACTATTTTTGTTTTTCTGTAGCTGTTCATTATTATATTAGTTTTCTAAAATATTTATTGAATTTAAATATGTGAACTAATTTGTACAATGTTACTTTCTTGTCTTTTGGATGATTAATTCATAAATGGATGATTAATTAATTGGCTGGCATTCTCATTTGTCCAACCAGTTTTGTATAATTATAAATTTATTAAAAGCAAGAATTTATCCAAATATGATTGATTTAACCCACTTTAGAAATATAATTGTTTTTTTTTTTTTGCAGAGAAATGTTTTTACCCTTAGACTCAGGGTTCCAAACGATTCCGAACACTCAGGAGTTGGAGGAATCTAGCTGGTCTTGGTTACAATCTGACTGTTCTTCATAAACTGTTCCGGAACAGCTTTATGGAACAGTTCAATTCCTGGAGTTGTTCCGGTTCCGACTGTTCCGGAAATTAACTGTTCTTGCCCATCTCTAGACACAACGTTGTTAGTATTTTAAGGCGAATATGAATGATTACATGAGTGTAGGATGAGTGTGGCTTACCTCGTTTCCCATGAAGATCCAGTTGTCGCATCTCAAATATTGCAGTTAAGTCTACACGAACTTTCCAATTGGCTCAATAAATGGAACATAAAAGTTAATCAAACCAAGTCATCACATCTCACTTGCACACTAAAACCTCATACATGCCCCCCAGTCTCATTGGACAATGTTCCGTTGCCTCAAGTTACAGAAGTCAAATATCTGGGAATGCACATAGATAGGAGATTGACATGGCGCTCACACATATGGCAAGAGAAGCTTCAGTTGAACACCAAATATAGAAAAATGGCATGGTTACTACACAGCAAATCAAAACTATCATTAGAAAATAAGCTTCTCCTGTATAAAACAGTTTTAAAACCTATATAGACTTATGGAATTTCACTGTGGGGATGTTCATCGAACAGCAACATAGATATCATCCAAAGATTTCAGTCAAAAACACTACAAAACATAATTCAAGCACCCTGGTACATTAATAACACCATAATCCATCAAGACTAAAACATTCCTTTTGTCAAGACCGAAATTACAAAATTTAGCAGTCGATATTTAGAAAAATTGAACAATCATCCAAATCACCTCACCCTGAATCTTTTAGACAATAGTAACGCTGTCTACAGACTGAAAAGACAACACGTATTAGATCTTCCAGTAAGATTTTTGTAATGTACTTTATAATCTTGTGTAACGATTTGTTATGTAAAACAATGTTTACGTTAGCCACGTCATTGGACGTGTTTAATCCATGTTATATTATTTAACCTCACATTTACTTATTGTTCAACTATGAATAGATGTAAATACAAATAAATGTTATGAAAAAAAAATTGTAACAATGTTAAGCATGTAATACGAAAAAAATAACAAAATTACACGAGTGAGGTGAAACGAGCGTAGCCAATAACGGGATTCTGCACACTTAGCGTACTGTGGTATCCCCTAATTTAAGAGAAAAAAAATAAGTTTGTGATTATTAATATTATTTTACAGTTTTAAATGGGTAAACAATGTTTAAAGGAACATAAATTTCGAATGGGGACAAAGTGTTTGGGATATTGTAGGCAGTAGGTTCAATGCTCGGTCCTCTTAATACCGATACGGCGTCCACTCAATGGTTGCCATCGACGTGGACACTACTAGAGACGTATGGGGTTTCCATGTTGGATGGTAGTCAAGGTTCGGATGTTGTGTAGGGAAGAGAACTGAGTGTCAAACTTGTCCGTTAGCCGAACACTACTTGGTTCGGTTTCTACGGAAAGCTGCAGGTCCCATAGTTGCCCTGGCTGTTGGGCTATTAATAAAGTGCCCTTTCTGAGGAACAGTTAAACTCAGTTATTAACCAGACTACACTCATCCTACACTCATAACATCATTCATGTTCGCCCTTAAATACGCACAGCGTTGTGTCAGCGTCTCATATGCAAGAACGAATACGGTTTCCTTCAAAAAGTTGGAAAATATATTGGAGGCATCCCGCCTGAAAGTTCAAAGAACGCGGGCCGATCACGTGTTCATCAATTTCCTGCATCCTTTTAGTTTGTAGAAAAAAATCTGAATAAAATTCAGTCAAATTCTGAATAAAATTGGTTTGGTTTCGGTTATTTTATCATTGTGTATTGTTATAACCTAGTGTTGTAATGTAGAGAAAGACTACGACAGTTTGTGTTAGAGGAAGTGTAAAAATGCATACAAATAGAAGCACCGTGGATGTTAAGGTTCCCGAGACACTTATCTCAAGAGTACGTGGAGAACTGTGGTAAGTGAAAGAATTTTTTTTAAATAATACACATCATTTAAGCCTAGATTATTTTCCTCGAGCCATTTGTGCCCTGTGTTAATATAAATTAATCAAACATCTTCTGCGTCTTCTCCCCGCAATTACAATCTTCTATTGTCTAAAACTGTAACAATGCCATGAGTAAACTGAAAAATGCTACATTTAAATGTTAAAGTGTGTAGACAAGCCCGTCTTCAACTTTATGGTAATGCTATCAGCGTTCACGGAATGAATGTGACGAACATGTCAGTCGCACACCGTTCACACACCTTACTTTACTGATTTATGCGATACATTTTCTGCAGTAAAAGTATACCCACATTCGTATTTGCTTGTGGTTTAGCGTGTTAAGAATTTTTACTCAAGTGTACGATAAACAATTATTTAGTTGGTTATATGTTTGTTTTTATCTAACTACTTTAGTGTAATAAGTCAGTTTGTGTTTTTTTTTTTTTTTTTTTTGCGTCCCTTAAATGTTTTAAGAGTCTGCAGAGTCTGTCGGCCATACTGGTTTTATTCTCATAAAAACAAAGTTATTTTGAATCCATAATTTTATCATTACTTATTTACCAAAAGTTGTGTATGAGGTGTCATTTAAAATGTTATCATATTGCGCATTGAGTTTGCTTTTGATATTATGAATACATAAGCCTAGTTTTGAAAAATAGGTGAAAATAAAAACTTTAAACTAAATAATTTTTATATTTATTCTATTAAGTAATTATAGTCGACGTTGATAATTTGTAAGCATCACTTAATAATTCAGCGAATTTAATAATAGTTGTCGCATACGTTTTGCTATGAAAATTTGCTTTAAATAAAAATGCCAAACACAAAAAGATTACTTCTTTTAAACCAATTTAAATATACATTATATGTATTAAAACGGTACGGGAAATCACTGAAATATTTTTCTTAATAACAGTAGGAAGTATATATGTCTTAGTTACTTAATTTCAATTAGAGTTATTAACTGATTTATAATTTTTTATGACATATTTAATTGTTGTTATTGATATACGTTTTAATTTGTTAACTTTCAAACTCTTCACCTCTTTTGATGTTTTTATTTTAAATACTGGTCTAATTATAAGAAATAGCAAAATACAAATACTCCGTAAACATGTTAAGAATCACCCTTTACGATCTGTCAGTGAACGCCTCGCTCAGAGTCGATGTTTTTATATGACTAGTAGGCCAGCCAGGAGGCCGGACCTTCAGCGCGCGTACTATACCTGGTTTATTTACATTACATTGCTATATAACCAATATTATGTTTATGTTTGATAAAAATAAACATCAATTTCATGTTCTGAGTTTAAGTATTTTTCATTCAAAAAAGGTACCTAAATGTCATGTTTTTAAGCTGCAATTTTAAAAAATGTCCCCCAGGCCTCCCGAAAAAAGTAGGATACAGGAAATTTAATGCATGGTAAACTTGTTACTTGTGCCCGCCCAACATACAAGGTCTAACTCCGCCCATGATGAAGTAGTACCATCAAAGTCTTGCAAGTACCTTTTCTTGCAAGACTGGGCCACTAATTGGTGTTCCTTTTCAAAGTTATTGCATGAACCATACCCAAAAATCATGTAATAACCATCGTCTATTAACTCTTTTTTTTCAACGAGAAGCATGAGAATTGCCCGTTTCAGCCTGTATTCAAAAAAGTCTTTATCAATTTTCTGTTTAGACTCCCAATTAATTTAACAGTTATTTTTAAACCCATTTTTCAAAAGAAATTCCATATGATAAAGAATGAAATTAAACTGTTTATAATGCTTTTACTGACTCCAAGATCTGTAAAAATACTTAGAACCGCATGCCTACTTATTTACTAAATATTTGTATGGTGATTTTTTGATTTAATGTTCGATATACACGGTTTTCTTTGTAGTAGACAATGAATAAAACGTATTTGATCTAAATGAGTTTTTTATGGGTTTTTGTTTTTTAGTGTCTTCTAATTTACGTTTCTATAAGAAATGTAAAAGTGATTGTAATATTTGTTTTCTGTTAGACGCTTCACTATTTCGGTTTAGTTAAGGTTCTCTATGGAATCTGCTACTTAGTTCTTGCTATCAGTAGCTCGTCGAAGTCTAGTAAATGTAGTCAGTCACAGACAGAACAGAATTCGGTTTGCATTGCTACTATTCTGATCTGAGTGCCAGTGATACTAAAGTTTAATTTTAAATATTTAGTTCAGTCTTGAGAGCAATGTTGTGTTTGCTGGATATCGTGAATTGAACTTCAATATGGGTGATTCGCCATGCATTACGTACATGGCTTTGTACATTTTAACTTTTCATATTATCCAGAGTAACTCGCGCACATCAACATTTTGGAAATTGAATGTTGAGGATGGGAAAATAATTGAAGTCAACAACTTTCCTAGTCTTGTTTCATCTGTATTGCCAAATGACAACATCGATGATCCTATTTTTAACATCATTACATCCACAGTACATTATGGTAAAACATGGACCAAGCGTAGTGCAGAAAATTATTGCACTGATTGCCAGTCTATAAATTCAACAACACAGAGGTATGTACACAACTGGCCTGTCATTTGCTCTTTTTTTAGAAGCTGATGATTATTACTTACTGAATTATTGAATACACATAGGTCACACAGCAAGTTACAGGCCTATTAAAAAAATGAGTAGACTATTAAAAAAAAAACAATTAGCCTATGGAATTAAAAGTTAACTTTAAGTAGGGTTTATTGCAAGTCAAGCAAAAAATTCCCAAGACCAAATAACAATCCTTCTAAAATAAATTTTAATAATTAAAACTATTTTAATTGGTAAAGAATTGAATATGGTATTTTTTGTTGCATTTCTATATTTGTCCCAGAAGTAACTTGCTTACAGACTATGAGTCGCGTGAGTTTATAGCAAGCGGATTCAGTTTGTGCCGAGTTGGTTAAGTTATGAAGTAAGACCACTATGAAGACTAAATATCCTACATATGCCCATGGTTTAACTGTAGTCAATTCAACTCGTGTGGCCTTCCTAGCTCAGAGTCGGGAAACCTCAAAATCCTTCGTGGGAGTTTGATTTTGGCTTTATCTTAGCAATAGCTTTCCGTTGGTTCAACTTGGAAATAAATGATTTGAGTTGATACTTGACTCAACATATAACTCCTGATTAATATGGCCGCATGTGGCACGGCAGTAGTTGGAGCTGCCACAAGTATGCGACAGAGGTCACCAAATTAGTATCGCTATAGGCCTAGCTGTTGCAGAATTTATGTAGTTTCTTGACACCTAACAAATTGGGTTACTATGCAGTATTTTGCCAAGAAACAAAATGATAACTGCTTGAAATGGGTACAAAATTGGCTAGATATTCAGGAGATATGCTTTTTTTTCTGCAGAAATCATGTATTTTACAAAAAAACAATGTCACAACTTTTCTTTTTTTTGACATATTTATCTGTTATTTTTAACACTTGAACTGCCAGTTAAAATGTTTTATGCCAGCAGTTAACTGGTAATTTTTCACGTACATGAAGACATTTTTCAAAAATTCATTTAAAAAAAATAATAATAGGCTATATAAATCTACTTGTTTTTATGATATTTTACTTGAAATAAATCAGGTTATTTTATAATAATATGAAATCAGAGTTTTAGCAAAAAATGAATTTTTTATGTCACCTGATATCTTGGAAAATGTTTTTTGTAAACACAAAATAGAGTGGAAGGTCACCTAGGAAACAATAAAATACAGCTAAATTCAAAATTCCAATATAGTCAAAACGTTCTAAATATAAAGGTTACTAAATGTTATTGTGGGGCTTGAAAAAATATACTAATATAACTTTACGTAATAAAACTTATGCAACAATGTATTGCCATAGGAACAGTATTTTTTTTATACGTTAGATTATCACTAGATACTTGTAACTAGTACTCAAATTTACACAAATACACTATCTATAAGATTGATTTATTTTTGAAATGGGTAATTATGCACTTTCTAGAAACCTCTGAAAATGTGATTTGTTGTTGAAAAAGTGGCTAAATATGAATATATAATTCTGTAGAAGGTTGATTTTAGCCACAGAAAACTCGTTTTTTACCGAAAAACCTAGTTTTTTATGTAATAGCATTGATTATATAAACCTACAATAGATAAACCATCTAATAGGTATATTTGTGGCAGTAATTTTGTTAGTTTGTGTGGCCCGCAACCACAGCTGGTTTAAACTGCATTACATTTACATGGGACTACACTAGCGCTCCACAGTAGACCACAAAAACAGCTGATATTTTGAGACTCAAAATTTAACATTGGATGGGAAATCTATTTGTTATCTATTTGTTTATAAAATCAATAGTAATAGTAAAAAACCAACGTTTTAAAAATTGGAATTTGTCAACTTTTTTTCATTTTATTTAGCCCATTTTTTAATCCTGATTAAAAATATATAATTTGTTTTTAATAAAATTCAGCCCGTAAATACACTTTTTACTTACCTTACCCAACATAACCTAACTTATCCTAATGGTCCATATACTCAACAAAAATGCATAATTTGCATTAAATTCAGGTCCTTGGCCTCCGTGATGGCCTGCTAGTCTTCACTCCGGCAAGAATGTGTGCAAATTTGTTTTTGGTGGCTAGTCATAGTTCCTATTAACATTATGCTTATGGGCACTATAGGTGATTTGCTGCGAACATAGTTTTTCCGTGATATCTCGAGAAATAATTGTCGTAAACCAAAATAGTTTTCAAATTCGTGTTCAGCACGAAAAACTACACAAGAAAATTGAAAAAATTACAATTAATAGCGTATATTTTCAAAAATGTATAATTTTCTTTTTTTTTTTTGTATAAAACAATATTTCCGCGAAATATAAAGTGTTTTCTCTTAAAATATAGGGTAATTCTGCACTATTACTTAGTCAACTTCAAATCTTGTTATATGATGATGTGGTAGTCCTCACTTAGTAATATAAATGAAAATCAAGTGTCGGAAAGCTGTCGTTCACAATGCAAAACGATAAGAAAGTTAAAGTCCACACGCTATCACTGACATTTCGGAGACATCGCGCTGCTGCAGTTATGGTTAGGTTGGGGTATTATATTGTAGAATGAACCGAACTGTTATAACGTATTTTGGTTGTCACAAACCACTTTTTAGTCAGAAGAATTTGTAAAAACATATTCTACAATAGGCTGTGATAACCTAACCTAACCATGACTGCCGCGGCGCGTTGTGTATGGGCGACTTCGGTATATACTAATGTATCACTAATGATTCTAACCAAATTTTCACTAAATATTGATATTTAGCATCCCAAAAATGTATTATCAAAGTATGAAAAGATTTGAAGTTGACTAAATAATAGTGCAGAATTACCAAATATAGACCTGATTCTACCAACTGGTAATAAAAAAGTCAAAATTAGCAATGTGTCTAGAAAGCGCATACATACCTTGTAATGTTTACTTTGGTGTCAATTTATGTAAAGATAAAGATAGTAATAATAGTGTAATTATACATTTACAAGTATTATACATTTACCACAATGGAAGAAGCTTTTACTTTACCAACTTGACTTTCTTATTACTCTTTTCTATGGTTCCTTTTCACTCAGAACACAAAACAAACACTTTATTGTAAACAAGAACTCTTGTTGTTTCTAAAGAAATTCAGTGCAACAAGTCTGACATTAAGCCGTAAAGCAATTGTGCCGAGTGAATTACTCAATTTACTCCTGAATCCAAATATACAATCAGGTTTGAAATAGGCAAGTAATCAGGGATATAAGCCCTAAAAAAAAGGAAAAAATACTAAAATATCCAGTATACTAAAGTAAAACGTCCAATTAGGGTATCAAACTATAGGTATTTATTTACAAAATCACATTATACTATTACATTTTGGACGAGACAAAATTTAAGGGCTCATCCCTCCGCCCAATTAAAAAATATGCTCAAAAGCCCAAAATTTGGGTAATGTTAAAGTAGTACACCCAAGTGGGCTATCAAATTAGATGTGTTGTTCTCTTAATTACTAATATACCATAACATATTGGAAAATACTATGTTTATGGGCTCCACCGCCCCAAAAACCGAAATTCATAGTTGTACAGCTTAAAAACCCTGGCGAGGCCATAAGCCAATCTTCCTCACGAGGTGACATGCCGAGATACACTAATGGGACTTTAGCAGAGTGCCTTGGTGGGGTCGCAGGTCGAACTTTCCCCCGCAAGGACGTATGCCGAGTTCCACTAAGGGGTTTGTAGCAGGGCGTCTTGGCGAGGCCAAAGGCCGAGCCTCTCATGAGTGTAGCGAGTGACGGGGTCAGCATGCGAAGTGTGCAGGGGTGTTCCCTAGTTTATATACTATAAAGCTCGATTTAGTAACTTACTCACTGACTTACTGACACTAAATGTTAAGGCACTCCCTGGCATCCTACCCCCATCATATGTATTGTACTTGAATTAAAGCTCTCTGTCTGAAACCTCCAGGAACATTCAGAAAAATTTACTTTTTTCTCATAAACAAGATGGCAGCCTTTTTTACCCCAAAACTGCCCCAATGTATTTCTTATGGTAAAATCATAAAATAAACACTTTTTATGACCTAACTTGAGAAAAGCTTGTGTAAAATGTTGAAACCTTCACAGTCAGTTCTATATGCTTAACAAACGTGCACCTTATATATATATGACTTTCAGCTTAAAAACTTAAAAATTTGGGGTATCGGAGTTCAAAAACTGAAAATTTTGAATATGTAAAATTTATAAAACTGATCTTATATTCTCAAGTGGGGTATCAATTTAGAGGTATTTTCTCCTGAATCCAAATATACCATCAGATTTTGAAAGGAATAATTATTAAGGGGTATATGCCCACAAAACTAAAAAAAGAAAAACTAAAACCAGTCAAAAGGTAATACTAAAATAAAACTTCCAAATAGGTTGTCAAACTATAGGTATTTATCTCATAAATTACATTTTACCATTATATCTTGGAAGAGACAATGTTTAAGGGTTTTTGCCCCCTTCCTAAATAAAAATATGCTCCAAAACCCAAAATTTAGTTATGTTCAACTAATACATCAAAGTGGGGTATCAAACTAAAGGTATTCTTCTCTTAAATACTATTTTACTATCAGATTTTAGAAAAGACTATGGTTAGGAGCTGCACTGCCCCAAAAACCAAAATTGATGGTCATACAGGTTAACAATCCTGGCGAGGCAGTAGCCCGATCTTTCTCACGAGGCGACATACCGAAACCAACGAATGGAACTATATCAGAATCTAGGTGAGGCCGCAGCCCAAACATTCCCCGACGGCTGAGTTCATCTCACGAGCGCAGCGAGTGACGACGGGGTTGGCACGTAAAGCATGCAGGGGTGTCCTCTAGTATATATAAAAGCCAAATACCACTGACTGACTCACTCACTCATCACGAAATCTTATAAATCACTAAACAGCCAATCCGTGTAAAAAGTGAATTTGAGTGAAAAATTTTTTTAAATGAAAACTAAGTAATATTGGCATTTTTGATTATGGTATTAGTTGTACTAATTAAATACCAAGTATTGTTTTTCAATCCAAAGTTTTAAGTGCTTTTTTAGACATGTAAAGTTGCTTGACAGACAAACTGTAGTCATTGCTGTAGGATTTGACGAAGTTGGTAATGTTTTTATGAATGCACTACTGTTGGTGTGTTGATCAAAGCTAGCTGTTTTAAAGATCATGTAATTGTTAAGCTCTACCTAAAACATAAATATCCAGGTAAGAGTCATTTCTACTTTATTTCCTTTTGAAAACTTATAGGTCAGATGTAACATTCGTTACACTAAAACATTAAAAAGTTATTATTTTTACTCAAAAGTATTATCAAAATAAGTTAAACTCTTCAGAAGTAAGGTTTATATAAATGTGCTTCTATTCAGCATTTTAGTTTGTTTAGTTGATTAACACAATCAGTTTTTTAGAGAGTTAAAAATGTGTAACATCCGTTACGTAACGGATGTTACAAGGCACAAGTTGATGTTTTTCTTTCTGTTTATCAAGATTTTGATTAACATATGGCTAATCTGATATTATAAAGCTGAATTTATAGTTTATGCCAATTATTTATGGACCGTTTGAAGACAATTTAAACAACAAACCTGGCTTCTTTGTCATATTTTTCTTTTTTTAAGTCTTCCCTAAATTCAACGTTTTAATAAACCATTATTTATAACTAATAGTATTAGGCCTATCAAGAATTGTTTCAATCAGCCTAGGACTACCTTGTGCCTAATAATGCTTCTTTAAAGTTTTATTTTGGCCATTGGAGACAATATACGCTTGTTTACTCAAAACTACATTGTAATGTTTTGAATATTTAATGATTCTACTTTATTAATAAATATAGATCCTGTATTATCTTGTATATAATCTACTTGGGAATATTTGCCTAATAAAGTGATTTATAGTTTGTTGAAAATTTATCTCTTAACTGCAGGCCAAAGATACCTTTTTATGGCAAGCGCACTAATTCACTCTTGTAGCTTTTCATACGTTGTTGATGAGCTTAAAAGTGTTACTCTTACATCTATTAAACACTGAGATACAATTTAAACTATTTCTTTCAAATAAAACCTATCATAAAAATCAAAGTAAATTGATGTTCAGTTGTTACAGAAGGTATCAGAAAATCTTAACAAGTTTTAAAAACAGGATGAAAAAGTGCGCTGTTTCAAGAAAAAAAATTAAGAGAAGTAGAAAGAGTATTGTATACAAAAAGACAGTGCCAAAAATAAAGAAAATAGGAAAAAATAAAAGAAAAATGTCAGAGGGAGAAAAGTTAAAGGCAACAAAAGAAATTTAGTTTTTAGAGTTAATGCCTGGCAGGCAAGGAAAACCATCACTACAGCTTGCTCCGATAGTAGGTCTAGCTACCCTCGAAAAAGTGCTTGGCTCATACAAGAAGAAAAATACTCTCCCCAAGGCTGTCTCTAAAGTTGGAAAATCACTGCCATTTAATCCTAAGAAACAAAAAGCAGTTAGTCATCAACTGAGAACAGAATATTTGAGCAACGATTTGTTTACTAGGAATAAAATTTGTGAAGACATTGAAGAAAAAATACAGTAATACAATGGCATGTGAGTGATGAAGTAAGCTGGCAAGCCCCAGGAAAACAGAATTATGTAAAAGTGTTTGGTATAGAAATGAAGAAAGAAAAAAAACAGAAGAGGTATACGGCAATGACTATTGATGAAGCGAGAGCATTATTTTGTTGTTAGCACTTTTTAGCACTTTTTAATGCTATCTACTGTAAGAAATATTTTAAATGCATAAATACAATGAAATGAATATTCATTTTCTGTATTCATTCATTGTTAGTGTTTGGATTGCAATTTAAAGTACTTTTCTTAAAGGTGAAAAATATGTAACATCCGTTCCAAAATGTGTGTAACATCCGTTAAGGAGCGTATTATTTTTTTTAGGTTGTTATATAATATTTGTCAATTCTTATTAGTGAATATGATAAAGAGACTTAATCTAGATAGCTGTCATAAGGATGATATTTTAAAAGACATTCTAGAATAACTGCCTTTTTGTTAAATGTTCATGACTGCGTGCAGTGAGTTCACAATCGTGTAACATCCGTTACACTCTTAAGATTAAATATTGTACTTAAACTATTTAGGTTTATGTAACCAAACTTGCCTTACTGATTAACACAACCTCTTTTAATATCTTAATGATGAAAAAATAGGTGTATTTCCATAAAAAGACAGAAAAAATAGTGAATTTTGAGTTGAAAAGTAACATCCGTTACATACGGATTGGCTGCAAATGGATTTACACTAAATTTTAAAGGACGTTAGCTTTAGTATCGAAGGGACCTCAAAAAAAAAAGGATTTTTGAAATTCCATTCCTAAGGGGTATAACCATTGATTTTATACACAAATAGATTTCCCATCCAATGTTAGATTTTAGGTCTCAAAATATCAGCTGTTTTTGTGGTCTGTTGTGGAGCGCTAGTGTAGTCCCATGTAAATGTAATGCAATTTAAACCAGCTGTGGTTGCGGGCCACGCAAACTAACAAAATTACTGCCACAAATATACCCATTAGATGGTTAATCTATTGTAGGTTTATATAATCAATGGTATAACTAGCCCTTCAAAATTTCCTTTTTTCCATAAGAATAACATTGGATTGATTTTAGTATATTAATAACAGCTGTTATGTAAATAAATCAACATGTTTATTTAGTATATATGACATTACCCTATCGATGCAATAAGAGTTTAATCTTTAGCTGTTAAAAAAAAATTATACAAACACGTTTTAAATAGGTTAAGTAATTCCCTACACTAATAAATAGGTAGCAACACAAGTAGTGAAATATTGTAAATAAATTTAATATTATGATTTTACGTTATACAGATAATCTACTATTATTTTTAGTCAAAGTCACATGCCGAAGCCAAAGGACGAGGTGTATCGATTGCAGCATGTGTCGGGGTTGGCGAAGCGTGCCTGTACTCACTGACTGACTGACTCATGTATAAAAATTCTAACCCAGTTCCAGATGAGCTAGGAACTTGAAATTTTGCAAACTTGTAGCTTTTACCAAGCAACCAATGGGAAAATTCCGAAAACTAAACATTTCAAATTTTTAACCCCCAAACAAATCAAAATGGCGGACAGAATTTTTAATTGTGTGCAGAGGTTGTTAAGGGGTAATTTTTTGTATATTTTTATAATAACTACGAAAAAATCGTTAAATTCCTATTTTTGTTAGGTTTCTCGTATTTTATTTCCTTGTTAAGATATTGTAGGAACTTAAACTTTACACAATATTTACCTTTACTACTTTGTTATCAAAACTGCCACAAATTTTGATTTTTCGCTTTTCATAACCTAAAAATAATGTTAAATTGCTGACATGAAACTCCTGGCCTGTTTGCAGAGTTGAAGTTTTTGTTTTACTGAAGCTCTAATATGTAGTTAAGATAACATCTAACTACATATTCAAATTAACAATAACATTCTGTACGTAAAAAGTATTATGTATATTTTTGTGGTATATACAATAGTTCAATAAAAAAAGTCGGTAAATTTGAATTTTGTCGAAAACATGTGATTTTTTTGGAATAGTTCCCATTAAGTATGATTAAAAGAAGCTAGAAACTAAATACCTTACACACTATTTACCTTCACTTCTCTGTTTACAAAACTTCTATGATACAATTTTATTTGCCCCTTTTATAGCCTAGAAAAAATTCAAAATGGATGATGAGAAAACACTTACCTGTTTGCACAGTTGAGGTTTTTGTTTTACTTAAGTTGTAATGTTTAGTTTGGATAATATCAAGTGAAATATTCATATTTAAAAGGAAATTGTGCACAAAAATTTTCATGTGCATTTATCCTGTATATACTATTGTTTTCTCACAAAAAGGTCAGTAAAGTTGAGTTTTTCAGAAAACGTGATGTTTTGGAACAGTTCCTCTCTTTAATTATTAATAAAATAAGTTGGAAACTATAAACCTTACATACTATTTAACTACTGTTATATTTGATATTTTACCTCTCATAACCAAAAAAAAGTCAAAATATCAATATGTCTTGCATGCACAGTTGAGATATTTGTTTTGGTTTAGTTGCAAATATTTCGTTTAGAACACATCAAATGATGTTTTTCAAATTACAATTTAAGATTTTCTACCACAAGAATGTTTAAATACTTCAATACTGTATATATTTCGTTTTTATCACAAAAAGTCGGTAAAGTTGAATTTTTTGTCAAAAACATGTGGTTTTTTTGGAACATGTCCTCCCAATTATATAACAAGCTGGAAACTAAAACCTTGCACACTGACTACTATGTCAACAAAACTGTTTTAAAATTTGATGTTTCATCTTCTGAAATTTCAAAATTGTGTATATTCAAATGCTGACATAGGCGGTAAATTTGTTTAGCCCCGTGACTAAAACTTATGTAACCCCCTGATCATCTTAAGTAGCCTCCCATGATCATCTTAAGAACCCTCCCTGATCAACTTAGGAAGCCACGTGATCAACTTGGGTAAGCACCTTTGATCATCTTGGGTAGGCTCACGTGATTAACTTGGGTAGTTCATCATGATCAAGTTGGCTAGCCCCTGGGAAAAACTTGGGAAGCCACCCTAATTAATTTAGGTAGCACACCGTTATGGATTAGTGTAGCCTCCACGATCAACTTCGGTAACCTCCCAAATTAGGTGCCTTTGGTGATATATGTATGTAGTCCCCCATGATGAATATCTGTAACTCATGTGATCATCTATGGTGCCCTCGTGATCATCTTGGGTATCCCCTGTGAACATTTTTTAAATCTCTGTGATTAAATTGGGGAGCCCCTCATAATCTATCTTTTTACTTCTCTTTTATCATTTCAACTTGGGTAATATTCTGTCATCAACTTAGGTAGCCCCCGTAATGAAGTTTGGAATTCCCCTATGATCATCTTGCCTAATCACCTGTGATCTTCTTAGGGAGCCCCGTGATAAACTTAAATACCTTCATGATCTACGTAACTAGTCTCCTTGATTAAATTGGGTACCCACATGATTAACTTGGATATCCCTCATGATTAACTTGTGTAGCCCCCAGGATCAACTTAGGTAGCATCTGTGATAAGATTGAGTAGTCAACCATGATCCTTTTCGCTAGCTTCTGATGCTCAAACTTTTCGTGATAGTTTTGGGTAACCACCTGTTATCATCTTCGGGTTTTTATCATCTTGGGATCTAAATTGTCAATGGGGGTTTGGGAGCGAAGGCTCCAACGAGCTAAGCGTAATTATAAGTGATTAAGCTGACCGGTGATAACCGGCTAATTTTCAGCCGAGTTTCGTTTTAAGAGTTAATAATATTCTAGTCATCTTTCTTTTATATTGATGTGGTTTTTTTGTGCTGAATACGAATTTGAAAACTACTTTTGGTTTATAACAATTATTTTCTAGAGATAAATCCACCTCTACGTTCTGCTTTCCACTCGAGCAGATCAAACTTCTCGAGCAATACAGCTAGTATTGCTAAATATTATAGCATGGATCACATAGTTGCATAAAGTATCAACTGCACTCTTTTACTGAAGTATTAGCCAGCATACACAGAATCAGTGAAGCAGGTCTTAGATGGCTCGATGGATTTGACAGATCAATTTAAAATTTTAATCAATTAATATACCATCTTGACTGTTGGATATTTATCCAAATATACATCACAGCTTTAAAATTAACAAATGGTAGCTGACAAACCGTATGATATATATGATATACAGAAAAAAAACTCTAATGGCAAATCGCCATTAGCGGCCATTACACGATCATAATATACACCAACTATTAAACACAAACACCGAATTCACCTATAATCCTGCTAGAGTGCCGACTGGGAAGCCATCACGAAGGCCAAGCACCTGAATTTAATGCAAATTACAAATTTTTGTTAAGATAGTAGACAATTAGGATAAGTTAGGTTATATTTGATTATATTTGGTTATATTTGAACTTCAAACCACAAGAAACATTGGTTTAAAAATAATTTTGAACCTTTTTTAGCTTTTATGTGGTAGAACATAAAGTTTTGAATACAGTGATGTATAATACATTATGTTCTTATTAAATCCTGATTTTATAATAATTTTCAAACAAAGGTTTGCAAAAACTAAAAAAGGCCTGCCAGTCAAGGCAAATTTAATCGCAAGTGCGAGGGTTAAATAGACAATAAGAATAAGTTACTGTAAGTAATATTTGGTCAAGTAAGTAAAAAGTGTATTCTTCAGCCCGAAAAAATAATTTTATTGAAAAACCAAATTTATATTCATGTCCAGTATAAAAACATGTATATTTTTAAAAAACTGTTGAAAACTAATGATTTTATCATTCACTTTACTTAAATCTTATTCACTATCAGATGTCTAGGTTTAATTGTTTGATCAAAAAGGAGTTTTCGGCAGCTGAAATCAACATCCTCAAGAGATATAAACTTATATTTCACCACTTTTCCAACCACTTCCAACAAGAAATCGTATTTTCAGAGGTGGCAAGGAAGTACATAGTTACTGCTGTTGCTGCCCATTTGATTATTATTATAAATTGGTTCTTATTTTATTCTTGACTGTTTTTGTATTTTCACTAGGTTGTAGCAGCAAACAAAAGTTATTATTTTGACTGCTGGTTCATCGTTCCATTCGATATTGGTTGATGTCAATCTAGCAAACAGTGTTTATTTGCTTTGGTTGTTTGTTTTCATATCCAATAATAGATTTATTCTTCCTTTTGTTATTAAGTTGGTTATAATTTATTGTAAATTGATTGATATGGGATTTTATTACTCTACAAGCTGGCATATTGCTAAAAGTAATGTTAAATGAGATCCACAATTTATACATTTCTGCATATAAATCAGATCAAAAATATTTTTCCAGGTCTGGATTTGTTTGTTACAAAGACTACATTCGCTCATGTACACTCATCACACTCATTCCAAGTCCATATTCGCCTATATCTTGACAATTGACAGTAAAAAAAAAATATTATAATACATATAGATTGGAAACACTTTATAATGTTTAATTTACTTTCTTTCTTGTTAAGAGTAATACTTTGAGTGTATGACACATTAAATTGTTTTACGTGATTTTCATGATATACAGTATTAAATAATATGCCTAAGCCATCAATATTTTTATCTACTTATTCAAGGTTCAGTGAAATAGTATAAGCACCTTATATGTTATGTATTAAAATAATAGCCTATTTAGCGAATGTGAATATGCATTCGTGTTTTGTAGATTAAGATAAGTAATAATTAAGTTTGTTTTGTTTTCTTTTATTATTTTATTTATTTGATATAAAATAATGAATGCAATAATTGTATATAACTGATTTTTTAATTTTCAATTCAATAAATTTTTCCCAAAAATGTTATTTTCTGTCAAAATGTTGACCCCTTGGTATAGGAAATTTTGAGAAGAATAAAACAAAATTATTTATTTCACCAGTACAGTTTTAGTTACATGTGAGATGCTAATTTAATGATTAACGAGGAAACAAAGGTAGGTGAAAGATCTATTAGATTTGTTGAACTAACGGAGCTATCTGCACGAGCTCTTTTCCGACAAAATTCAATTGATGGCACATCAGTAATGTATAGACATGCAAACCTATGTCAGGGAGGCTTCTGAAAACCTATGTGTTTATATGTACTTCTATGTCCACCAGCTAATTTGTTATTAGTAGACACAGCTAAAAACGTGAATGTGATTGATGAAACTCTGGGGTTGTTTGAAGCAAAGTATTCCTTTCAATCAGTGTCCATCCTTAGCCATCAGAAGTTTAAGGACACACGAAATAACACTAAATTTGCGATGCCCCAACAGAGTGACACTAGGTGGCACCAATGCATATACAAAGGAGTTTTGTATTTGCAAAATAACTTACTAGCTGTACTATCAGCCTTGGAAGATATCTAATGCTCTAAAGGTATTTTTTGTTGCAACTGAGCAATTTGATGTTGCCTTTATCCTTCAATTTGTATGTGAGATTTTAGAATATACTAATAAAGTTTCTTTAACTTTACGGAAGGAAGATCTACTGTTATGAATAGCTCTGTTATGAAAGTAATTAGTGATTTGAAGCCACATATTGTTCAACATTGTTTGATAGTTCAATACTCATGAGTACTACAGGACAGTGGAGAAACTGTGTCAAAACAAATGTTATTTGAGGTGCTTAACCATATGATAAGAGAGCTCGAACTCAGGTTCATAACTATTCAAGCAGTGTTTAGGGCTTTTGAAGTGTTAAAGCCATCACTAAACTACCTTAAATATCAAAAGGTTTTATAAAATAATTGTTTATTATTTTAAATTATGACTACTGTCCCCCCCCCCCAATTTTTTAGGTCTAGAACCGCCAATGATGCCCAATATTTTTACTTGAATTAATATTCAGCTAAATATCAAACAATGTGTTCCTTCTGCATACTGTATAGTGGAATGCTAGATCTCATTTCATGTCAGCCCGCTCCACAGTTCCGTAAGGTCATAAGAAGAGTTACACTGACTTTCTCAATCTCGGACCTTGAATGCAATTTTGCAGAAGAGTAAAGTATGTCTATTGATACAAAAGGTTTTAAATATGACCTTGAAATAGAAACAAATGATTTCAAGGGAAATACTAAGGATTTTTGCATCTGCTTAATTGAACAAAAAATGTTTTATATCCTCAGCTTTCAAAACTAGCCCAGCTTCTATTTATATTACATGTAACAAGCGCAGTAGCTGAGAGAAATTTTTCTACAATGAAGAGAGTAAAAAGTCACCTGAGTTCATCAATGACGACCAAATGACTTACAAGCCTGTAAATTCTTTCAATAGAAAGAGAAGGAAATGAGAAGTTAATGGAGAATTCTGATGAGATTATAGATATTTTAAGCAATGTTGGTCAAAGGGATGAAACCTATAATTAAATAGGAAACGTGTTTGTAAGCATACTGGTATGAACTAAATCGATAAAGAAAATGTAATATTCTTTTTCTTCTAGGTCATTATTATTTAATCCTTCATTTGAATGCTTAAGATTTTTATGATTAAGCTCTTTCATACATAAAAGAGTTGGCAAATATTGTTTAAAAATTGAAATTTAAAACTAAACTTTCTTAAATTTAATATCAAAAAGTTTGATAAAATAATGGTTTATTTTTTATTATGACCACCACCCCCAGTTTTTCAGGCCTAGAACTGCCACTGATGGCCAATATTTCTGCTTTATTAATTCATCTAAATATCAAAGAAAGTGTGCCTTGTGCATACTGCACTATGGAATGGTAGATCTCATTTCAAGTCAGGTGCGCTCCACAGTCTCGTAAGATCCCAAAAAGAGTTATAACACCTTACAATTCCACAGGCACTAGAAAACTTCCCGGTTTCCTGCTCAATTCCTATCTAGAACTGGAGCAATATTTCTTGAGCTATGGCTCTGGGTCCTATTAGCATTTTACAAGACTACAGAACCTGATAAACCGTATGCCACTAATCCCATGGACACATTTTGTTAACTACTTAAATTAACTAATAATGTTTTTAAGAAAGTGTTTATTTTACAACGGACTTCCCCCTATCTGTGTAGCCCTTCATAAGTCACCATAGTCCAATAAATAATAACATGATAATAGCCGCCTACACAGATTGTATTTCTTTTGCTGAACTTCCCTTCGTTGAACTAAACAGTACAGTTAGGGACACCAAGAACTTCAGACTGACAGTGCAGGTGGCTGATAATGACTTCTCTGACGAATTATCAATCAGCCACAATCTTTGATAGTACACAGACATTCTCGGAAGATGTAGTCTTGGCGGGAAGGCATCAGATATAGCATGTGCTACAACTAGGTTGAAGCACTCCTGGAGTGTGATGTACACTCTCAACAGAAATGTTTTTGAGCAGCCGACTGAAATCAGTAACTCTTCCTCCTCTTCTTGTGACCCATTCCATAATATAAATATAGTGGAACTAAAATGAAATTAAAAATTATTGTGAAGTATTTTCTTCCTTGAAATTTGATTTTTGTAACCTTCGTACATCATTTATATTCGTTTAGGAGGAAGTTGGAAGGTGTGAAATGGGAAAAAGGTGTATTGAAAAAGAAGAAGAGGAAGGACAAATATCTTAAGATCTGAAGAAAAAGAAATTAGTAAGACGTACTATGAGAAAAGAGTATTAATTGTTTGTTCACTGGAGAGTGTGGTAATAGGTTGTTTCATGCATAATGAAGCTTGAAGAAATAAAGTTTTACTGGCTTGGAGAGAGAGTGTGGAGTGATTCACTTTTGTAGTATGTGAGAGCTCAGTGTAAATAACAGGCTGGTTTATCGAGGACTGATGAGTTGGCTTTCTCCTCTACAACAAAGCTGCTGAGAATTGATTTTCATGTTCAAGGTCAAACTTCATTTCTATATGAACAAACTATAAGATATCAATGGTGCACTGAAGGAATGCAGGACTTACCCTTGGCAGATTCTATAATGTGGAAAACTTTCTTATTCGCTTGGACTCACTTTCAGCCACAGTGGTCCTGTTAATCTTTATTTTTATCAATCTGATTTAACTAGTAATAACCTCAATCCCAGCCAATGAGTACATAGTCAAAATTCGAAAGCTGTTCAGAGTTGCACAGGCATAGCCTATTAATAATTGGTGTCTTTTAACCATAGATATGGGCCATGCACACATTTAGTATGGAATAACAGAATGAGTGGTACCCACACACCTACTGTTGGTTAAAGAACTATACATAGGTACTCGAATTTGAACATCAACTGTGTGAAAAGCATAAGGTAGAGAAAAACTAAATTACTATCAAACTTTTTCTTGTGTATTTCTGCAATTATGATTAGTAAGTTTATATTTTTTACTTTTTTACCATTTTTTAAATCATACTTAGAGTGCGTAAAATACACAGATTTTTTCAGTTTCAGATGACTTGTGATGTTTGAAAATTCACTATAGTAAAAATAATGACCAGATGATTTTGCCGTTTTAATAGTGTGTAGGAATTTTAATTGAGACTACATATTGTCAGTGCCATATAAAAAATCTGTTACCATTTTTCTAAAGTAACTTTTTCACAACACCGAAAAAGAATACGAACTTTAGACAAACAATGGTTTTAGATATCTGATGTCATTAAGTCAAGTATATATATTTTTTATCTTTGAGGTGCATCGGACTCTGTAATCGTGGCTTTCCCTGGCCGCGCGGCGAGTGAAACTGAATGCAAAGTTGCTGCATTGTAAATAGTTTGCACGCCTCTTCCAACCAGGTGGATTATATGAATTTATCAAAACTCCCAAATGTTGGACCTATAAATGTCTTTTATCAGATATGTTAGTATTAAAAACCAAAGAATTAACTAATAAACACATTTCCCATGAACATTTTTTCATGAGGGCTTTGGGCCTCCAATGGCAGGTCTTAAAATGTTGGTGTTTAGAATATGCTTCAGAATGGTTATTAAAAAAACCATTATATATGTATAAATTCAAGAGCTTTACTTTTTGTGCTTGTAATGAGCATTTATGAATTTCACTTTGTAATGATATAACTTTTGGGTTAGGATCAAAAACAAAATTATCATAAGTCACATCCTGTTCCTTTTTTACTATAATTTAGTGTGTCTATTTGCTAAATTTATCGGTAATTGGTTTTAGATCTGATCCATATGAAGGGGAGGACAATAAGACTGCCCAACGCCATGAATCTGAAATTGATGAAGAAGTTCTGGACTGTGGTAAAACTGTGAATTTTACCTACTATGATAATCTAGTTGGAATTGCAAACCGTATGAATCACCCAAACGTTCCTGAACCACAGGTAGCTCTTATTTTCAAAAAGAGAAATGCTGAATTAGATATTGAGGGTCTTGAGAGACGATTGAAGAAGGCAAAGAGAGAAAAGCCCAAATCTGTTCAACTGTACAATCAAATCGGAAACTTCTTTAGAATTAAAGGTGACACAACGAAATCGATTGAATGCTTCAGGCGTGCTCTTGCTGTCTCACCTCATAATGCAGAGGTGAGTATAAAAATTCACACTCTGATTATTTTTTTATTATCTGATATTTAATCTTGTTCAGTTTATTTGTCTGCCAATAAATAAACAACTCTTACAATATAATGTGTAAAGATATTCAATTTTATTTATTTATTTATTTTTTATTTTTTTTAATTTGGCTAGAATTTCCCATATGGAAACAAATGTTATGTTCTATAGGGTTTTAAGTAAAACTTTTATTCTTTGTACTTTTTTAATAATAAAGTTTTTATCTGTAAAAAGCAAAATTTTTGTATTATCTAATTTAATTCTCTAGGTTAATTTGGTAATAAGAATTGCACCATAAAAAATCGTTAAATAAATTATGGAGGAAGGAGACTAATAATAGATATATAAATATGTTATAATATATAGATATAGTAATATAATATAGATATATATAAAAATAAAATAAATATGTTCTTACTTTCCTCTTCTCCATCGCCAGGGTGGGAGGGTCGTCAATATTCCTCCTTCAGTGAAGGAATGGGGGTTAAGTTGTGATAGGGGTGGAATGACAGGGTGCCTTTAGGCCCTATAACTAAGGCCATCAATAAATAAATTCTTGTAAAGTGTAATATGGGTGCTTTAGAAGATATGTCTTGAGTGTGATTTTTAGTTTATCTAGGGTGTTTGTGTTTTTGATGTGTCTGGGGAGAAGATTATCAAATGTTGCACTGATGTAATTTGGGTCAGATTAAAATGAAGTTAGTCTATGGTGTTTGAGATTGAAATTGGTGTTGTGTCGTGTGTTGTAATTATGTATGGTGTAATTGAAATGGTTTGAGTGAGTTTTTACAGAAAGAATGGTTTGAAGTATGTACAGTCTGGCGGAATTAGTATGTTTAATTCATTGAAGATTGGTTTTTAATGTTCCCTCTGATTTAGTTGTTTGACATCTTTGCTTTTGTACAACTATCCTCTGATTTTGGTAGTTGCTGGTGTTATCTCTCCAGTTTGTCTTGTGTAGTTGAATTTGATGTCTCCTTGTCATGAATGTTCAGATTTCAATTGGTTGGGGCTGCTGTGGTTGAAAAAAGTATGCTGTTGATTTGTTGTTCAGGTTATCTTCTTTTAAGTGGAAGATGGTTTATTTACGAGGGCTATCCAGAAAGTAACAGACGTTTTTGAATTGTGCGGCAGTGGGCGGGGCTACAGTCGCCATCTTGGTGTCAAAACACTCTGGTCTTTAGTACGCATCGAACTGTAGTCGCGCACGATCTGTACCTCTTTTGCTTGTCTCACTTTGAATAGTTAAAATGTGTGCTGCAATTGAAAATCCCGCCACTTGTGAAGTGCGTTCAGTGATAAGGTTTTTGTTGGCAAAAAACCATAAACCAATTGAAATCTATCGCCAACTGTGTGAAGTTTATGGAAATGGAATAATGAGTGAAAGCAGAGTAAGGCAGTGGTGTATTGACTTTAAAAATGGCCGCACCAATGTTCATGACGATAGTCGTAGCGGCCGGCCTAGCCTTGTGACTGAAGATTTGATGTTGAAAATCAATGACAAAGTTCATGAAAATCGCTGTTTCACAATGACTGAACTCTCGGAACATTTCCCACAAATTTCACGAAGTTTACTTCATGAAATTGTTGTAGGGAAGCTTGGATACCACAAATTTTGTGCCAGGTGGGTTCCAAAAATCCTTACGAAAGATCACAAAAAACAAAGACTTGCTGCATCGTTAACTTTCCTTGATGAATACGACACAAACGTGGTAACGAACTTCTCGATCGTATTGTTACTGGTGATGAAACATGGGTGAAGCATGTCAATTGTGAAACAAAAATGCAGTCTATGGAATGGGGGCACACCCATTCTCCAAAAAACCAAGAAAATGTCTCCAAACTGTCAGCGAGAAAGATTATGGCAACTGTTTTTTGGGATGCTAAGGGCGTGATTCTGGTTGATTTCCTTGAACGAGGATCAACAATCAACGCAGAGAGGTATTATGAAACATTGCAGAAGCTACGGCGAGCGATACAAAACAAACGTAGGGGAAAATTTTGAGCTCAAATATTTTGTTTTTCCACGACAATGCACGTCCCCATACAGCCAATCGTACACGACAAGTCTTGGAAGATTTTGATTGGGAAGTGTTTGATCATCCGCCTTATAGCCCAGATCTGGCACCAAGCGACTACCACCTCTTTCCAGCGATGAAGACCTGGCTCGCAACGCAACGCTCCGATAGTGACGCTGAACTTCACGCTGGCGTTAATCAGTGGTTAAGATCTCAGGCGGCAGATTTCTACAAAGTTGGAATCGAAAAACTTGTGTCACGTTATGATAAATGTCTCAATTTGAACGGAGATTACGTTGAAAAATAGCGTAAAAGAGTAGCTTTTAAATGTATATAATAAAATGTTCCTATTTCAGTTGGTTAATTTTGTATTTCAAAACGTCTGTTACTTTCTGATAGCCCTCGTAGATTAAGAAATAAGAGGGGGGCAGGATGGAACCTTCTGGCACCACTCTTTTGACTGCTTGTGGTTTTGACTGGACTTTTGTAACTAATTTATTTGATGTCGATTTAGTTTCAGTTATTTGAAGTCTATCGGAGAAGTAATTCTTTAGTCAGTCTGTTACTTTGCTGGTTAGGCCAAATGATTTTAGTTTGGATATAAGAATTTCCCAGTCTATACAGTCAAAAGCTTTCTGTAAATCAATGAAAATTCCCAACACTTTGTTTCTGTTTTCCCATTCAGACAGAGTTTTGTTAACTAGGTGTATAATGGCTGTTGTTGCTGTGTTGGTTAGGATGGAAGTAGTTGATGTTATTAACCTTTTCTACTCTCCACGCCACATAGATGGCTTTAGCGAATGGTGCCATCCACTCGGAATTGTTTACAAGGAAGCCGTCCTGTCAGCTCTGTGCGCCACTTGTGTGAATCCAGGTGTGATGCTCTCTAGGCCGTAATTAAATAGAAGAAATTCGACTATCACTTGTATTTAAAATGTCTACTTGTCCCTTAAATTTTAAAAAGCAACTTCTTTACTTTCAATTATTTACTATAACCTATTATAATGGTTGGTTAGTAACTATTTATTAAGGTTAAGCATATTATTAAATTTATATACTCATTCTATGGAAAAGTTTCAAATATGGAAAGAAATAATTTATTTTTGAAGCATGTTTTATGGATTAAAATAATACAAAATATACATTAAAAATCATATTTATTTGTATAATTATGGTTATATGAGTACTTATAAGTAAAGAGTACAAGTAAGTATATAATTTTTTTAATGCAATTATTAATGTTACTTTTACGTATAAGTGTTAGTTATATTATCAATATTAGCTCATAATACTATAGGCTATCTAGAAATAACACAATGAAAAGTTCAAAGTCTGGTTGAATTTTAATTATTTGAAAATAAATGCTTTTGTAGTCATACATTTGGTATATTTTGTAAACATGTATTTGTACTTTTTAAGCGTGTTATTATTTTCCCCGTCGGCTATTTTTACACTACTTTTATTGAAAAACTAACTACACTATCTGTATGCATCACTTAAACATACAGTACAACCTCGATTATCCGGCCTCACTTTATCCGGCAGTCTGTGTCATCTGGTTCGGCAAATGGATAACAATAAAAATTATTTACAAGATAAAATTACAATCAATCGGAAGCGCCTTTCAGTTTTAAAACAAATGGTTTTGCATTTCACAAATTGCATTGACTAGTCACCCTCTAAACAAGCGATCACGTAATAATTTAATGATGTGCCAGAAGATCCGAGCTGGCAATGTTGTTTACTTTTATTCAGTTTGACTGGCTGGAAGAGTCCATTTTGCGAGTGGGAAAAGTGGAACAGTTAATTTTACGTACACACCCTCGGCAAAAGGCGTTGTTTTTAAAAAATATCTGTCATATTGTATTTCAAAGCAGCATCAAAGTTGGCAATCGTGATAAACATTGTTCGTTTCAATACAATTGCTGCAGAGCGTGTTGCTTCACATGCAATTATAGGCGCTCCGCTTACGTGTGCTGTCTGTTATCAGTTACTAAACGTGTTTCTCCAATAAAACCAAGTTATTTATGACTTATGTTTTATCCGGCTTGAGCTTCACCACATTAGGCTGGATAACTGATGTTGTATTGTAATAATAATCTGTAAAACAATTAAAAACTGTCATAAAATTAAAAACTTTAAATATTTACAAGTGTGCACTATGACAGGTGGATCGTGTATACTGAATGGTTGTCTAGCGACCTGAATGGTCCATCATTATAAAATGGCGTTGTTTACTACTAAGTAGTTCAGATATCTTCTGAACCATAGTAGCACCTCCCAGAATGCTCAGTACAACAAGGAATAAACTAAAGAGAGAATAGTGAAGTAGTACAATGGGCCACGTAAGTGGCCTGATGAGTTACATCAGAAACAGTCCGGGCCATTAGAGTGAGGGACAGGCAACCAGTATTTAAATCTGAATTGGCCATGAAGAATGGCTGGGCCACGTAAGTGAGAGGATATTATGTAAAGGGAGAGAGCGGAAAGGGTTAAGGTATTATATACAATCTTTTCTAGAATCTTGGAGAAGGATGGCAGAATTGATGTCGTACGGTAGTTTTCTTTTAGGCACACTTTTCACCACACCACCCAAGTCACTCGGTCTTTGCTAACTGTTATTACAATAGAACAAAATACAGCCTTCAATAAATCCATTCTACATACATATATATACCCACCCATACACGCACAGTGATAGTGACCCACCCGCCCGCCCATACACGTACAGTGGTATTGTTTAGTCTTTCTTAAATTTAGGCCTTATTATAGCTGTCTTCATCTGTGAGGGTACTATACCGTGTTTAATGGGTGAGTTTACTAATTTTAGAAGTGGGTTAATAATTTCATTTTGCAGTTTTATATGGTCAAATGAGGCAGCTAAAGTAAATACTTTGCTTCCAAATAATTTAAGGGAATATTAATTAGTGTAATTTAAATTATTAAATTCAATTGAGGATGTAAATTATTGGTACTTACTACCAAATTACTTAATCAAGTAGAGAGTATTATAAATGGTGTAAAATTACAGATTACGTACAATTTATAAATTAAATAGTGGTCTTTGAGATTATAAATTGATTTACAAAGTATTTTTCTTCACATCTGAATTAAAATAAGTCAAGAGGGAAATGGAACGCCAGTTAAATGGTTCTTTGTAGGTACTTTTCTAATGAGTAAAACAGGTTGGTCCACAACCACTTTTATAGTTCCATTTTGAGTGTATTTCCTTTTTTTAACCGCAGCTATAGAGACAGATGCTTGTGTAGTTTTCTTCCCTTGTATGATGGTTTTCATTCATACATTTAGAGATGCTGATTTGGGAGGTAATAGAATACATTATAATTTGTGTTGGTGTATATCTCCATTTTTAGGGAGTTCTTTTCTATCCACAAGTAGTACTACCTCCTTGATATAGAGAGCTCTGCAGCTATTCATCTGTCTCAAGTCCCGCTAGTACTCAGAAGGCTTTTTTTATAAGTCTACTATTCTTTGAAATTTTCTTGCTGAAATCCCACTCCGTACAGCTAGGGGACTCAGACTAGCTGTGCACTTTAGGGGCTATGCCTCCAAACCCAGCTGCTGGCTACCCAAGTTGATCATAGGTGCTACCCTAGATGGATCACAGCTGCTACCCAAAAGACTGACAAAGCTGATGTGTGTAATGAACTCTTCCACTTCCCAATGAGAAATGGACTCTAATTGGAAGCTGCTCTGTTGTATAGGTAAACAAATTGTCAGCCCGGATTTTCATATACATTATGCAGTACAAGTAATGCACAACAAGTTAAAATAACAAAATATTTAAGATATAAAAATCAACACTCACATTGGAGATGTGTGTTGTGGGGATGTGCGTTTCCACATACTTTTATGTAATAACAATATTATTTTCGTCTGATTGTCAAACTGTGAAAGGAAGGCCAGATAATGAAGGTTCTACTGTATTATGTTTAAGTACAACTCATCAACTCTTTCGAAATTCATATTCGAATTTCTTGACGATTCATACTATATCTTGACGATCGGTGTCTTATGAATAAATAAATAAAAATAAATAAATAAAAGTTATAATGCAATCACTTTATTGATATTGCTTTTACAAAGAGCACAAAAATAAAAATATCTTTTCTTAGTAAACCTAGTAAGTTTTCATTTTAAGTAATGCACACTGTTGGAAATGATTGACTTAACAACATTTTTCATTTAGTTTGGACTGAAAAAATTCTGAAATTGAATTTTTAATCTTTTTTGTTTCACTTGTAAGATTTACTTCAATGTAAAGAGTTGGGTCAGTTATTGTTCTTTAGTTGTCAATTTAACACATATTTTTTCCTATTCACGCTGAGATTAATCTTATATCACTTGAACCTATATTGTATCTTATTGACTCAGTCTATGAAAAGGAACTGGATGTTTGAAATTAGATGCAGTTATTTCAAATTGTAGTTACATCTGTCTTGCATCTCATTTTGCCATGTATTGCAGTTTATTCTAATTATCAAATAAGCTGGTTGGTTGCTTCTTATTTTATAATGGTGTTTGGTTCATTTCTTATAAATTAGATGCAGTTATTTCAAATTGTAGTTATATCTGTCTTGCATCTCATTTTGCCATGTATTGCAGTTTATTCTAATTATCAAATAAGCTGGTTGGTTGCTTCTTATTTTATAATGGTGTTTGGTTCATTTCTTATAAATTAGATGCAGTTATTTCAAATTGTAGTTATATCTGTCTTGCATCTCATTTTGCCATGTATTGCAGTTTATTCTAATTATCAAATAAGCTGGTTGGTTGCTTCTTATTTTATAATGGTGTTTGGTTCATTTCTTATAAATTAGATGCAGTTATTTCAAATTGTAGTTATATCTGTCTTGCATCTCATTTTGCCATGTATTGCAGTTTATTCTAATTATCAAATAAGCTGGTTGGTTGCTTCTTATTTTATAATGGTGTTTGGTTCATTTCTTATAAATTAGATGCAGTTATTTCAAATTGTAGTTATATCTGTCTTGCATCTCATTTTGCCATGTATTGCAGTTTATTCTAATTATCAAATAAGCTGGTTGGTTGCTTCTTATTTTATAATGGTGTTTGGTTCATTTCTTATAAATTAGATGCAGTTATTTCAAATTGTAGTTATATCTGTCTTGCATCTCATTTTGCCATGTATTGCAGTTTATTCTAATTATCAAATAAGCTGGTTGGTTGCTTCTTATTTTATAATGGTGTTTGGTTCATTTCTTATAAATTAGATGTTAGCTTTTTGCATTAAAATCGATTACCTATTGTGCTATCCAATTTGGATTTTGTAATAAGTCGACAAATCAGCTTTATGAATAATTGATACTAAAAAAAGTACTGAATTAGTTACATAACTAAAATTTTGTTAGTATTAAATATTAGATTTGTTGTTCACTTCATCTGATTGGACTCATCCTCAGATGGTCAAACAGTGTAGGATGCTGTTTTCCCTGGCCAGGTTAACACCAAGAATCGTGATTATAAGCTTGATCACTTATTTTGAAACTTTCATAGAGGCAATGTTATATGGATATTTTTAATTCATGTCTAATGGCTTAGCATCAAATAAACAAAACACTGATCTTAGCCTACTTTTAACCTCTCAACGTGGATTGCTGTACACAGATTGCAAGCGTTAAAACGTCTGTTATACAGTTTGCAGTACATTGTATGCAAACAAACAAGCCATAATGTGCTGCTCTCCTAAGGTGACCGGACAAACTGTTTTGACTCAGGATTACACTGAGTATGAATTACAGACTCGACATAATTGTATTGGCTTCTATTTCATTTCAAAATCATAAAAAAGAGATTGTTTCCAATGACGCATCAAGTCATCTGATCAGTTTTATTGTTGTTTGTTTTCATACTTTGAGTTTGTTGTTGGTTATTCTTTATTTACTTTATTTTTTTACTCTGTTGTGCAGTAGACTGTGACATTACATGGGCAAAATCAGCTGATTTGTTTATTCTATTAAATACTGGTAACAAAATCTACCAATTGCATAGAAGCTGGAATTGTAATTACGGGAGTTAGAACAGTATTTTTGTGTTTATTTTTGCCATTTAACGCATGTAACGTCATGGGAGATGCTTGTGATACATACCGTCTTCTTTTCTACCGTGGTTTTCATGTGTGTTGCTATAGTTAATTAGCAGTATAATGTTATTTATTTTGCATTTTGCTGCAGAATAAATCACCTCTTATAAAATCAGTGTTGTTTGCCCGAACTAACGTCCCGTGTTATCAACTTTCAGCATACAAAACAATATGGAACCATTATAGACTTCTAGCAGAAAGTAGGGTATCTAACTAAAGGTATTTATCTCCTAAATCACATTATAAACATTAAATTTTTGAAGAGACAACATTTAATGGCCCTGCCGCGCTCCCTGCCATCCCCAAATAAAAAATTGCCCAAAAACCCAAAATTGGGTAATATTAAACTATTATACCATCAGATTTTAGGAAAGACTATGTTTATGAGCTATACTGCCCCAAAAACCAAAATTCATGGTCATACTTAAGAACCCTGACGAGGCCGTAGGCCGATTTTCCATACGAGGCGACATAACGAGATCCACAAATGGGACTGCAGCAGAGTGCCTTGGTAAGGCCGCAGGCCGAACTTTCCACTGGAAGGGCTTAGACCGAGTTCCATAAAGGGGCTAAAGGTAAACGCGGAAGACCTCCGAAACGAAATTTTGAAATTTTATTAATAATCTACAAGGTAGGGCAACAACAAACAATCCTCAGGATCTTCTGGGAGACATGATGCTACCTCTTCAGTTTGCAAAATTCAACTGAGCGAAGCTCGGTCTTCCGGTACTAAATTGTTAAACATTTCCCATCATCATCAAAAGAATATTTTACCAACAAAATATAATTAAATTTAAAACTTGAATAAATAGATTTTATTCAAAAATTTTAATCCTTGCTATATCAAATATTTTTATCTGATAATTTTTGTTGTATGTTGAAAACTTCAAACTCAGGTATTCTGATATTTGATGACCACTTAATTATGTATTTTGTGTTACAGGTATTGTTAAACTTGGCCCGAGTTATGTTCAATCTTCAGTACTTGGACGATGCCATCTATTTGACTCGGCGGTCCCTGGAGGTGCAGCCCCCTGACAAGAGTGCATGGCAGCAGTACTTCACTCTCGGAGAGATATTTAAAGTAAGTCCTCTTATAATGAGTGCTTTTTTAAATAGTAAGATCATTAAGTATTTTTCTACTAAACCAAAAAGTAGTACCCTTGGTACAAAGTGCGGCAAAAAAATCTGAGTGTTTTAAAATAAAAATAACACAAAAATTGACAGTGATTAAAAATATTTTATTGGTTATTACAGAAGGGTGTTCATGTAATGAGTGAAAATAAATCAACTTAATTCATCCATTTAAGATCTGAAAATAACGTCCTTTATATGACGACCTTCTGTAACCAAACATTCTTCAAGTCTACAGTAGTACTGAAGCTGTCCAACATCTTCTCTAACATTGCAGGATTAAGATTGGCGATTTCCTGGCTTATGGCTTCTTTCTTTTATTTCTTGTTCTTATGTTTGTCTAGTGTGTACAGTTTGTTTGTGTATACTCTTGATTTTAGGAACACCCATAAGAAAATGTCACAATTGCTAAGGTCAGGGGAGCCTGCTGGCCATGCAATACCCCAAAACACGAAACGACTTGGCCACAAAACGTACTTCTTAAAAATTCCACTACATTATTGGTTGTATGAGCAGTTGCTCCATCCTGCTGGAACCTCATCCTTCTGCAAACTAAATGGTTTCTCAGAAGTTCAGGGAAAGTTTTGCAACATCAAAAGATAACGTTGTGAATTGACAGTAACGGTTTGACCACCTTCTTCAAAGAAGAATGGACCAATGACACAATTTTTTGTTACCTCGCACCACACAGTAACCTTAGAACTATTTAGAGGACGTTCATGCAGTTCTTCAGGATTTGTAGCCGACCAATAATGAAATTTCTGTTTATTCATGTAACCATAAAGGTGGAAATGTGCCTCGTCACTTATCATGACAATTTTGTCATCCGTTATCAAATTGATCATTGTTTCTGCAGACGCTTGCCGATTCACATAGTCATTGGGCTTTAACTGCTGCTTAGTGGCCATCTTGTATGGGTAAAAATACTGATCAAAATGCAATATTCGTCTTACCGAATGTCAAACATGTGCAAAGCAACAGTTTGTTTTCGGGCTGGCCTCTGAGGACTGGCTTCCACAGCTGCTCTTTCTCAGTCGATATTCTCTGGTCTCCGAGCTTACCTTGGATGGCCTGTCGATTTCTGTTTAATATTGAAGCGGTAGCTGTGAAGTTTGATACCCATAGTAAAATTGTGTTGCGAGTTGGACTCTTCCTCTTTGACCCACATTAAAACGGAATTGGAACTGCCGCTGAACAGCAAAGTAAGATTCACCACATCAATAAAACAAATCGACAATAAACGCATGATGCTCATGCGACCACTGCTCAGTGGCTACTAAAAATGTCTACGTGTGGACCCTAAAACTACAGATCCCCATCACTCCACACCACTTGTACACAGTACAGCGCTGAAAACTGTCAGATCTTTTTGCCACACCCTGTATATACTATATTGTGTATGAATGGAAGGGTAGGTCAATACTACTTCACGTCTATGGGTAGATCAATAATACAGCACGTGTGGGTGGGTAATCAGGTCCGGATGTTATTTGCATACTTTTTTATTCCGTGTCCATGTTTTTTATTCCTCCTCCTTTTAGTTTGTTAGCTGGCTTTAAAAGCCACACGATATATATACTCCTTTTTGGCAGTGTGTAGACATCCAAATAGAGGTTTGTCTACTGAACAAGAATTCAACATAATTTCTTCTTTTTTTTTTTTTGTCAATCATTTAGTCTAGATAGTAAATGTTGGTACTTTAATTTATTTCCTGAAAATTAATAGTGATCATGTGAAGTAGTAGCCTGTAAAATTCAATATAAATGGTTAGTCTTTGAAATGAGAGTTGTTGCAGGCCTACGGGCACTACCAAGAGGCTACTCTGCATTTACGGCACTGCCTAGAGCTGAGGCCTGAGTTTGAGCCTGCGTTGGCCACTCTCAGAGATATGGAAGCTCTTCCAGACAACAACATTCACATCTACACTGTCCTCATCATCATCTTCCTGGTGAGTCGGAATAGTATTGTTGCAGTCCAACAGGGTTTTAAATAAAAGCATGTGACTTGTTTCTTTTATTTTCACTCACTAACTAAATCACACAACACGAGATAATCAAAATACAAATTACTGGGTACTATTTTAGCACTTGATATTAAACCACTTGTATTTAGAGTTATTAATGTTACTAACACCTAACTTATATTCATGCAATACTTGTAGATGGGATGAACCTCCCCTGTAGGGAATGGACACTGTTAAATCGCTTCTAAACTGGCGAGGGCAGATGTAACTACTGGAAATATAAATGGAAATTGACACAAGATCAGCCTTGTGAATGCAGGGAGTCTATCCAAACAAAGGATCACATAGTTACAGAGTGCACCCACACCCTGCGCTCTTTAACAGAGGGATTACGTACCATAAATAAAATCAGTGAGGCAGGTTTTAAATAGCTTGATGGATTGGATTTAGCTTTGTGTCAGGAGATCACTTAATACTTTTATTGATATAACATGACTTTTAGACCTTTTTCCAAATATAAGTATTACAGTTTTATATTTTTTAAATTATAAATTGTAGCCGACAAAAAACCATATGATATATGCAATATCCGACAGTCTTGATAAACTGTCTGTGTTTGGCATTCATCACTTAACTGTCACAAGTAAACTTCCACTCCAGACTGAAGGTAGTCATTCTATAATCTGCTGTTGCAATCTACAAGGTTTCAGATGTGTGATCTGGAATCATCCAGGAGCCAGTTAACCGCCATACTAGAAAATTATTACATCATCTAGTGGCTACTCAATTGGCCGCACAACCGGAACAAACCTGCCACAACCCGCCGTTTGAATGAGGGGGTGGAGCTTTCCTAAATTGGCATGTTCTGCAACACTTTAAACATTCAACTTAAAATGTATATATATATATATATATATATATATATATATATATACAGTAAACTCCCGATTATCCGCGGTATTGACTGGCGTGAATACCGCGGATAATCGAATATCGCGGATAAGCCGCAAAATTGCCGGTAATGGTTAAACAAAGGTTAAAGGCACTAAAAAACAACACAAAAGTGCTTTAAATAAGTTTATTATACAATACAAAGACGTAGGCCTACCTGATAACAAAACCTGTATTAATATCAACCATGTTATTGAAAAGTACTGTACTGTAATCTTCACTGTTTAACAAAAAAATCAGTCATTTGCATTTGTTTTTTCGTAGCAAAACTCTTTTTCTTTATTTGAGATTTGAGCTTCCTCAATACCATCTTGTCGCAAAGGGTTGCGTCGTCCTGCTCTTCGAGATATTGAAGAATATGATCGATGTGGCCTAATGCTTCATCATGAGTGACGGTCCTCTGCATTTCCTCTTCATCTTCATTGTCTTTCGGTTCAACCGATTCAATCCCTCGTACTTGATCAATAATGCTTTCATCTGTGAAGTACTCAAAGCCCGGATCATTGGCATCACATTCAATCCACTCACCGATATTTTCTTCATTCACGTTAACACCTCCGGCAACAGATTTAGCTAAATTAGCTAGGACACTCAGTGGAATGTCGTCTTCATCTTCCTCTCCCTCTTGGATGTTCTCTACATCTGGCAAAATCTTCCGCCAGGATTTCATTAGAGTAGACTGCTTGACGGATTTCCAAGCATTGTTGATGTCATAAATGCTGTCAAGAACCGTGTTGTCTTTGAAGAACGTCTTTAGATCATCTCCTTCATCAATCCTTTTCTTCAGCAAAGCCGTCCTGTATTTTTTCTTCATCGAAGCAATGACACCTTGGTCCATAGGTTGAATAAGGGCCGTCACATTTGGGGGCAAAAACTTCACAAAGAAATTTCCATCGTCCGATTTTAACACACTTTCTCCAGGGTGGGACGGAGCATTATCCAGAAGAAGCACAGCTTTTTCAGGTAGATTTTTTGACCTAAGGTGCTCTCTAACCTGGGGAACGAACTTGGTATCAAACCAGTCTTTAAATATTCTTTGATCCATCCAGCCTTTTTCCTGGTGATAGTAGTGAACTGGAAGGTTTTCGGCTCTTGTTCCTTTAAAAGATCTTGGTCTCTTGGACTTTCCTATCACTAACAGTTTTAGTTTGTGCGATCCAGACGCATTATTACACGGCATAATTGTAATCCGCTCTTTGCTTGACTTATGCCCTGCAGCTTGCTTCTCGGTCTCAAAAGCCAAGGTTCTTGTTGGCAAACATTTCCAAAATAAGCCTGACTCGTCAGCGTTATAAACCTGTTCATAGGTTAAACCCTCAGATTCAATCAGTTGTTCAAAGTAAGACTGGAACCCACTTGCAGCCTCTTCATCGCCACTCAGTTTCTCACCATGAAGCCCAATTTCTCTTATTCCGTGGCGTTGCTTAAATCTAGTCAACCAGCCTGACGATGCATCAAAATTTCCTTCTAAATTAAGCATTTCGAAAAATGTTTTTGCTTTCGCTGCAACAATAGGCCCTGATATTGGAGTGCCCTGACTTCTTACTTGACTAACCCACTCTAATAAGGCTGAATCTAGTTCTTCATAGGTGCTATTTTTCATGGTTTTTCTCTTTTTCATTGTCGATGTGTTGTCTGATGAAGACGCAAATTCTATCAACTTGTCCTTTTGCTTCATTATGTCCCTTACTGTACTCTCTCCAATTCCGTAGCGCAAGCACATTTGTTTTTTAGGCGCACCATTTTCAACACTTTTTATGAGTTCTAATTTATCTTGGATTGACAAAACCACTTTCTTCCTTTTAGCTGCCATTTTAAAAAAATAAAAAAACACTCAAAAGATAGACAGACACACACAACTTGGAAAACACACAACTTAACAAATCACAACTTGGCGCTTCACTAACGAAGCGAACAGCTCGAACGATTGAGTTACACTGAAATCAGAACTGACAATGCTGTAGTGATGCGCGTATTGTGGGGAGGGGGAGGGGAGTCAACAGTGGCAGGTGGCAGACAGGGCGAATGACCTCGCGCGTGCCGATTACTCATCGGTCACATGATTCATTTACGCGCCAAGTAAACCAAGGTCTACAGTCCCGCTGCTTGCGCCTCAAACTGCTCAAGCACACACAACGTACAGTGGATACCGATATACTGTACATACAGTACTGTACAATAATACTGAACTACTGTACACGTTTTGTACATTATTAAGTGTACTGTTTGCCGTTTTTACGATTTTTATCGCGGTTTTGTACTTAGTAGCTTTATTAAAAATAATTTTTTTTTTACCAAAATGCACCGCGGATAATCCGCAAAGCGGATAAACCGCCCGCGGATAATCGAGAGTTTACTGTATATACTTTTAAATAAATAAAAAATAAAATCCACTCACCAGACAGTCAAAGCTTTTATTAACAGAGCCACCACCCCAGCATGAAAGAATGTGTTTAATTTTAGTATTATTCTTTTAAATTTTTAACAAAACTAACAAGCCAAAGTAGCACAGGTGTGAGACCAATTTAGTTGCATCTTGTTAATAAACCTTCGTTGAAAATTAAACCGGGCCATTCATCAATACAATTCCGGGCCATGGTGCTGGGCGTGTAGGAGAGATAGTGCAAGCGAGATAGTGAATATCCCCCACCGCACCTCTCCTACGTCAATTGTATACAGCCTTTTCAAAATCTAGCCTTAGATATGATTTAGGATGGCTGCTATGTTAATATGGTGCTTATGTGGATATGTTCTGCTCCAGTTCTGGTGACGCTTGACACAGTTCACGAACGGAGGTTCAGTTAAAGTTTTTTTAATAAATCAAAGTGTTATATTGCTTTTATTGTGAACATTATTCTAGAATGAGCCGAAGAAGACCCCATGAAGATGACGATGGTTACGAAAGAGCATATAGGAAGAGGAGGATGGTTTCAGAAAATCAAGAAATCGAAGATCGTTTAGAATCACTAATCTTGCGAGTCGGTGAAAAGAGTACCTCCTCCTTAGAAAGCAACTTGGAAGGTCTTGCCAGTGTATTGGAAGCAGATTTGTCAACCTTCAGGGCCAAGATGCTGAGGATACTCACAGATGCCTGAAAAATGTTCAATTTACACAACATTGGTAGGGCTGTTGAATGTGAAAGATTACAATTTTGGAGGAGAGTTTGTTGAGCATATGGTGCGCACCCTGAAGGACTCGTTGAAAGCCTGCAACTGGGACAGAGCGAGGTACGCTCTGCGGTTTCTCGCTGATCTGGTCAACTGCTATGTCATTGCTGCAAATGTTGGACAACTTGTTAGATGTTGCTAAAGAGGATGGCGTTCCTAATGTTCGGAAAGACTGGTATGTGTACGCTGTGATGTCTTGCCTGCCGTGGGTCGGAAGAGAGCTGTATGAGAAGAAGGAACGAACGAGTCCAAGCCAACGGCCACCAAAGTAAGCAAATCGCAGGGCACGAGCGGTCTCAGGCAGCCTGGCAAACCACGACGAACCGTAACAAAAATGTACCAGTCAAACAACCCGGTACAACGTCAACATAGTTTACATACTTATAAAGATAAAACACTGAAATAAAGATTGAATTAGTAACAACAATAATTTAAATATTAGTGCTTCTTTTATGTTGTGGTTAATAACGTATGTGGTTACTTGCCAAATGAAAAATTTAAACAATCATTCAATAATAAACATATTTTTAAAAGAAAACAAAAATGGCTGATTTTGTTCTATCCAAGATCTTGATTTATTAACATGAATGTACACAGTCGTTGGAGAGGGAAATTCATTGATGCGCATGCTGGAGCTAGACGCCCAGCACTATGGTCCTGTCTGCATCTATGTGCATTAAATCATCCCAAAATAGGCTGATATATTTTTAAGCTATTTGTGTTATGAGAACCGAATATTATCATGTTAAATATAAACTAAAGTACACTATTAAAATGTTATTTCTCTAATGAGTTATCAATTGCACTAGCTTGATATAATTTTACTGGGTAGTGAAGGTTATTGTGAATCAGTTCTATGAAGTGGCCGTAGCTAAGTCTTAGTGCAATTCCTGCTCAGTTATTATGTACAGTAGAACCCCAGAAACTCAACATAATGTGATCTGAACGGGTGTTGACTTTACGAAAGTGAGGTTAATAACTAGACTACTTGAGGCTCCGTTAAAACTGTTTCATTACAGTACATAAAGACTAAAAATAAAGGTGAATATATAATTAAGAACAATTGATTATAAAACATAATGGATATTATGAGTGAAATAAAAAAAGCAATAAATTAAAAAATAGGCCAGTACAAAAGGAAAACTTGCAATTCTAAATATACAGAGTAGCAATTACTTGTTTTATCTTGAGAAAAACTTCGTTATTATGGACTGTTTTTCACTATTTATTCTCCTCCACGCTGCTTCATCACGTAAACGGCGAAGAAACAATATGTCCATTGGAGATGCACCAGTTTCCTCAAAATATCCTAGAGCACCCTCGACAGCCTTTAAACCCTCCGTATCTGACATTTTATCGAAGTTCAACTATTTCGTCGTCTTCAAGATGGTGTTCATCATCTTCTTGCATCCACTCTTCAACAAACTTTTTCTGAAGCTTCCTCACTCTCTGGAATCTTCTTGATCAGTTCTAGCAAGTAAGCGTCTTTCTTCTTCTCTCTGATCTCTTCAAATTCATTTTCCGCGTGGTCAAGTAATTTTCTCCATGATCGTACAAGAGTCAAAGGCTCAACTTTGTCCCAAGATGTAGAAATCCACCCTACAACATCTAGCAGATCAATTTTTTTAATTTCACAACCATATCCTGCCCTTCGTCTATTGCTTGGATAAGTGATGTGAGAAGTTTTCTTTGATATCGTTTTTTTGTAGATTGCAGCATACCCTGATACATGGGCTGACATAAAGCAGTGACATTTGGTGGTAAGAACATGGCTTTTACTTCACCATCTTTGTTCAACAACATCTAAATGTGTTGTTGCACTGTCTAAAAACAGGAGTGCTTTTCTAGGCAGGTCTTGATTTTATTAATTTGTCAATGGAAGGAACAAAAATAGTAAAAAACCACTCCTTAAATACTGTACCGTCCATCCAAGCACTTTTCTGGTGTTTATACCAAACAGGCAACCCAGTTACATTACATGTGTCAGCAGATCTTTTAATATTTTTAAAGGCACGGGGATTTTTTTGCTTTTCCAATGAGACAGAGATTTAGTTTATGCTCTCCTGTCGCATTACTACAAGCCAATATTGTTAACCTGTCTTTACTTTTCTTATACCCTGGAGCCGCTTTTCGTTTGGTGATGCTAGTGTAGTCGATGGGAGCATTCTGAAATTCAAACCACTTTCATCGCAGTTGTACAACTGTTCTCCAGAAATAACCTCCTTTTCGATTAGCTGTTGCAATCTTTCTTTTAAAACACACACTAACTTCATTTGCAGAAAACTTTTCCTCACAAATGTTGATCCCTCTCACGCCATAACCCTTCTTCCATCGATCCAGCCAGCCAGAACTTGCAGAAAATGCACTACTCTCTTCGTCACGAATTGTTCATAGAGTGTAAGGTCTTTTTCTTGCAAAATAGGCCCGAAATCGGTGTTCCTTTTTTCCCTGTGATTTCTGAACCTTGCATAAAGGGCCTCACCAACTTTGTCAAAGTCACCGCCTTTCATATATTTTCTTTCTTTTAGGGGGTCGGCACACATTCTTTTCGCACACCATTCTTCAATATCACATCTCTGTTTTTTCCATCGTTTTATTGTTCTCCGTACCACTCCCAAGTCCAAAGCAACTGTATTCGCATTCTCACCCTTTCAAGTTTTTTTAAAGCATCTAATTTAGTTTCCATTGACACATTGGTTTGTTTTCTTTTCATTCCTGATGCCATCTCAAAACAAATACACTAACCAGAAAACAAACATTTAGCAATAAACTAACAATTAATAAACAATAATCGTTTTAGAAGAGATTTTATAAATTTGTGTGACTGTGACAGACAACTATGACGACTCACTATTCAATGTGTTTTAAACTATAACCATGTCCACAGCACTCCACCAAGTGGCCACCCCTCCTAGGTGAGTCACAGTAGCCCCCTTTTCTCTTCAAAGTAGCCGCTCATAATCACCAAAACAAAATGTTTTGTAATTTACATTTCAGTATAAGGTGTTTTTAATTAAACACTCAGTATTTAAATACTGCATTGCTTGCGTTTTAAGTTTCTTTAATATATATTACAAAACCAGTAAGTTTTGTTCGAAATTTTACACCGTTTTCAGTGTTTTAATTTATTTTTATTTACTCAACGAGCCTGTCGAGTTTGCGAAGGTCGACTTTCCGGAATTCTACTGTACTTTGCTTTTGCTGCTCCTGTGGTTAAAAAGTAACGTTAAGTTGTTGGTTCCAAGTTAAGCGTAAGAAATTACCTGTCAATTCTAACTTTTTCTTTGTAAATACTTCCTTACTTTGTTTCAGCTGTGTACTATTGATTCAATACTACTATTTACGTTTTATTAAATTATTTATTCATCGACTATCATAAATTAATATTCTTACATATGAGACGCCGACACAACGTTGTTGGTATTTTAAGGCGAATATGAATGGTTATATGAGTGTAGTCTGGTAACTACCTGAGTTCAACTGTTCCTCAGAAAGGGCAATTTATTAATAGCCCAACAGCCAGGGCAACTAAGGGACCTACAGCTTTACATGGAATCCAAACCAAGTAGTGCTGGTCTGATTTTCAGCTAATTTACAAGCCTGATACTCAGTTATCTCCTCCACACAACATCCGCACAATGATTACCACCCAACATGGACACCCCAGACTTCTCTAGTAGTGTCCACGCCGATAGCAACCATCAAGCAGACGCTGTGTCGGTATTAAGAGGACCAAGCATCCAACCTATCGCCTACAATCTCCTAAACACTTTGTCCCCTTGTAGCTGCTGCGCCACCAGTGCCGACAGTTTTTGAATAATAACAGTTTATTAACCATTTTTGTTTGTTAACATATTAAATATCACTAATAATACTTTATTATTTTTTATTCTTACTAGTTATGAACCAATGACATGCTTCACCTTTGGATTTGTATGACATAATCTTAAGCCTCTTACATCTTTATAATAATATATAACAAATAGACTACCATTTTCTGTGCTTATATTTAACTAAGGAAGAAATAAAAATTATATTTTAAATAACTAATTCTTTCCATCCTGAAGTTGTTTTGAACTCTTTTAGGTGGGTTTAGGTTAAAATCCACAAATGGGACTGTAGCAGAGTGTCTTGGTGAGGCCGCAGGCCGAACTTCTCCCTGCGAGGCCGAGTTCCACAAAGAGGCCTGTAGGAGAGCATCTTGGTGAGGCCGTAGGCCGAGTTCCTCAAAGGGGCTAAAGGAAAAGTACCCAGGTGAGGCCGCAGGCCGAGCTTACCTCATGACCGCAGCAAGTGACGATGGTGTTGGCACGCGAAGTGTGCAGGGGTGTTCCCTAGTCTATATACCGTAAAGCTCAATGTAGTGACTGACTGACACTAAATGTGGAGGCACTTCCCGGCATCCTACCCCCCATAAACTGTATACTTGAATTGAAGCTCTCTGACTGAAACCTACAGGAAATGCAGAGATCCACAAATTGGAATGTAGCAGAGTGCCTTGGTGAGGCTGAAGGCCGAACTTACCCCCGCGAGACCGTAGGCCGAGTTCCACAAAGAGGCCCGTAGCAGAGCGTCTTGGCGAGGCCGTAGGCTGAGCTCTCCTATGAGGCCACAGGCTGAATTTGACAAAGGAGCTAAAAGCAGAGTTCTCAGGCGAGGTCGCAGGCCGAGCTTACTTGCGAGTGTAGCGATTAATGAGGTTGTCACACAAAGCGTGCAGGGGTTTCTCCGAGTACAAAATAAAACTATGAAAGTTTATTTTATGTGCCATTATTTAATATATCAACATTTTTAACCCATAATTTTTTAGTACCAAATTATTAATTAAATTAGAACTACCATTTAATTGTGAGCATAGTGTAATGTGTCTCATGAGGTTGTAGGCTGCCCTTGTCAGCTGGCCATGTCCCAGTCTCCAACATGCTTAAAAACTCTAAATAGAGCCCATCTCAGGACTGTTGTACCAATAGAACCAAGGTAGTAAATACATGTATATGAGTAACTAAATTGTCCCATCATTGAACAGAAATACATTTATCTACTAGAGACATGATTCTACTTCACAGGCGTTGGAAGTGCTTATCACAGTGGTGTCATCATGTGATTCCAATGACATGATTGTATTCTGTTTTACAAGTGTTGGGAGGGCTTATCACAGTGGTGTCATCATGTGACTCCAATGACGTGATTGTTATTCTGTGTCACAGGTGTTGGGGGTGCTTATCACAGTGGTGTCATCATGCGACTCCAACTTGGACTCAGAGTTTGCTGAGGTGAAAGCACATCGGCACTTTAATCGTGCCATGGCGATGCGTTCCCTCAAAATGGGAATCTCACCACGGGCCCTGCGTACCAAACGTCACAATGGTGGCTGCGGCTAATCTTAAAAACTACCACCACCTCTTTTTATACTCAGCACAAACTCCGTAGCAATCACCTCTCTAGGCATCTTCTGTTAAAAGCCATAACTTACTTTCTTTTAAATATTGCATGGTTTACATATCTTCGATTACATTGAAAGATCTATGTTAGATGTTCAATTTGTTTATGAATTTATAGGTTAGAAGAAGCAAAAGCTTAACATGTATCTTTGTTAACAACGTGTAACAGGCTCATTTTTGGAAACACTAATCAGTTTCAACTATTCTTGTATTTGAATTGTAAAAATTTAGTTTCCATTTTTTTTTTTTATATTTTGTTAATCTTAAGTAACTAACTGAATGATGAAATACACTTTTCAAACAGTAAGAAATGTAAAATAATAGAAATATTATAAAAAAGGCTTACAAATTTAAACAAATTTAAGTAGTAATAATGTTACTTTGAGAGATAATTAAATTATTGTGACTATTAAAACAAATAGTATGTGATATTTTCGAAGCTGAACGTTCTAGAAAAAAATGTATACAAATAATAAATTGAAATAGAAAATGTTTAAATTAATAATGGCTATATACTAAAAATATTACATTTTACCTCCATATATGTTAAAGAGAAAACACGACAAAACGTCAGCCTTAACTCCTTATTCTTGTTTACTCTTTGTGAGCAGCTGTAACATCAGTATGACTTGATTGAATAAGAATAATCTTAATTTTAAGCTAGATTAAAAATATCTAATGTCATACCTCTAACATTTTTCTCCTATTGTTTTATAAATATAAATTAAATGTTCATAATTGTATTTTTAACTATTACAGTTTATACAATTTTGATTTAAAGGTATACCTTATACCAAACATTTTATTTTTTCTACAGTATCAAGAAATATTTATCACGAGGGCAGACACATTCTTGTCGAAATTTTTTTTATCTTAGTTTCAGGGTTTTTTTTCTTAAGTTTCTGTAATAATTAACGCTTAGTAAATCATAAAAGTATTGTAAGGGTAATATGTTTCAGAATTAGTAAATGAGCGTCAGAATTATTAGATCATAATTCCTGGCCAAGTGCCCTTAAACCTAACCTAAAATTATCAGATTATATAGTAATGTCGAAGGAGCATTAATATTATTGATAGTTTACAAAAACTCTTAACTGTTGTTAGCTCATACTCCAAATTTTGTTTTTATCTTAGTTGTGAAACCCACTATCTTTTAAACAAGTTTATTAGTTTCAGTGCATTAATTAATGCCACAACAAAAGTAATACAGTGTTGTAAAAATATACATTTTCAAATTAATATCAACCCATAATACATTTGGTAGAATATTAAGGCATGGTGCAAGATGCACATTTTATAGTATTCTAGGCTCAAATTACCCTTGATCTGATTAAATCTTAAAAAGATCTACCTAATATGCTTTGAAGAGTAATTAATGACGTTAATCCTAATAAAAACATATAACCTTTTGAACAAATGAGTATAAAACTTAGGATACAGAAGGAGGTATATTTTGTAACAGAGCTTATTAATTCGTTCTTTGTAGAATTTGTACAATGTTAAGAAAATATTTCCTCTCCTAAAATAAAAAATTTAGTTAACCCTGTACAAAGCACACTGTCTTTTTCCTACTACTGAAAATGAGGTTATTTTAATTATCTGATCTTAAGATCTAGTTGCTCTGCAGGAAAAGTTGTGGATTGTTGTCTTAAGTTCTAGAAGAAGAGTTTGTGTATTCTTTATACCTTTTAGTTTATGTATCCTATCAATGTGGCAAGTTCCTATCTTCCTTAAAGCTCACATTCATAAAGCACATTTAAAAAGGAAGCAAATATAAGCCTAAAAACCAAAGGCTGATTGCTATCCAAAATATTGGAGAAACTATTCTTAAAACATGTGATCACTTAGGTAACAAAAATTCTTTCATCCAGTTTGATTTTCCAAAAGTCAAGTCTACCCTCAATGCAATCTTTGATTTTATCTGGAAAATTATTTCTTCCCTAGATATTCACGAGCATGTAACAGGCATTTTCTTGGACCTAAAAAAGCATTTGCTGTTATGAGTCACGAGCGTCCAATTACAAAATTATACCGTCTTAGTTTTAGAGGAATTTTAAAGAATGTCTTAGAGCTCATCCTACTTAAATGCTCGCAGACAAGTAGTGATTGGTCCTTGTGTGGATAACCCGATATATCGCTATTATAATCACAACCTTGATTGATAAATGCTGTACTCAGTATTGGGTCATATGCTGTTCCTCTTATTTATTAACGATGTATCAGTTTCTGTTGATGGGGAAAGTATTTGTTTATTTGCATGATCCATCATTCTCTTTATCAAATACTAACCTTAAAAAGCTAGAAAGTACAGGGCAGTTCAATTTTTAATCATTGATGGACTTCTAGTAAATTAGATCAAACAAAATACATTGGCTTAAAATTGAGATTCTCAACTTCTATTGGCTGAGTCATATTAGTTGACTCTGAAATAAATTCAAATCTGAAATAAAATCTGAAGAGACAGATTTCTTAGATTCGACAATTGATTCCAGATTAAAGTTTTCAAACCATACCAATAATACAGGAAGGAAACAAAGTTTTATTCACTCCAAAGACTGTTTATGCTAATAAAGAACTGACAATCATGGTCAATTTCTAAGACTAAAGAAGTTTGCTAATGGGACATACTTTGAACTCTTGCAATTATCTAATGTAATATAGAATTTTAAATAGAATTATTTTTTTCTCTTTTTTACAATTATTTCAAAATATAACAAGGTTATGTTTGCTCCAAATAACCTCAAAATACTAAATATCTTACAATGATAACTAGCAGGAATATTTCAGGAGCTTGAGGATCATTTAAAGCACTTGTGAGGTAACTGCTGCCCAACAGCCTGTCTCATGTTCTATAGTCTGTGCGCATGCTCATGTGTTAAACATTTAAAAATTAAATAAATACTTAGTAAAAAAGTTTTTAAGTAGAAAGCAGAATGTTATGGAAGTAAAGTACCAAAACATGCAACAGTTATTAAAAATAAACCATCTAGTTAACAAAATATAAATATTTTACATACAATGAAAAATAATAATGCTTATTTTTGTAGGTTATTAAATATTTATCATTCTTTTGATACTGCTGATGTTGACAAATCAGTAGAAATTTGAAATGAAAAAAATCAGAATTACACATACTATTTTCAAAATAACCAAGACATTATCTGGATACAGAAAACTATTCTTATCCTTGCAATAGTTTACTTAAGTCTATAAATTATGTGTTGGAAAAACATATAAACAAGCGTAGTTGTATTAAGTATTAGTAAGTACACAAATTTTTCTAGTCACGTTTATTCGTTATATTGTTTTTGTTTTTTTATTTGTTCAAAGCCATTAAAAGGTTTGTTTTAGTATATAAATGACTAGTGTTTCTAAAATATTGCAGTTTCCTGTTCCTTAACACCTAATAGAAAAAAGTGGACTAAGGATATAATGTAAGTGTCCTGTTCAACCATTACTTGTAACTAGTGAAAGTACAAATTGTTTATTATTGTTGTTGTTGAGTCAAGCCAATGAAGACACATCTCTGAGAAGTAAAAGGACAATGATTTCTGGTTTTGGTTGTCTTCTAGTAGGTCAACCAAAGCGCACTCGTTGCACTGCAGCTTAGAGTGAGACAGGGTAATATGGCTGACTAATAAAGAAACAGAAGATTTGAAACCTCAAGAAAATGAAAAATAGAAAGAGGAGGGTGAACAGGAGTGTGGAGTAGAGAAGGGGGTATGTTGTAGAGCCAGCTCTTCAGCAACTGGAAGGTCCTACTTTACCTACTTCTTTGTGCTTCTAAGAGATGTGTATTCATTGGTCAAGCTTAACCAAAAGAAGCACCTTTTCTGGGTATTTTGTATAGAAAATTGACAAAACATATATATGATAAATTTGTTTTCTTGAACAGGGAGTGAAAATCTTGAGTTAGTTTATTGCAATAGTTGGTATACTAACTTGTATTTTTTTAAATAAATAAATATTTAGAAAACAGTTGTATTTTAGATTAACTTTCACTTTATAACATAATTTTATAATTATTGTGATTTAAGTTTCTTTTTTTGTCAGTGAACTAAGCTTATCTAGTTTGCTAACTTCTTCAAATACCCAGGTGTTGGTAACACCATCAGAAAATTAAACATGTGACTTCTTTTGGTTGAACTGTGATTCTAATGTCCTAATTTAATCTAGTATAAATTCAATTTTAACATGGTTGTGAATTTGTTAATTTAATGGTTAATTGTGTTCATCGATTTTATTTTACTATTTTAAGTTGGCACAGCTAAATATATTTTCCATTTCTATAAATACAAGTTGCATTGACGAACAAATCTCAATGTATAATGTCTTTTAAAATATTGATGTAGGATTATGTGCCATATTGTGTGATCCTTCTCTATGTTTAATGATTTTATTTAGAGATTAACTTCTAGAAATTTGGTGTACTTACTTTAAACAAGTCAGATAATATTTTTTATTTCATAATTTTGTTATAAGTAAAGAAGGGCAGGTTAACCATTTAGTTCAAAATATTATTTTATGCAATTATTTTAAATCTCCAAAACAATACACTTTAATGCTGTGTAATTAACCTTTAGACAGTTCTGTAGTTGATAAATTAGTATAACATAGTAATTAAAATCATAGACTTGCAAATTCAGGAACAGTACATTATTTAAGGCAATCAGCCACTTGGTTTGAAGAACAGATCTTGGGTGTACAGACATACTGCAGTCTCATTGAACTAATTCATTTAAAATGTGATTTCAGTCAACTGAATTTGATCTGAAACGTCATTTATTATCAAAGAAGTGTTTGGTTGCAGTAATTAAAGTAGAACATAGTATTTTAATTTTATTTGCTGCCTAAAAGACATGAGCTTGATTCGTCAGATTCAAACTATGAACGAAAGCTTTGAGTAATTTTAGTGAACGTTCTTACTCTTCATACTTATTATTTGATATTAGGAAGGTGTACATTTGGTATCAAAAACTAAATTGTTAATCATTTGTTGTTAATAAAACAATTTCTGTATTTGCATAAATAATAATTTTAGTACCAGAATGAACAAGTGACCTTGAATATAGTTCAATAAGATGAATCTGAACAGAGAAAAAATCATTAATTATGAAAACAGTAAAATACTGATTTCGATGACAACCCGATGTGAATCTTCATTTTCTGTCGTAGCTTGAATTATAATCGATATGAATAAAGTATTGATTATAACACAATACAAAAATTACTTTTTAACTATAGTTATTCCTGTAAATGTTTCTTTTCTTTAACTGTGTTTAGGACATATTTAGTCTTGCAGTATTACTGATTACGTAAAAATAACTACTATAAATAATTTTATTTACTGATTTAAAAATATTTGATAATTTTAGATTCAGTAATACTTCAATAATTTATTTAAATTATATTAGGAATAACAAATAAAAATTGTATTAAAATGACTTAACATGGGGCCTTTTTATAATGATATGTTTAATGAGAACCAAATGAGAAAGTTAATAAAATTTTAAATATTTTTTCATGTTCTCTGTATCCACTTGTAAACAAACATCCAGATTTGATGTGACCCAACATTTTCTCTACTACTACTACCCTGATAAGATCATGTGCATATTCTCGGTCACCTTAGTTTAACAGGGGATTTATAATTTAATCATCTTTATTGAAGCAAACAAATTCGTTTATATGTACCCTGTCAGTCATATATAATCTGTCAATCACTTAGAATCTGTACCAGATCTGCTTTTGGAGCATAAAATACAATGTTTTAGGTGTCTTTGGGCATAATGAAGATACTTAACTAACTCTTCTCATATCATAAATATTTTTACACATTTTTACTTTTCAATGTCATTTTCTTAGATTGGAAAAAATGTATAAAGGGAAATATTTTGAGAGAAATGAAACTTGTGCAGGAAACAATCCTTACAATTTTGAGAACACAGCGCAAATGTTTGGGCCATACTAAGTAATTAGTGTTTCATTGTACCAAAAATGTCATGTGATTCACACAATCTATGTTTACACACCTTTCAAATCACCCATAATTTGTCCCGAATATTAACTTATGTGTTTACTACGCAGCGATTATTTACCAAACAAATTAAACCACCCATTATCAGAAGAACCATTTATTCTTCTAATACATGGTGTTTATTTGATCCTATATTAACAAATAGTGAACTTTAATGTAGTGAAGTAATCTCAAAATTTGAAGCTGCATAATCAAGTATAATTAATCTGTTGGACAATTGTTATAAATGAAACTGTAGTATGTTTGTTACGGAAGATTTGTATTCACTGAAAAATATTCAAGAATGTTGTTATTTGTATTCTTAAGTCTTACTTTTCTGACTGATCATGACTGCTATGTATAAACTTAAGGGCAATGGTTTTGTTCTGGTGTACTATAGTACCATATTACTTTATAAACCATTATTTATTTCACGGCAAGGATAATGTGTTGGTTCGTTTTTTCCCAAGTAAGTTGAATTATTTCTTTAAAGATAGTTTTAAGAATTGGTAAGATCTGACGTAATTATTAGACTGGAAATCGCTAGAGTTAACAGCTGAATTGATTTCATTACTGGCAGACTTGGTGCTTACTAAGTTATGTTTCCATTATCTTGAACAAGCTGTTGAATAAAGAACTGCTAGAACTTTATTTAACTTTGAGTAAAATGTCCATATGACAGACATTACATCAAACCAATTTATAATACAAAGTAATCTATCTATTTAAAGTACAGTTAACGTAACATACAGGGAGGCAAGCTTTAAGATTAAAATAGTTTATTAATTTGCACAAAAGTAGTTGAAAAGTAATGTTTTTAAAATATTTTAACTCTTAGTTAAATTTTGCTTCATTCCATCATAAAAATTGAATATTAGGTTGACTATTGATTAGATTTGAACAAGAACCAACACAATCTGTAATAGAAGAGTTACAAAATGATCTTTATTGGTATTTATATACCTCAAAATCAAAATTATTGTGCTAACCAATTTATCAAAGTTACCGTTTTATTTTCTTTGAGCTAAATTATTTCTTTTAATATTTCAAATAATACTTGTCTTACTGCCAAATGATATTTTACACATTGTTTTCTCAATTATGATAAATTGTTACAGTGTACAAAAAAATGCTTCTTTCTCATTCCCAATATGGTTATTTTGATTGTATATTATTTTTGTGTATATTATTTGCACTGAACATGACTGATATTACTTAATTCTAGTGATGTAATAAAATTAGTACAACTATTTTTGTATTTCATTTAATTTTCTCTTGAATCTGTATATGAAAGAAATTGTAAATACTATTGTAATTATTTATTTTGTGCCAACTATAAACCTTTGTGAATTTCAATTGTTCTTTGAGAAATTTCTTGTTTTAATTAACTAATGTTTATTTTTAGATTGGTTCCTAAACGGTTTTGTCAGTTCGCTGTCAAATGATAAAAACTTCATTAATAACATTATTATTTATTATGAAGCGTAGAAATGAAGCAGTTTTATTTACCATCATTTATCTTTTTCCTTTATAGGGTTAAGTTAAAAAACTCGTTAATCATAAAGTGTACAGATAAAGATTGAAAATGTCAGAATTTAAAACTAAGAAGCAGCAGTAATACTAGGTCTCATAAGGATGGTATAACACTTATTCACTAATATAAAAAAAATTTGTTGCCTTAAAAAATTCAGCATCCAAGTGAAGGGTGTTACAAAATACAACCAATGTGAAACAATCCCCACTATTCAAAAGACTGATAAAAACCTCCAGTCATAAATCCAAAGAAAATGACGTGAATTGCCATTCTTTAAAACTTGAACATATTGTGAAATTATTGTTACCTACCTAATCAAAATACATAATAGTATTAATCTAAAAACAATTCTATTTTTGAGTGTTTTAACCTCAGTGGTTCTTAAATTACACAATTATTTTCAAAATACAAGTACTTACAGACATCAAAACATTTTTGTTATTTTGGGCCAAGAAACCATAACCTTAAGTTTGGGAACATGCTGTTTTGGAGATGAACCTGTCTTTAAAATGGAATTGTTTATTTATGGAGTATGAAAACATTACAAAAGAAGTGTTGTCTTTGTCTTGATGTAATATATCTTTTCGGTATGTGCATGTCGTAGTTAAAGGTTTAGTACTGCCGCATAAGGCACATCCCTTGCAAGTGACAGTTGTCAACCCCTGCCAATACAACAATAACCCTGGTTTAATTTATTATGAGCGCTGCATATGGACAGGCCACAAATAGCATGGAACCTACAAGACCCAACCAGTAGTTGCAGTTGAGGCCTACAATCTGCTTGATTCAGACTTGAGAGAAAAGTCTGAGTCAAAGAAGGTCTTCGTTGTTCTGGAAAATAACTAATTAAATGAACACACAAGCTGTTTTCTGTAATAAGTTGGGAAGATCCTGCTGCTTTGTAAGACTGCAATGAGTCCAAAGCTCATTTTATCTTCCCTCATGAAACACCTTGATCAGTTTTATCCTCAATGACATTGGTGTAAAAACTTGCACACACAGTAGTATAAAACTTAACTCGCTTCGCCCCCACACCCGAATTGACAGTTAGGCTATTTTGTTGTTCATTGATAATTATTAGATACTGTTTTATTGTGGCCGCTTTAATTATGACAATTCTAGTTTAACATTTAATGGTTTGCGTATATATATATATCATATATTTTGTTTGTTATTTGCTTGATTGATTTTCTTTTAAGTTAAAAGTGGCTAACCTTATAGGTTAGGCTAACAAAGTTGATCAGTGGTTAGTTATATTTATCTGTGCTTATATCAATTATGGATGACTATTCGAATCAATAGCTTTACCTATTGTGAGATTCAGTTCTTATTTTTTCCTAGCAAACACAATAGATGGATAAAGATCCTGCTGCTTTGTAAGGAATGAGTCCAAGGCTCGTCTCATCTTCTCTCATGAGACACCTTGGTCTGTTTTGTCCTCAATGACATTGGTGTAAAAACTGTTATATAAACAGTATTATAAAACTTAACTCGCTTCACCCTCAAACCCCAATTGAGTATACCTCATGGCTTAATAAGTTGCTACTTAACTTTCCTGTAAATAATTAATCAGCAAATATACAAAAACAAAAATTGTGATGTTCACTTTCATTGGCAGTTGGCTCAAGAGGGAAGAAAAACGTACAGTATAATTTAATATAATGGAGAGATAGGAAAGTTGGAAGACAAGTTCACTAACAACAAAGTAGTAGTAACATATAAAAAGAATCACATGAATTTTCAGTACCACTGGCACTGTCTTCAGTTGAGTAGAGAGAGAGCTGAAGAAAGTGCACCAAGTTACAAAATACATTATAATTTGTAACTTGGTGCCTTGTAAAAGAAAACAGCTCATGTTCAGGATTCATTGGCACTTGGCAACACAACCCATTTGCCCAGTAATCAGCCAGGTTATATCTTCACTTTGAAAAAAATGCAATTATACTGTGTATAAAATATTGAAAAATATAGTTTTGATAATTATCACTATAATAAGTGACACTAAAGATCAGAAAATTTTAATTTCAAAACGAAAGAAACAATTATAGCATCAAATACATATCAAGCTGTTCCAACATTAAAACAAAATTGCATAAGGATCCAGTTGTTATAATTATTCTAACAGAGGAAATATATTTAATTAATTCGCTCTCACAGCAGCAAAAGAAACACCAGAATACTTAAGCACCTCGCAGCATTAGTTCTTTTTGGTTTGCAGAAAACATTACCCGTTGTGCAATCAGGACAAATAAGACCTGCTCTGGGTCACTTGTCTTGAGTCAAACAGACCCTGTTGAGGTTCATAGTATAATATTGAATTTTAAAAACTCTAATTCAGCTGGGTACAATGGTATAACACACAGGCTTAGTCGTCATTGTGCCCTGAACATTAGTAACGCCCTTGCAGAGGAGATAAATGCGTCATTCTCAGTCCTGCAAAATCTATAACAAACCTTAATAATTTAAAGATGGTGACTCGAGTATGCCTGAAAACTGGCGCTCAATTGCCAATGTTTCGACCGTATCTAAAATATTTGAATACGGTCGAAACATGGACGAATATGGATCCAATAAGATTCGTTCATAGACTTTTAAATGTTTTAACTAAACAAAACATGTTAAGTAAAGAGCAGTATGGCTTCATGAAAGATAAAAGTACAACAGATGCGATGATTGATTGCGTAACTAAAAAATTCACAGCACTGGATGAATAATATAAAGCGTTAGGCGTATTTTTGACCTACAGAAGGCCGTTGACTTAATAGACCACAATATACTTTTTGAAAGACTAAACTACCTTGGAATCCGTGGCTTAGCTCTAGATTGGATCAATACATATCTAAATAAAAGATCTCAAAAAGTAAATATAAACAATTGGAAATAAAATTGTTGTACGTCGTAAAAGCATTTTATATTTTGTTAAGACCATTGTTATGAAAAATAATGCATCTAGACCGGAAACAAATTAGCCGGTCTAGTCTCTCCACGAACTACACATACCACGAGCCAACCCGCGCCGTTTGGATAGTTGGCTCGCGATGGCTCGTCTATCCAACTAAACATTAAGGCATCAGCAACTCGCCGAGTCCTACGTCGTGTAGATACACGTCGATACTTTCGGTAGTACGTTAGACTCCATTTATGCAGCGTGTCGAGCGAAGCGCGCCGTGTGGACGTCGTCCAACGCGTGAACAAAATGTCACGCTATCCGTGAGCGTCATATTAAGATTATGGATCCAAGCGTGAAGTATATCTTAAAAGAAAACAAATTAAACGTTTATATTGTTCTGGTTAATGTCACTTTTGTTCGTAAAATCAGGGTAAATCACAGCACATACTTCTACCCATGCATCTCTCTTCATAACTTTGTGTTTGTATTCCTCGTTTCCAGAATCCCAAATCACCGGTCGAGACTTCTCTGCCTCTATTAGGACTTCAACGTCTTCCATGACTGCACACAAGCTCTACTACCTCTGAATTAAGCTGGAGCGACCTAAACAAACCCCCACCCCTACATCAAGAGGTCGAAGAGGCGCTCACTCGACGCGCATTATTGGGCGCGCGCCAAATGACGCTTTTCATAAATAGCTCCAATGTTACTAGAGGTGCGCGCCCGACGCATACCCTTTTATGCAGTGCGTCGAGCGACGCGCGTAATGTATAAGCATTACGTCATATGGGTCCCTTTATGCACCGCGCCTGACGAGCACCCTCTAAAACATGACGCGCCTACCTACGTTACGTGTGTTGGGCGTCCGCTAGTAACATTACAGCTTATGGAGCTATTTATGTTCTCCGTGACGCGCGTCTTTTGGCGCTCGGAGAACACGTGACATTTTGTTCTCGCGTCGGAAGACGTCCACACGACGCGCGTACTCGACGCGCTGAATAAAAGGGGTCTTAAACTCATGATCGTTTCTTTCCCGGTGTTCTTAACTGTTTGCGAGAAGTTAATTTATGAAGTTTTTTTGAAGTGTTTTACATGTGATTATGTACTAAAATGAAAATATATTATGTATTTCTTGTAATTGTCCTTTTACCTTTGTTTGCATCTTCCTTATAAAAACATTGTGAAAATACAAAACAAATTTAATTACATATTTCGGTAATTGCTTCAGACTCTACTGTGATATTTGCCCCCCCCCCCCAAATACATTCTGGAGCCGCTACTGACTATATCACGATACTTAGGAACGTTTAGAAGTCTTGTGCAAATACCTATGCACATAGGTTGCCCCTTTTAATTAACCTTGGAATCTACTTTGTTTTGGTATCAGACAGAAGGCAAGTTGTAACAGGGATGGGGAATACTCAGAACTCAAGGCTGTCAAACACGGAGTGCTACAGGGCTCGGCGTTAGGTCCTTTCCTGTTTGTTACTGAGATTAATGATCTGCATTATAGTGTGTCAGGTAATTTCTTGTTATTTGCAGATAGCACTACACTTTTTCCATTTATGAAGATTTTAGACTAGCACAATCTGTAGTGTCTGAATTGCTTGGCATTGTTGCACATTGGTTTAAGGGAAATAGGGAGCCTTATACTCACAGAGTTTCCTCTTCTTGTTGGTCGTGGTAATATTAAAGAATATGAGATTAACCTAGGTAACATCAAGCTGTTTAATTTGGCAATGCAGACAGGAACACCATTTATCCTTGTAAACCACAATCTTCAAACGGGCCACTACTTATGAAGTGGTCAGCACTTGAATGTAAAAGGTAAACAATTGATATGTTTTAAGTTGAGTGGGTGGTTTTTTGGAGTGTTGCCAAGTCGACTGGGCCCTGCTGTAGATCCGAAGACCTTTTTATAGAATCCGACATACCGGAACAAAAATATGACGATATTTAAGGCAATCTAAAATTTAATCCTAATTGTGATACCTCTGAAATCACTGTCTTTCATCAAAATATTCAATCTGTTGCAACTAAAATATGTCCTTTAGAAGCTCTTCTGCACTCTCACAATGTGAATATAGCTTGTATTACTGAGCACTGGCTCTCACTGACAACCAGACTACTTTTCAGGTTGAAGGTTACAGTTACAGTGTAAATAGTACATGCGCGCGTGTGTGTAATTGTCTTTTTATCTTTTTAGACCTTATATAAACACTGATTGACTATGTTCCAAACACTATTAAATGTCAATGAACAATAAACGATTGATTTGAATGTATAAAAAACACGTGAAGTTTTATTTATATTATTAAATCATTGCTCTTGTAATGGCTCTGTGAAGCTTTTACGTTATATTCTTGATCCCAAACTGATATGGGATGAACATGTTAGTTATATTTGTAAGAATTTAAGCAGAATGATTAATTTTTTAAGGAAACTTGATACTGAGCTGCAAGTAATTATTTAAGACAGGCCTATTTTGCTTTTTTCCAGGTTCATATTTGTTATGGTATTAGGTTATGGGTTCATGCGACCAGTGTGAGGGTAATACTTCTTTTGCAGAAGAAGTTTTCAGATACCATTGAAAACCATTATTCGTAAAAAGTTAGTTAGATATTGACAGTGGTAAATTTGTACATACTACATTGTTTTGTAGCAATTGAGGAGAAATCTGTATCTAAGCCTACAAATAACAGTATTCATAAATATGATTCTAGAAATAATGCTGATTTTTTTACTGCTAAATATAGGCTTGACAGTAAGTGTCTTAAGTGTTTCCCCATTACACGTATGAAATTTTACAATAGCTTACTAATTCATATACGAAACCTACCGAAATCAAAATGTCAAGTACTGTCAAATATTTGCGTACAAAACATTTATTTTATTACTGTGGAGTTTTTTTTTAATTTAAACGAGTTTCCCTCAGAGGGTAATATTGAACTTAGTGGTATTAAATTGATAACAGACAAAATAATAGTCCTTAGTGTTTACAGATCACCAAAGGGTAATATAAACACTTTCTTTTTGAATTTTGAATTAGCTGTGCAGAAAATCTTGAAATTTAATAGTGGATATAAAGTGGCTATATGTGGCGACTTTAATATTGAAATGGCTAATAATGACAAACCAGAATCAAAAAACATTTCTAAACTTGTTGAGAACCTCAAATTTACATTGCATGACCAAAAATCCTATCAGATTAATTGCGTGTATTGATAACATTTTAGTAAATTTCCCAAAATCATGTTTTGAAGTTGAGCAAATTAATGGATGCTTGGCAGATCATGAACCACAATTGCTAAAGATGAAGCATATTTCTAACTCTAGGCCTATAGCCAGCAGAGGCAGAGAAAACAAAATAAAGAACAATTAGACCTTTTTTCTCAGTGTTTCCATAGTGAACAACGGGACATTATTTCAGATTATAAAAACAGGGTAATAAATTTAGGGACTTTGTGTGAATATCTCTTTAATTGTATAACTGAATGCTGGCATTACTGCTCCCCCTTAGTTAAAAAACCTAGTCGTAACTGTAAGCCTAGCTCAAAATACCATAAGTTAGGACCTAACTGGTATGATAAGTCCTTGTTAGATTGTAAGAATAAAATGTTAGCATATCATACTAAGTATAAAAATCTTTGTAAGACAAATTCAGAGAAATCTTTAGATGCACATAAAGCCTACATTGCCATGAAAAAAGTATATAGGGATAAACGTAATAAAGCAAAGGAAACTGCTTATGAAAATTATATAGAAAAGTCAGATAACAAATGTAAGGCTGCATGGACAGTAATTAAAAGTGAGAACACATCAGCTGGTTCAAACAGTATTCCACTTGATCCAGAGACTACAAACAACTATTTCATTAGCTCTGTAAAAGAATTAGGCAATAGTTTAGACCCCACAAATGTATGCCCAACAATTTTAATGGATCAAAAGCTAGAAAAGAAACACAATTTTTATTGGAATGAAATTACACCTGATGATGTAAGTTAGTTAGAGTGACATCTAAATTATCAAACTCAAAGTCAACCGATTATTTTGGATTTTCAAACTTTGTCTTAAAAAATATAATTCAATATATATGTAAGCCTCTGGCTTTTGTTTTTAACCAGTGCTTATTGCACGGATATTTTCCAGACCTACTTAAAACAGCGAAAGTTATTCCAATCTTTAAGAAAGGTGACAGAGATCAACCTCAAAATTATAGACCCGTATCAATAGTGCCTATATTTTCTAAAATATTTGAATCCCTAATTTTTAATAAAACAAGTTTCTTTTTTGAGTCGAACAAATTAATAAATAATAACCAGTTTGGGTTAAGAAGGGGCAAGTCAACCGGAGTTCTATGGTGTCACAGGCACTGAGTTAGAAATGTTTAAATCCTATCTTAAAAACAAAAAACAGTTTGTTAGTATAGATGGCAACAACTCTTCCCTTAAGGAGGTGTCAACTGGTGTTCCGCAAGGATCAGTTCTTGGACCTTTCTTGTTTATAATTGCCATTAATGATTTACCATTTAATATTGATATCGATTCAGTATTATTTGCTGACGATACAACTGTGTTTAAAGCATGTAGAGAATTAGAACGCTTAATTGACTTTATGACAACAGCAGAAAATTCTGTTCTAAATTGGTTTTCAGTAAATAAACTTGTTTGTAACCAGGAAAAAACTCAAAAACTTATGCTTAGTTTATCCCAGGATTGTGAACCTGATACGGTTAAATTGCTTGGTATTCACTTGGATTCAAAGTTAAATTGGGAAACACATATAAATAAGATTTGCAATAAATTAGCACGTGTTAATTATTTGTTTTGGAAGCTGAAGCCATTAGTAAGAGAGGAATACCTAAGAACAGCCTACTTCGGCCTTTTTCAGTCGCATTTGTCTTATGGCATTTTGCTCTGGGGCCATTCTTCACATACCCATGAATTACTTTTGATGCAAAAAAAGATTGTGAGGGTATTATCTGGATGGAACTGGCCCAGTTGAACATTGCAAACCTCTTTTTATCCAACAGAAAATTTTAACAGTCATTAACCTTTATATATACAACACTCTTTTACACACAAAACTTAATGCTCATGATTTTATTAAAAGAAAAGATATACATGGATATGCCACCAGGTTTTGCTCCCAAATTGATATTCCACAACATAGATTAAGCAAGTCTGGTAAATCTCACAAATTATTGGGTATAAAATTTTTTAACAAACTTCCACAGGAAGCTTATAATGCTAGCATAAATAGTTTTAAGACCTCCTTATATGAATGGCTAATTTTAAATCCATTTTATACAATATCTGAATTTTTGGAAAGTCATGTGGCAATTGGATTTAAGTAGGCTAGGCTGTTAGTGGTTAAGTTCTATTATATTCTTGTATTTGTGACGGCTCCTATTCCTGTACAAAAGGTCAATGGAAATAAAGTATTTTGTATCTTTTTTTATCTAATTTTGCCAACTCTTTTGAAGACTAAGTACTAAGTATATAATTATAAGTATATATATAAGCCATTAGAGTAGAGCTCGCTGAAGTTTGCCACTTTTATTATCTGTGCATAGTTTTTTTTGTTTAAATATTTTTTTTTGAGTGCTCAAATAGTTTGACTTTTTGATTTGCATGTTGTGCTTAGATTTAGTCCACTCATAATTATTTGACTAGCCTAATACTGTTCTGTACTTAAAAGCTAAATAAAATCTTGAATCTTTTAAGTTACACATTTTTATAGCAAAAATAAATAAACCTAATACACAAAATTGCAAAAAAGTTCCCCGTATTGCTAGGCAAATAGCACTACGGAGGCCAGCCCTGTTTCTCACCCTAGGCTAGTGCTGCTGTTAGTGTTGGTATTTGTCACTAACGACGATCTGGGTGCTAGGATGATACAATTTGTTTTTCTGTAATTCCACTTCTTTGACATAACTGTCCGTGTCCATTCATTCCATTCTATTTGCTTATTACTTAGTCTGCATTAGCACTTTTAGAGCATAGGATTAGCATGAACAGGATCAGGATCCACAGTGATATGTCTTATGTGATATCGTAGGTTCACTGGTTAGTCAATCGAAATCATAACAGTCGTGTGTTGTGTTTGTGTTCAAGAAAGCCAAACAATAAGGACTTAGGTTAAGAAATATGTGTTGTGAATGTTTCTTTATATACGTTAATTTGGTGTACCTTGTCTTCGGATAGCCAAAGTGTAATGTTATGTCGAATCCTTTCGGATGCGGGAGTGGTAGTGTTAAAATTTCCATAATAGTTGTTTGTTTATATACATACAGTACTGTTGTATGGTAACATTTCACAGCACAGTATCCTCCGCTAGTTAGTGATCAGTTTTTATCGCACTGTAATATAATCAATAAAACATATTCAACCTCTGAATTTGGATCGAATGGTTTCTTGGTCTACTCATTAAAAGGTAAGTAAGATTATAATTTCATTATTTGTGAACACTGTTATTACCGGTGTTGATATTGTTAACAGAGGAGACATGGGTGTAAACAAAAAAAGTGTAATTGCCAATTTAAACAATTAGCCTACTTTAATTTGACATTTGACACACCTTAAATCTCAAATTTGAGCAAAACAGAAATGAATAGTTTTAATTTTGTCTACATTTAATCTGTTAATGTCAGCAGACAGTGGCGATTACTCCATAAGAGCACATGAGCATGTGAACCCTCTGTGAGAGTTGTAAAAAGAAAATGTACAGCATTTAAAGTTTTAAGAAATACACATTGAAATCACGAAATATGTGATTAAATGCCTTTTAACCTCTTAAACATAAGAAAACCCAAAGAAGCGCCTTCAGCTAGCTTCCGCTAATCCCGCAGTATTGTCACACAGTTCCGCAATATTGTATATGCAAGGCCTATCAGCTGGTCTGTGTGGAAGGCAGTGGTGGGGGCCGTTTTTTAATAAAAGCCAGCGGTGCACACTTGCCGTGTGCTCCACTATAACTCCTCTCACTACGGTATGGTTGCACTGTGGCAACAGAGCGTCTGCACGTAGTGTGTTGCAATGAAAAAGTTTTTGGTGTGTTTGCCAGCAAAAAAGACAGAAGGATGTGCTTCAATTTTAAGCTCTTTACATAGAAAGCTGTTAAAAGGTTTTTTTTTAACTACAATGCCTGTAATGTCTTACTGTAGGTCTACTATACATAAAGTTATCATGACAATGTAATATTAAGTTTTTTCTGTATAGTGCATACCCTATAAAAACAGTTTGGGTAATTATGCACTCTCTTGCCACCTCTGAAAATACGATTTCATGTTGGAAATGTGACGAAATATGAGTTTATATCTCTTGAGGGGTTTGATTTAATCTGCGGAAAATTCGTTCTTTACCGAAAAATCAAAAAATTAGTTTTTTATCTGATGATAGTGAAAAAACCAACTTTTTTAAAATTGTAATTTTTCGACATTTTTTTTATTTCTCGTGTTTTTTATGCTGAACACAAATGAATGGTTTTGTAGTAAAATTATTTTTTCAGCTCGAAAAATGCATTTTTTACTGACATAACCAGACCTAACCTAACTTATCCTAATTGTCTATTTTCTCAACAAAAATTCGTAATTTGCGTTATATTTTAGTGTTTGGCCTCCGTGACGGCATGCCAGCCCTCACTCCGGCGGGAATATAGGTGAATTCGGTTTTTGTCATTAATAGTTGTTGTATATATAATGATCACGTAATGGCCGCTAATTGCGATAGTAGTTTTTCCGTTATATCTCGAGAAACATTTGTAATAGATCAAAATAATTGATTGAAAAAACATATCAAAATAAAAAAAGATGATTAAAATAACATTTAAATTAACGGAAATATGACAAAAATACTAAAAGTTGTAACATTGGTTTTTTCGAATTTTTCGGTAAAATATGTTATTTCCGCGGAATAAAAAGCATATCTCATGAAAATACAGTCAATTCTAGACCCATTTTAAGCAAAATGTTCCAAATTTGTTTGGTGGCAAGAAAGTGCATAAATACCACAATTTGTCTTTAATGTATTTATGTATTATAATTAAAAAATACGTTATTTAATTATATAACCAATTAATTATTTACAATTAACTCTTGGTAGTACAGGTGATGTTTTTCATTTGTATAACAGAAAAAAATTATTATTAATGCGCCTAACAGAAAAATTAAAAACTACTTAGCTTTTAAACTTCAAAAATTAGTTTACCAAACAACAGATTTTAAAAGATGACAGTATATTTTGGCTTGACTTAATTGTTAAAATATATAAAATTTCTTGTTCTTTGTTTGCACAGCTATGTCAACCAATAACTATTTTATATCTTTAAAACTTAGTTTGAAAACAATATGTAACAGCTTAAGTATAGTTTTTAACTACGTTAAATTATGTTGTAAAATAATTAAAAAAGCATGTTAATGGTTACAATTTTTACAAAATTTTACTCGTGCACTTGTACTTGTGGGGTACAGAGTCCTTCCCAAACCCCCCAGTGTGTGAACCCCCACTTTACTAGGTCACAAAGCCGCCACTCTCAGCAGATCTATCATGTTAAGCCTATATATTTTTACAATTTGTTATAACTTAGCTAAACTTTTAACAAAGTTACTATAATGTTCTTATCAATAACAAATATTCTAAAATTAGTTTAAAATTAACTTAAGGTAGGCCTAATTATGCAGTTCTTATTTAACTCTATAATGTTTTAAATGTCTTATCTACTAGGTTAACTCAAAACGGCACAGTACTGTTTTATGAACCGTGCTCGGCAGCAGTGTAAAAAAGTACTGAGGTGCGCATCACCGTCATGATTCTAATACACGTTTGTATATAAATCTTATTTCATTCTTTTATTATGATTTATGATCATATGAGATTATAAATAGTTTATTATAAATATAATTTTATTTTAAATACACTGAATAGAATGTAACAGTTGTTTAAAGCTTTGTATTTTTTTTACCATTAAGATAGTTTACATAGCAATGAATGGTAGTTATTTATTTATTTAATTTTACAAAAATGCTACAAAACAGGCAAAGCCCAATTACATTATAGCATTAAATATATATCTAAATAATGAACAGCATGCTTACATTAATTTACTACAGAATATAATACAATAGGTCTATAAGGTTTTTATTTTATTTTTTATTTATTTTGTTTTTCCAAGAGCACTATAATAAAGATAAATTGAAAAAAGCTAAGCGTAAAACAATATCCAAGTAATAAATAAGTTCCCAATCATGGACAAAATAAATTATCAACAAACATCTTTAAAAGACAATAATCAAGCACTATAATTGACAATAAATAACAGTGATCAACAATAGGACAACAAATAACAATAAAGGATTCAAAAATTCAGACGAAATAACAACAATACATAGAAATATAACTTATAAATACATCCAATAAATAATACAATGCATATAAATAATTGAAAATTTATTTTACTTAATGATTTACTAAATTTAGACTGAGAGTCTAGAAAAATATCAGTATCTGTGATTAAAAGAGAATTGTAAAGTCTCACCATAGTATTGATGGACGAATTAGACCCAATATTGGAGCGGGCAAAATGAGTGGAGAACAGCTGCCGACTACGGGAGTTTGAACGAGGCACAGATATATTTAATCTAGTCAGTAACGTCATATCGTCGATCACGCCGTTCACCAATTGATGCAAATAGATTAGCATTCCTATTTTTCGCCTCCTGTATAGTGAATCAAGATTAAACATTTGAATTAGCTCAGAATATGGAACTAAAGTTGTATAGTAACCAAAAGCTTTAAAATACAAATATCTCAAAAACCTTTTCTGAACACTTTCAATTACGTCTACCAAATTTGCAACGTGCGGATACCAGACAACAGACGCATACTCAAGCTTAGATCTAACAAAAGAACAATACAACAACTTCAAAGTATTCACACTACTTAAAAAATTTCCAGATCTACGAATAAACCCTATAACGGAAAATGAAGATTTACAGATAGAAGTAACATGCTCATTAAAGTAAAATCTTGAATCAAAGTGCACACCGAGATCTTTTACTGAAGACTTTATATCTAACACTTTATTTCCCATTAAATAGTTATAATGCACAACATTTGATTCCAACTTTCGTGTGACAGACATACCAGCGCATTTGTCCACATGAAAACGTAAATTATGTTGACTCCAAACAAATAAACGATTTATGTCCTCCTGCACCTTTATACAATCAGCAACGCTTTCAATACTTCTGAACAATTTTAAATCGTCAGCATACAGTAAATAATTGCAATTCAAAATGCAGCCTTTAATGTCATCAATAAACAAAACAAACAATAATGGGCCCAAATTTGATCCCTGGGGTACACCAGATTCAACTAAAAATTCAGAAGATGAAATACCTTCAAAAGATACATATTGCTTCCTACCCCTTAAATATGAACAGAAAAAAGTTATTAATGAATCAGACAAACCAAATGAATTTAATTTGGAAAGAAGTGCCAAATGATTTACTTTATCAAACGCTTTCTCAAAATCCGTATATAAAACATCAACCTGATTATTAATATCTAGGGCAGAGAGACAAAATTCAGAAAAATTTAATAAATTAGAATTTATTGACCGGCCGGGAAAGAAACCATGCTGATGAGGACTGATGTAATTTTTGACATGCGTGAACAATCTATTATGTATAATTGACTCAAAAGCCTTCACAGGAGCCGACAAAATAGATACTGGCCTGTAATTCTTAATGTCTGACCTTTCGTTCTTCTTGCAGTTATATTGCAATGAAACAGAACTGTCACTAAATCAATATCCTTTAGCTGAGCTTTGCTCATTGTTTACTTTGTAATGTAGAGCCGTTTAAGCTCAAATGATTTTGTAATGTAAATCCTAATGACAAATGTAACATTAGGCCTACTAGAGAGTGAACGGGCATCAGTCTCAGAAGACTGATGACACGACCTGATCACGGTCATCTCGCACTCGCGAAGTTGAAGTTCTGTTGTTCAGTTGTTTGTCATATATAATTCTAAATTTCTAAAGTACCAAGTTTATAAATTTAAATTAAATAGTTAATTTATATTTCTCAAGCGAATAATATTTGTAGTGGAACTAAGCAAGAAACACATTATAATGTTTTATCAAAATACTATTTTACATTCAATAAAAGTCTGGTGCAAACGATCTTCAGTGTTCTTCTTGAGTTCTTCTCTTAAAGCACGCCTCTATATCCACATGGTCAACTGCTCCCACGACATACAGTACCTCAAGACACTACATGAGTTGCTGTCTTCACAGTGATACCACAGTGGAATATCACTCACCAGCGACACTTCCATTGCAGTGCTGTGGAGCTAGTGTGATGCTAGCGCTCTTAATGGCAAGATCATAAAACTACACCTCAGTAATGTTGTGTGGCATTTTGTCTTTCTACAAAGTGGAATAATAACAGAAAAGTGCCATGATAGATCAGAGACATATGTTATTTGACATTTACTAACAACAGTGTTGGGTGTAAATAGTGCAGAAATATGCACTACTCTGCTCCCATCGCTAGGATCACTAGCGTCGTGCTTGCCACCAATTTTTAACGGAGTGTCGATACTGTATGTTATAACATTCTTTGTTGTTGTTTTACATTAAATTGTTAATGTAAAACAGGCCTATTATTAACTCTCTTACTGGCAGAGTGTGCTTTTTTCTGTAGTGGCAAGTGTTGCCATGGCCTCAGATATCTGTTATTATCTTAAACATTAAATGAATAAAATGAATAAATGAATTTATTTCCAACTAATAATGACAATTATCCATTTACATAGTAATTATTTGGAAATGGACTGGCCATTATATCGAGTTATGTGACCAGTTTGAGTAAAGAAAAAAAATATAGGTATATTTAAAAAACAAAGAATTAATTAATTGAGTCTTGCAATACATATAATTGCAAAATAAAAGACAACAATCGCCACCTGCAGTGTTTACATTTCTGAAAATATAAATTTAATTAAAGTAATCTAAAACTATAGACATAGATAATTCAAAAAAAAAAAAAAAAAAGAAAACATGAACAAGAGAGCTGTACATGTGTTTTATGACAATGGATGGCTTCTAATCAAGAACAACACAAACAAATCATTTTATGATATAACAATATTAAAATAGCTTATGTCTTGTTGCAGTGAAAGCCAAGTAGTTGATTTTTCACAAAAAGTTTTCAAATTAATTGCATTTCTAATATCAAGTGGAAGAAAATTTAAAAATGTTGTTCTTAAGTAGGCAAGTGAATGTTTAAAAATGGCTTTGTTTACTTTTGGCAGTCTGTAATTTTTGTTCTAAGTTTTTACAACAAACCCCACTGTAATTTTTGTTGTAAGTTTTGTAATTATTAAGCTACAACAACGTTTTTGGTCTGTATGGAATCTTCATTAGTTGATGGTTACAGTGATATGCACAGATAATCGAATATTTGATATGATATAATTATTTCGAATAAGAAAAATTTGCCGTTTTCAGTATGCTAATCGTTTGTAAATAACCTATATGACCATGGAAATTTATTTAGTAGGTAATTATGTGTTTTAGATTATTTATGTTGATCAGTGTGTATTAGGGAGTGTATTTAGCAATATTATAATAATACTGGCACAGTACCCGTCCTTCGTATAGAGTTTACGTTGATTTATATTGTGCTTATTATATTCAGTAATACAAAACAAATACCTACTGGCATCTGTATAATGCAAAAGTGTGTTGTGGTCACGGTACCCCCAGGAAAGAAGAAGGTAGGTATCAGGCACATTTCCTATGATGTATGGGTGAAATGGCAACAACAAACACTTAAAATACTGTTGTAATTGCCATAATTTACAATTCTAACTGATAAGTGGTTTAGCTGAATGCTCCCATGCGATTGGTAGATTTAGTTACCAGTATTTTTATCGAATAATCAAACCAGGTGGTTCTTCCATGTGACGTCACAGTCTACTACGCAGCCTCGTCTTGGTACCTACCGTCTTTTCTAGTTACCGTGGTTGTGGTTAGGTTTGGTCCTGTGTTTACTTCAGAACTATGTAATTTGTTTTAATTATTCCAACAACTGATAAATGAAAATACTATCAAGAATTAATTGTCTAATTGGTATCGCTATATAGGTTGCATTGGTGTTTCTTAGAACCCCTGGGGTGGTTTCCTGATGGAATTTCAAAATAAAGATAGGCCTATGTGTTAACCAGACACCCAAAGAAAGTCCATGGAAAATTTCAGATGAATGGGTTCAGTAGTTTTTGCATGAGTGAGTAAAACACCCAGACTCCATTAGATTTTTATATAATAGTAAGATAAGATAAAATGAAATATTAGTTTATAAGACTAGCTCAAGAATTATTTATGTATGTCATACGTAACATGAAAGGTCATTATTTTGTATGTAACTATTTTTTATGGCTATATATAGTATTTAAATAACCTTATTTACTTATTAATATGATAGAGCGTGTGTTTAGCTAAATTTTTGTATACAAATAAACACTGTAGTTTGTATACAGGGTGTCCCATAAGTAAAGTGCCAAACGCTGGGAAAAGGTTATATGGGTCAAAATAAAGAGAAAAAGAAGAATAATTTTTTTCCAAAAACGCTTTGTTTACCAGATATTGGCCATTTTGAATTTTTTACAAAATAATTTTTATCTTTAAATTTTTCCAACCAATCTTTATAAAACTCGGTAAGTAAAATAAAATAACAGAGACCTACTGTAGAAAAAAAATTCAACTTTGTCCAATTTAAAATTTCAAAATGGCGGCCATTTTAAACTTTTAAACCAAAATGGCGGAAAAACTGTAAAGAATACAAAAATTCACTATGAACAATTGTTTTTAGACAATTTTATTTCTAATCTGTCAACACCAAAAACATGACAATCGGACAAAAAATAACCGAGATACGGTACATTGAAACCATTTATTGAGTGACAACACATCATGGTATTAAAAAAATGAGAAAACTAATTAAACACAGAAATAAAATCTTAACACAAGATAGCTTTTTAAAAGTTATCAATTACAACAAATGTTCCATGTGTCCTCCATTCATTTCTATGACACAATTCAACCTCTTTGTCATAGACACCCTCATTCTTTCAAATACCCCAGGCTTTTGTCTTATCACCTCGCCAACCTGCTACAATTTGTTCCTTAAATCCTCAATATTGTCAACAGGAGTATGGTACACAAAAGATTTTAAATAGCCCCATACAAAAAAATCCAGGGGATTAATGTCAGGAGAACTGGCAGGCCATGGGATGGGCCCCCCCCCCCCTATCCATTTGTTTCCAAACACTTGATTTAAATGTCGCCTTACATCCAATGAAAAGTGTGGTGGTGCACCGTCTTGCATAAACCACATATTGTTTCTCTAATAAAGGGGTAAGTTTTCTAGCAGTTCGGGAAGATCTTGTGTTAAAAAATTTAAGTAAGACACACCATTAAGTCGGTTGGGTAAAAACTATGGCCCTATGAGATTGTCCCCAACAATGCCTATCCAAACATTGAGAGAAAAGCGCACTTGATGCCTTCTTTGTGATATTTCATGAGGGTTTTCATCGGCCCAGGAGTGATTATTATGATAATTAAAAATACCTTCTCTAGAGAACCCAGCCTCATCGGTAAATAAAATGTTGGAGAGAAACAGAGGAAGTAATGCGATCTGTTGCAAGAACCATTGACATATGTTAATACGGGGTGAAAAGTCCCTATCAGTTAGGCATTGCACCCTTTGGATATGGTAAGGATACAACTGCTGATTATGTAGAATCCGCCACACTGAAATTTTCGTAATACCATGTTCAAGCGATATTCTTCTAACACTAGCACTTGGGTCTTCTTCCACGGCCGTCAAAACTATTTCTTGATTATTTAATGTCTGTACAGAAACAGCCCGTCCAGTCTTCTCAGTAAATTTTAGTGTTCCTTGTTCCCTCAAATTCCTGTGCACATTTACAAACACTTTCCTACATGGAATTCGTCGGTTGGGAAACCTTTCTGCGTAAAGGCGGCATACCTCACGCGAATTCCCACTAGCTAAGCCATAAATAAAATGAATATCAGTTAGCTCAAGATTAGAATAACTATGGTTCGGCATTTGAACAAACAGAATTTCAACCTAACCTGATCACATTAATGACGTTTGAAGTAAACAAAACAATGATAACAACAATGCAACAATACAACTCAACAACCACATGTTTTTTCATCAGTTTATTTTAATCAGCTGATCAGCTGATTGGGGCTATTTACAACAAATGGATTTGTTGCTACCTCTTAACACACATTTCAATGTATCTCGGTTATTTTTTGTCCGATTGTCATGTTTTTGGTGTTGACAGATTAGAAATAAAATTGTCTAAAAACAATTGTTCATAGTGAATTTTTGTATTCTTTACCATTTTTCCGCCATTTTGGTTTAAAAGTTTAAAATGGCTGCCATTTTGAAATTTTAAATTGGACAAAGTTGAATTTTTTTTCTACAGTAGGTCTCTGTTATTTTAACATACTTACCGAGTTTTATAAAGATCGGTTGGAAAAATTTAAAGATAAAAATTATTATGTTGTAAAAAATTCAAAATGGCGGATATCTGGTAAACAAAGAGTTTTTGGGAAAAAAATGATTCTTCTTTTTCTCTTTATTTTGACCCATATAACCTTTTCCCTGAGTTTGGCACTTTACTTATGGGACACCCTGTATACTAAATTCCATCTAGGACAGTTTTTAATATTACTTTTTCCATGGTAACAAATGATCAGTTGATGTATTGTTTGTCGTTATAAATTTCTAGTAAATTTATTTTCACTTATATGATTCATAGTATATAATAATATGGCAAATTTTGTGAAACTAGATGAAATTTAGAATAATTTGGCTATTTTGCATTTTTAATTTTACTATTTTTTTATTTGAAAATGAAATGAAAAAATGCTTTATTAACATTTCTAGCTACATAAAATATAACAATCAATTTTAATAAATACAATTACATATAATAGATAATCAATACTTGTTACATATAGATTTGTTATAACTTATAAGCTATATTATTTATTTAATGCTATCTTGCATTTATGGGACATGGCCATAGCCGTTGTCCGGTTGGTACTAAACTAAATTCCAAATCACTAATATAATTAATTATACATTAAACATATTATATTGGTAACTCCTTGACAAGTTACCTTTCTTTAATTAAATTATTAGTTACTGTAATAATTTCTCTAACAAACAAAAGATTACTAAACAAATTGCTCAGTACAAATAACATATACGGTACCCAGTAATGTGCATTGAACTAATCAGAAATTTATAATCTACACTAAAAATTACTAAAGAACTTGCTTTATACAATTTTATACTTCAGCCTTTTATTGGGTACCTAAAAATTAAACTCTTGCATTATTTCCCATGCCTGCTATGCATACTTAGCCAACTTAACCCAACTTTCTCCATTAAGTAAAATTTAAATTGTTCCCTAGAAATTGTTAAAATGTTTTAATCTGACATGTAATAAAATTGGACTTTGAGTCAAAAAATGAAAGACTTTTCCATTTACTGCCTGCAATATTACACTTAGAACAGAAATAATTTTGATTTTTTTTTAAATTTTAACAATATATAACTTTTTTGAAACTAGATAAAATTTAGAATATTTTGGCTATTTCGCATTTTTTTTTTTTTCTAACATTGCTTCTAAGGGGTATCCTCCCCTTTTCATGATTTACGACAGTGAATTTAGGTACATATACAGTATGTTGCATGCAACGAAAAAAGGAAAAAACATTATTGGATATCATTCATAGTTTATATGATAGCCTACATATTTATGAACTTATTGATACCATATATAAGTAGTTTAGTAAAAAAAACTATTTTTTATGAATTCTATAACTAGCATCTGCACATTAGGCAAAAATGGCCTGCCATTCTGGAAAAAAATAACTCACTTCGAGGGTTAAAATGTGCTGTATTGTGTTTGTTGTAACAGGTCTGCTAGTAAGTGAATAATCTGGTATTTATAATCATATATCATTTCTCTAGGCCTAACACAATAGTGCATAGAGAAGTCTCGAGTGTCCATATTGGATGGCAGTCAAGAATCAGATGTTTTAGGAAAAAGAACTGATTGTCAGGCTTATCAATCAGCTGAAAATCAGACCAACACTAGTGGTTCAGATTCTATATAAAGCTGTAGGTTAGTTGCTCTGACTATTGGGTATTAATAAATAAATAGCTCTTTCTGAGGAGCAGTCCACCTTAGTAACAATGACTCGTTCATCTACACTCATCACACTCATTCGCCCCTCATATTTGCCACATCTTGACGGTCGGCGTCTTACCAATGAATAATTGAATTTTTTTTACAACAACATTATTAATAACTAAAACAAATTTTATTCATTTGGGTCCTGTTTTAAATATTATTTGATAGCCTACTTCTTTTTTATTGCAAATATATTAAACCTTTGTGGTTTTATAGTTAGACTATAAAAATTAAGAAAGGTTTGTTAATCTACCATACATGGCCTGTCAATTTAGGAGAAATAGTTATTGGTTTGAGGGTTAAAATCTAGCTAGATTTTCAACAAATATAGTTTTTACTGCAGAAATATTATTATATAGCAAAAATAATGAATTTTAATCATATTCTTACAATGTAATTGAAAATATTACAATGAACCGGTTTTGATTTAATCTCTAATATGACTTTGATTCAAGACCACTGTTGCAAAGACATATTGATGACACTGTTTGATTTGTTCTATTGTGCTTATCAGTAGTCTATTGTGGCTTCTCTATTGATATACAAAGTCAGATTATGATATCGCTTATGAGTATTCAAGTCTCTATATCCAGATTAATCTATTAGGTATCGACCCAAAGTACACTAAATGGTTTGTAGTGTGAGTGAGATGGAAAACTTCTTTTACCACTGTTTCTCTACAGCGGAGGCGTGATGCAAGGCAGTAAAGTCTATAGGTTGGCCTCATAATGGACACAGGCTGCAGTGACTGTTGTAAGAATTAATAAATAAATATTCTACATAAATTAATGTCCATAGTAAATTGCACAAATACAATTCATAGGGTGATGTGAATAAAAAGTAGAAAATTCTTTTTCGAAGAATATTCTTCATTTCGAGTGAATAAAAACGAAGTAAATTTTACGAGAAAAAATCCGGATGGGGTAGTATTTTCTACGATTTTGTGTGAATAAAAGGTAAAATTTTCTACTCATCTGTAGAATGTTCTTCATTTTTATGGAGTGTGGTTTAGGCCAGACTTCTTTTTCATGTCACTCGGCAACATGGCGATGTTCATGCAAGTTCGTGAGCAGAAGGTATATCACGAGCGGCGTAAGGTCAGTGGCAAACAGCTATTACGGTTTGAAGATTAAAGTATTGATTTTTTAACTAATGAAATTTTAATTGATAGTGACGAGACATGTGGCGGAGCTATTCCACCCAGAACCAAAATGGAAAATTTTGGTTATAACAGTAGACTGATTATTACAGTACAGCTTAGCTTGTTTGTGCTAGTATTGATTTTTGATATTTCGTTGTAATATAATTTTCCGATTTTCAGAACTATACTAATAACAATGTTGTTTGTGAAAGTAAGTTTTGTTTTTAATTGGCCCTATACATAGTCCACGAAAGGCTAATTATCACCGGATACAGATTGTACATAACATACATAGACTACACACACACCAGACATATATACGCTCACCTACACGGATCCTCTCACACGCATATACACCACACAAACCTAACGTATAATTTTGTTTTTTTGTTTTTTTTTTTTTTTTTTTTTTTTTTGTGGGGATTAGGTTAGAGGTTTTAATTTATTGAAAAAATCTCATATTAAAAAAGATCGCCTGTACTTGTAGCTGCATCTGTTGATTGCTTTTTTTAATTTGTCAACAAAATCTTCTGTGTTTCTACTTGGATCTGTTGTAATTGCATTTGCTGCAATAACAGCTCTCTGGATTTGTGTAGTAGACATCCTTTGTTTCCACTGATTCATACTCCAGGAACCGCTTACTTCCTTTTCTTAAAGCTGTTTTTGGCTTTTTTAAGGATGTTTGGTGCCATTTTTGTTATAGAATGTCGTACTTCGTCCACTTCCACGTGGCTTATGTCACTTGAAGAGGCAGAGTTTTCATTTCCATATACATTAACACTTCCTGGAACCTTCGTAAACACTCCTCAGAAATACACTCCTATGCCTTTTTCTTTGATGCAACTACACTTGGAATTTTTGACTTATCAATCACTATTGGGTTTTCTCCTAAAAGACGCACGAACAGTACCCGATTCACAACATTCTTATCGAACTCTATATCAGCAGCTTCGTCACTGGAGGACATCGCATGTGTTCAGTAGGTACGCACTCACGCAAAGCCAAAGACAACGGTGCAGGGAACGCAGACAGGGACAGGACAAACGGATGATGGCGGTGTGAGTGAGCGAGTGTGTGCTTGAAGCTTAAGGTTGTTAGAAGGGAGAGGCAAACTCCAGGGAAGAACTTTCCAGTGTAGTAAATTCTCTAGGTTTCCGGACGGGCCGAAGTATTTTCCACCAAGTAGTAGTATTTTATTATTCACTTAGTTTAGAGAAAATGCTAATACTTCGTAGTATTTTCTTCGAGAGTGTTCTACTTTTTATTCACATCCTTACATTCTTACATATGAGACGTCGACACAACGTTGTTGGTATTTTAAGGCGAATATGAATGGTTATATTCGGTGTAGTCTGGTCACCCATTGTGTGCATGGTAATTAAAATAGTATTAAAATGTAACATTATCTTACACTCCGTAGTATTACACCTATCTGCGCCTATGTGTGGGCGTATTATTTAGCTCCAGTTTATAATTCACTGTCATCAAATGTTGTGACCTTAACTAACCTAATTGTATATATATCCTTTAGAAAGATAACAGATTTAAATTAAATTCAGACGTGAATAGATGAATGTGTATTTTGTTTTTAAGAGTTGGTGTTTTAATGATTATGTAATGACTTTTATTCGCGATTCGTTGTTAAAGTAATTTTTTTAAATTGTGATTTAAAATTTTAGTTGTAAACAGAAATCAGATAAGGCCAACATATTGTTTTGTTTTCATTTTTAAACTTGTTGTTATTTAATTTTAATAAACACGTTATTTTTGCAACAAAATAGAATAGTTTATTTTTATATAGGTCTATTCCTATTCCTCTCAGTAGCTAAGTAAATCTTGATGTAGAAGCAGTGATTTGATTAGTATTAAAGTAAAATGGCTTGTAGAACAAAGAATATCCATGTAATGTGAAGAAGACAGTACATTTGAAGTTTACTTATTAACAGAAATAAAGCTGCTAGTTGGAGTGTTTTAAGTAAGTAAAAAAGTCTTATATAAAAAATATTTTCATGCAAAAAATATGATAAATCTATATTAATCGTATTAAATTAAGTTGAATATCTTCATAATATTACATTCTAATATAAATCGTCTTACATTAGTGTTTACTTTCCCATATAACATCTCTTTCAGCATTACTTTTTCCCTTAATTTTCGTTTTAAAACAACGTTTTTGCAGAAAAAATACAATGTTTCATATACATTTTTTTATTTGTAAAAAAACAAACTGTTGACTAAACAGGTGCTAAAGTATTTGCCGGCAGGCCTATGTATGCGGCGGCACGTCTACCCGGCACCAAATCTGACCACCGCTCTAAGGTTAATCAGGCGTTACTAATGTCACAACATAACCCGGCACCGAGACAGTTTGAAGGTAGGGGAGCTGGGTTCCCCCTCCACAACACCAAACATACGCCCCTCATTCTCTTCTTTCCCTCCCTCGAACCCTAGGCATCTCATCGCCCTAACTCCTTTAACCTAACCTAACCTATTGAACAAAGCGTTGCCTTCATTTTACAAAGCTCACCCCCATTCATTTTAAAACCATCACACACCTTCGTTTAGTAAAGCTCGGTCCCCGGACATGGACAGCGCGAACCTACGGCACCTTACGAAAAGGGGAGGTGATTAGGGGAGGGGAAAGAGAAAGGAGGGGTTGGGAGGGGGTAGTGTAGGTGGAATGGGTAAGAGGGGTGGCTGGTGCCGGGTTGACATACTGTCATGGCGGCCAGTGAAAGGTCCAGTGCCGGGTTGACGTGTTTTTTTATAACATATAAAGCTTGGTGCCGGGTTGATGAACTCCCATGTATGCTCTTAGAAGGAAATTTCAGAGTACATTTTCAGCAAATCATTTTATAGGGCTTGCGTGCCCTTCTAATGTAGTCTGTCGTAGTAATCATCATAACTTTCTAATTAAAGTTCATCAACTTCAATAGAAAACCAAATGTTTCATTCCAACTGGTGAAAACTGAATCAGCTGTTATTCGTTAGATTTAAAAATAAGCATATGATTTATTCTTATTACTGACAACTCATAAACAATAAAGAATACACAGCTGTAAAAAACGTGTGATTTAATGTCAAATCTCAAAATCGGAAAAATAAGTCCTGGTTTTTGCAGGGCCGGATAGCATGTTGGCGCCCGTAGGCCCTCCGGCCACTAGTATGGTTAAAGTTAATTTCCCAACAACCTTTATTAAAACATTATATCAAGACCTATATAGTGATTGCATAAACACCAATCTGCGATGGAATTTTATTATTGCAAGTTTTTTGAGGAATTTACTTGGTTCTGGGCATAACAAAATATTGCTTAATAACTTTGGTTTTGTTCAAATTAGTCATTTGGGCAAATAAATAAAAAAAACTCTGTTTAAAACATTATAAAATAGGTTTAATACAGAAATACAGTTTACATCAAGTATTTTGATAACGCGGCACAAAAAGTGTGTGTTTTTGTTTTTTATGTAAGCAAACTCGACTTGAGCTGGAATACTTAGATTTTTTTTATTTACGATTTTAAACTAAAACCGGAAATACGTAATTTATATTGATATCTAATATTGTGAGACGAACGATAAACGTTCTCCGTGGAACAATTCGATGTTATGTTAGCACGGAGAGAATGAATCTGAAGAATCAAAAGAATGAGGACATTCAGGGCCATGAGTAATTACGGAGCAATCTGAGTTATTTGGCGTCACTAAGATGGTCACCCTCCGCAGTGGCATTACGATGCATATCGCTCCCAGTTCTCCCGTGTTTGAGATCGATGTTGTAACATGTCAGTTGATGTATAATGATGAATAATCTAGTTTAAATTTACCAACAATTATTTGTTCCCATTAACTTCAAAATTCAGAATGCTTTTTGAAACTATTTAATCAATTTAAAAAATATGTTGTTATGGATATTTATTTTTATTTATAGATATTGTTTTTCTCGCGGCCGTGCGCCCCCTGGGAACTTGAGCACATAAGGCCTATTGGGAAATCCGGCCCTGGGTTTTTGAATTCCAAATGAAATGATTAATGTTCAATTGATAAGTAACTTAGTTAAATTAGATGTATAATTAGGTTAAAAATTAGACATAATTTATTATAAAAGTCATTTGGGTGACTATGCACTTTTTACACACTTTTGGAAATTTGATTTCCTATAATTAAGAAGAAACTATTCTGTGATGGAATAAATGGCCGTCATGTCACAGAGCGGTTCCTTGATAGTAGGCGAATGGATTAACTAAGGTGAAATGGGACTAAGGAACTTGGTAAATATTTAAAAGGAATGATTTAGTACATAAATGTTAAATAAAAAGAACATAACCTAAATGATTTAAAATAATGATTAACTATTATAGCCAATGTATAGTAGGTACATATGCACTAACAGACCTCCAAGCTCAATTTAAGATACAAATGTTGGAAAAGTAAAGGAAGCCATTTTTGTAGTACAGTATAATGTAAGATAAATTGATAATTGATTTTACACAACATTTGTTCTGCACAATTTTAATAAGTTACATTTTCATTGACCATGTTTTTGTCAAGGCAATAATATACAACACTTTGTATATTATTTGAAAAATAAAAATAAACATTTATTAATGATAATATTTACAACAAACTTCAGTGTGATACCTGACATTTGTCATGAACACACACACACACACGCGCATTTACTAGTAAATATAGAACTATATAGTCCTGACAATTTCAAATGTAAGCCTAGGCCGAGTAGCATCTCATTTAAAGATCTTTGGTTTTAAAATACAATGCCGTAAATTAGACTTCAAAAAGTTTACTCAGTCAAAAATGGCAGCCCTTTCAAGTTTTACGAAAGCTAAACATTAAGGCTATAACATATATTTACTTTAAAGAATAAAATGAACATACAGAAGTACTAAACGTGTTTATTTGTTCAATTACAGTAGTAGATTAATTAGATTAGATACACCAGGTTGTGGTCCTGTCACCAAGCCCACCGCGCCTAGACTCCATGGCCCTTTGCGCCCCGAGCCTGACGACAGTGTCACAAGAGATAGACCAGTCCCCCTTATGAAGGACATGATCTCCCCAAGTGTAGCCCTTCTAATATCCTCTGGTTCCAGAAAAGCGGCACCCAGAGTCCTATGCCTAAGAGATGAGAGAGCTCCACAATGACAAAATATGTGTATGGAGCTCTCCTCATCCTCCTCACAAAGCGTACATGTGGAGTCTTCTGTTAGGCCCATTATCTTCATATGTCTGTGAAGAAGATTATGTCCGGTCAGCATTCCCAACCGCCCTCACCTTGGCCCGGTTACAGCTCAGCAGATCTCTGCTGTACCCTGTGGGCTGTTCAATTAGTAAGATGGTTTTAGACACTTGCTATGACGCGCAAAATTTTATCAAGTAAAACCGTTAACAACATAGCAAAACTTAAAAGGGATGCCTTTTTTTTACTGAGTGAACCTTTTGAAGTCACATTTTCGGCATTGTATTTTAAAGCCAAAGACCTTTAAAATAAGGTGCTAATAAGCCTAGGCTTACATATGAAATTGTCACGTCCTCCATGGAACGTTCCCTCTTAAGGCGAAATGACTGAAAAATGTGTCATAACATAGGACAAAATTCCAATGACGAAACTCTAAAGTTAAATAGTTCTACATTTACTAATAAAGAAATTATAATCAAGTTCTGAGACTTTTGGGACACCCGGTATATGATAATTCAATTATAACTCTATTATTTTTACTAATAACTCGATGAAATTATATATTTTCAGAAACAATTTAATATAGATAGATAATTTTGCAAACATTTTAGGTATCCAAAAAAATATAATTTTAGAAGTGAAAGAAAAATACAATATTCGAAAGTGATATGTCCTCCCCCTTTTTTAAACCTGACTTTTTTTATTTTTAGTTTCACTTTTTTTATTACTATGAAAATTTGTATTTATATTTTATGGTTCATAATAAACGATACATACACATTTACGAAAATGGTATGAATACAGTACACTTTATGAATTATCTAAAAAACAAGAAAGAGGATTAAGTTAGAATTTTGTATTGTCCGTTTTGGTATAAACATAATTTTGGAAAAAATTATCGGTTTTCCTGTATTAAAAGTTTCAAATTGTAGGCCATTCAAATGTTTAAATACTTAATAACTCATAAACCATTAATAATTACATAGAATAAAGTTTTTTAGATAATTCAATTACTAATCCAATGATATAACGGTTTTTTTTAAATCAGATGGACAATAACAAAGAAAAGATAATTTATGTGACAGTATGTACAATGTAATATGCCAATACAATGTGCAACACACATATAACTGATGATAATAACAAAGTAATTTGTGATAATCTTAAGTCAACATATAATCATATAACAACAATAAAATTACTGACTATCACAAATTTCTTTGTTGTTGTCAGCTGTTACATGTGTGTTGCACATTATACTGGCATATTGCATTGTACATACTGTCACAAAAATTATATTTTCTTTGTTATTTTTCATCTGATTTTAAAAAACGTTATATCATTGGATTCGTAATTGAATTTTCTAAACAACGTTATTCTATGTAATTATTGGTTTATAAGTTATTAAGTAGTTAAACATTTAAATGGCTTCCATTTTGAAACTTTTGATACAGGAAAGCCGATAATTAAGGGTGGCTATTGAAATTGAAAGCGCTTTCCTTAATGCAACCCCTCTACCATGACTTCCAATGCTGTGCTACACAGCTTCTCCGGATATAAGACGAATTATTCTAAGTGAGTTTAAAAAGATTTCATATACTCTTAATATTCCCTCTTGGAAGATATCCAACAACACGCATGCCGGCTTAAATCTAGAAAACCACCTCTTCGACTAGCCTCCCAATTAATTTCAAACGAATTTTCGCGTAAAACCAACTGGACGTTATTTGGGATACGTTTGACGTTCGAAACAAGTTTCTGGTATAAGATTCTGTGGCTATCATCGGTGTAATGAACAAACTATATTTACTCGCTTTCGCACGAGTGTGGGAAGATGCAACTACTGAAAATTTAAATGGGGAATGACAAATTATCAGTCATGTGATTGCGGAGTCGAAGTTCAAACTATGGATCACATAGTTAATGACTGCCCATTGCAGGGGGAATAAGCTGGTCTTCGTTCAATCGGAGAAAGCAGTTGTTGAATGGTTACGAAATCCGGATTTGGCTCTGTGACATGAGATCGAAATTTAAACATGAAGACACAAATACTTTGTACTGAAGATTTTATTTTGTTTGGACATTGTTAATGTTATGTTTGAATTTTTTATTAGTCTGGTGGCTGGCTTTGGGAGCCATGCCATATGTATAATCAAATTGATCACGGGTGATCAACGATCAACAAATGATATGGTGTACAGAGACATTTTACTTCATGAGGGGTGACAAATTGATAGCTTTTCTGTCGACTGTGAAGTCCAAGGTGGAGAAATTAAGGGTAATCTGAGTTGATCAGTGCCTACCCTAATTGATCACGGGTGGCCCACGGCCACGATTCCGCGACACAGGAGCGCCCCTTACGTAGCTGAGGGGTTGCCATAAATAATTTTCGCTAGGGTGCAACAGAGGAGTGCCTTCCCACCTCTTTCCGGAGGCGCTCCTCTGTCGCACCTAAAACTACCACTGTCCTCGGCGCTCTACCTGCTTCCTACCTGCTATCTAGCTCAGCTCGCGGAGCATCCTAAATACCTACCAATCAAATATCACAACGGCTCCTATCATACTGACTTTTTGTTAAGTGCACTGCATATTTTATAGGAGTAAGTGTAACATTGATTCTGTAGGGGGTTATCCCTAAAGACCATTCAAAACTATTTATGTACCTTGATAAGTATCATGTTTCATTTGAATACTGTTCTTTTACGAAAAATTATAAACTAAATACTATTTGTTTTATATAAAAGGAACACGTAGATACTCTTCCTCTTTCCATGACTTGCACCTTAACACATTAGTATTAATTATGAAATACCATAGTTTCTGCAAAATTGTACAAGAAAAAAAGTGATTTAAAAAATGTTATTACTTTTATTACCAGCAAGTTGTTAAAAAAAAGGAAGAGTTACAAAAAAGGTCAATAACTACAAATAGACTTGTAAATAACGAATCTGTATTAGAGTAAATAGTCATCTTCACTCATTATACCACACAGTAAAGAATATACACATAAAAATTAAAATATAATCAATATAAAAAATAAACCAGTAAAGCAATTTAATTTATCGATACATTTACTGAAAAAGCTCGAGTCACCTCACAGATGGAAAAATAGTTACTTTTAAAACCTAAGCTCTGGAGACATTAATTTAAGAAATCGAATAAATGAAATAAACGGAAGTACCGTACAATTGCTGAACTACATAAAGGACACAGCAAAACCCAAACAATACAGACAACATGTTCGTATGTACTAGTTAAACGTATAAAAAACATAATGAAAGTCAATCATAACATGCGATGTACAGTATTAATTAATATGTACATATTTTCCTAAATAAAAAAGAATATTTAAATTTAAACAAAATAATTTGTATTAACACTTACTTACTTTTTTATATCAATTCGAAATATGAAATGAATCTTAATAAAAATATGGTATATAACACGTAATATGATCAACATTCTAAAAATATGAAAAATACATCCAAACAAAGTAATCTTTTTATAACACTTGCATAAAATTTAAAAAATCCAAAATATTTTTTTAAAAATCAAGAAGTAACAAACAACATATGCTATTTTTAAATTTTAACACTTAATATCTATAACATTCTAAAATAATAGAAATACATTTAAATTCAAACTAAATGATTTTTTAATAGATAACTCTCAAGTTTATCACAATCTCACTGTAGATATAAACCCTTTTTGAGCACTTTTCAAACCCTTGTCACACTGGACCCGTGAGGGTACGACAGTGGAGCGCCTCACACTCAGGCGCTCCACTGTCGCTCGCCCGTAGCCCGCATATCGATCATGGGCTGCCCAAACTAATCACAGGTGTGGTTATCCTAGTTGATCATAGGTAGCTACAAAGTAGATAGTAGTTAGCTACCCAAATCTATCAATGGTAGTTACGTAAGTCAGTGTTTATTTATTCTTAAGACGCCGATCGTCAAGATATGGGTGAATATAGATTTCGAATGAGTGTAAATGAGTTAATTGTAATATTGTTACAAATAAGGCAGACTATTCCTTAGAAAGTATCATTAAAGCCCAAAGACAAATGAACAGTGGCCACCAAACTTTATCAACTACTCAAGTTATTTATTGCTTATTTAAATAATTCTTAAATTACTTAAATCTTCAGTTTTAAGACTGAAAATTAAACTGAGAGCCTTTTTTGGATAAAAACCATTACGTATACATCAAAAACACATGTAGCTTTTTTGTAGAACATTTAATTGTTTATTATCTAATTATGTAATTTGGTTTGCTCATTACAACTATCGCATGAACCTCTAACCAGCGTGCAGATCAAAGCATTGTTCGCCATTTTCATTCTATTAATAGGTAATGAATAAAAAATTAAATTTCAATATTATTTCTATACATTTATTACTATAAGAAAAAAAATGAACGTAATAGATGGCGTTCACTCCGTCAAAAATGAAAGCCCTTTTAAGTTTTGTTTTATAACAGCAAAACAACAAGGTTGTAAACCTGTAACGAGTGGTTTTTTTTGTTTTTTTTTTTACTTCAAGGAATAAAACGAACATGCAGAAGCACTAAAAAGTGTTTATTTTTTCAACTAGTAAGATGGTTTTAGACACCTGCTACGACGCGCAGAATTATCCCAAGTAAAACCGTTAACAACATTACAAAACTTAAAAGGGCTTTCATTTTTTACTGAGTGAACGCCATTGTATTCTAAAACCAAAGCCTTTAAAATGAGTCGCTACTCGGAAGGCAGAATTTTGATCCGTAGGGTCAGGTACAGACCGTCATAAATATTCTCACTAATCCCTTTGTCGCTCAGGTGGCGTTTTGATCCGCGAAAGAAAAAGTGGAAGGGGTGGTGAGAGTGAGGGACAAGAGGAGTTTTGGAGTGATTGGCACAAAATACAATTGCACGTTACCTCTTAGACCAACGACCACTTTTGGAGCAGCTTCCATAGCACAACTAGTTACAATGAGCAGTTCAGGGTTCAGACTGAAGGCATCCCTGCATACCACATTCTTTTACACGTACCGGATATTACTCATTTAGTGGTTCATCAACTCAGTTTCCAAAGGAGAATTCTTGCTTGAGAGTCTGCAGAGGCTGGCATCTGTATTGGATTTATTCACTGTAGCAGCAATGTTAACATTGAAACCAAATACTGTAGTTTGATTGTTTATCATTCAAATTTTGTGAATGAGATGTCATTTTAAACGTAACAAGATAAGAGTACGTGCTGATTTTAAAAGCTATATTTTTAATTTACATCTTAGTTCGTCTGAAAAATAGTGAAATTAAAATGTGTTTCTTTGAAAATGTGTATTATTTTTTTTAATTTTCTTTATTCTATTTTGTTTGGCTACATAATAAACAAAAAAATGTTCTTTTTTCATAATTATTTACTTAGTGTTAAATATGGGTATATAACAATTAAACAACCATTAGCTTTAAACATAAAACTGCGGCCCCACATGGAGGAAGTGACAAAGTTGAGGTAATTATTGTAATTAATATAATACAACTAATTTAATTAAATGAAGCTCAAATATCATGAAGTAGGTTAGCAGAATTCACGTTTATTGAATGACATCAAAAATGGTCAGTTTATTTTTTATATAATTTTATTTATTATATAAAATACAGACGGTAGGTGTCCATTTACCTAAACGTTACACCTACAGTATTTCCTTCCTGTAAATGGACGTTAATTTTAATGTTGATTTTTACATTTATGACATTGCTATATGTCATTTAGTTATAATTTGGATTTTTATAACTAACTTATATAGATTTATTAGAAAGCATATTATGTTTAATTTATAAATTTAATTGCAATTCAACATAGGTTGTTTAAAAATAAAGCTTATGGGGGCGATTATCATTATTATAAAATAATGTAATTGTTGGATTAAAAGTTTAAATTAATTGAAAGCGTTTCATAACCATTGATAGTCAAAGTTTATGAGTCAAAGTTTATTTTACATAGCCAATAATAAAATTATTAAATAAATCACTCGAAGTAATCACGATCTGTTTCAGACTCTTGAAATTGTAATAAGAGTCAATACGAATGCAGTCAGTATACCTAAACCAAATATATATGTGAAAAATGAAAATTAAATGAAAAAAATGTGTCTTTGTTAGGTAAAATGTTTCTGCCGAGTGACCGGCATGTAACCGCCCGGTTGTTCACCCCCAAATTCCCCATCAATTTGGAACCAACAAATTGTCCAATATAGATTTTTTGTTGTCCAATATCACTGTACGTGTATGGGTGGGCGGATGGGTCAATCCAATGCTACAATAATTGTAGATGAACGAGTGTAGTCATTGTTACCAAGGTTTCCTTTGAACCAATACAAATTTTATTAATATTGAAACACTGATTTAAAAGTTGATCAGTTCTTCAATGCCACACTGCGTGTAGGGCACATAATGATGTGTTAGTCGATAATGTGTAATAGCAATTACAGTAATTGATCTATAACAATGGTATTATCTATTTTAATCACCATTTGTTGATTTGGACCTCCCAGAGGAGAAACCAATTAGGTTGACACTTTTATGACGGTCTGTGCCTGACCTCACGAATCAAAACTCCTACACCCGGTGCTACTCGGCCTAGGCCTACATTTGAAATTGTTACGACTTCCTCCACGGGACTTCCCCTCGTTAGGTGAAACAATAGGCCTACCAATGACGAAACGATTAAGTTTCATAGTCCTACATTTACCAATAAGTAAACTATAACGAAGTTCTAAGACTTCAGGAACACCCTGTATAATAATAATAATTAATAAAAATATGGAATTTTTAAGAGTTATAGGTAGATTTCTGGATACTTTTGTCTAGTTTTTGGGATTTTTTAAAAATTGTGGAGTTTTTTGCTCAACTGAGTTTGTAGGACATAATTCAAATGAAGTTCTCATCCGTCCACTCATTGTTGTCAAAGACAGGCCACTGAGGGGCGCAGTAGCCTTTGTCCCTTTGACAGTGTTTACCTAACGGCCTGCTTTCTTGGAAGGGGCCGGCTGATTCAAAAATGTCTAAAAGATTTATTACGTTCCAACTGGAGGCCGCAGTTCACGGTTCGAAATGTTTTGTTGAAGAACTGGGCAGAACTAAATGGCCTTAATGTTACTCTTAACCCTGCAACTGTTTACGGCGGAACTTTATCTGCAAAAATCGCGTACTTTTAACAGTAATGGGAGAACAGATTTCTTTTTCCACTAGTCTAATTTGAAGCATTATGCATACGCTGTGGACCCGGTGTGGGAGAAATATAATCAGCTGTTTGTAAGCCCTAGTGAACTGATACAGCTTCTCATCACAACGCAGAATTGTTTTGATGTTTATTTTCATTGTAAATACGTATTATAAGTTATTGTAGTTATAGTTTGTTATTGTTTATTTTAGTTTTTATCTCTAGTGCTGTTAGTCGTTTTTTATATGATAGTTAGTAAAAGGTGACGTTCCTGGCAACATTGAAGATTTGTTGTCTTTTGCAAATAAATAAATATATCATAATATTTTTTACTTTTCAGTTTAGTAACTCTTTTACCTATTTAGCATTTGTTTCTCTTATTACTTGTGCCAGAGGTAACATGTATGGCCATATATTTCCTCAAGCAATGTGTAAATACATTTTGAACATAATTGGACAATTTTTACTTATGAAGAAGTATGTTTGGTTTTGAACTTTTTATTTTATTTTATTTTTTTTCTAAAAATGCAAGTGTGTGATATGCTTTTATTCAAAATAACATTTGGAAAATTTGTATATGTTGGATTTTTCATTTACTCGTATTGTGTGACTATTCATAGTGCTCAAATGTAAACAACAAAAATAAAAAAATAACTTCAGTCATACTTTTATGAAGCTTGATTTATGATGATTTATGGAGCATACTTTTGTGAACAGTTTGATACATGGTACGTGAACGGTTTTTTGTATTCCGTGCAAAACGCCTAAAATCGCTGTATCACTGAACAGTGATTTAAACATCAGTTGGAGGATTAATCTCCTCATTTTCAATTCTCCAATGTTCCTGGCAACATTGAAGATTTGTTGTCTTTTGCAAATAAATAAATATATCATAATATTTTTTACTTTTCAGTTTAGTAACTCTTTTACCTATTTAGCATTTGTTTCTCTTATTACTTGTGCCAGAGGTAACATGTATGGTCATATATTTCCTCAAGCAATGTGTAAATACATTTTGAACATAATTGGACAATTTTTACTTATGAAGAAGTATGTTTGGTTTTGAACTTTTTATTTTATTTTTTTTTTTTTTTTCTAAAAATGCAAGTGTGTGATATGCTTTTATTCAAAATAACATTTGGAAAATTTGTATATGTTGGATTTTTCATTTACTTGTATTGTGTGACTATTCATAGTGCTCAAATGTAAACAACCTTCAGTCATACTTTTATAAAGCTTGATTTATGATAATTTATGGAGCATACTTTTGTGAACAGTTTGATATATGGTACGTGAACGGTTTTTTGTATTCCGTGCAAAACGCCTAAAATCGCTGTATAACTGAACAGTGATTTAAACATCAGTTGGAGGATTAATCTCCTCATTTTTATTGAACACTGACGTTCCGGGTTAATCTCATTTTGATTGAACATTGATGTTCCGGGTTAATCTCTTCATTTTTATTGAACACTGACTTTGCGGGTTAATCTCCTCATTTTTATTGATCACTGACGTTCCGTCTAAATCGAGCCAGTCTACCTGCTCCGCATTCCAAAAACACCCAAATCGAGCCAGTGCCTTAAAGTTGACACTTGGACTAGACCTAATTCAAGCCAGCTAGTCAACCCTTGAAATTACTGAAGGGGAAATTAAGTATTCCCTATTTCAGTAAAACTTCATCATAACTAACTGTATTTAGCAAGTTACCCTATATGTAATACGGTGTGCTAGTGTCATTTTCATTAATTCATGTAATTGTCATCTCTATATAAAGTACACTTATTTCAGCAATACATTAATATATATTTTTTATTCTAAAAATTATTGTTCACTTAAGCTAAATGTTGCTATGCTGTTTTAATGCTGTATTTATATTAAACCATAGACAACAATTTTAACTCAAGACATGTAATTTAAATCCGTATTAAATGAACTATTAATAATATTAATAAAACACGCAGTTCTCTTTTTTATTTTATTTGACGCCCGGTGGACTTGGAGTGGATTTATCCACCCCCATAGTTCGGAAGTTAAGTGATCCATGATCCAACGAACTTAAAAAAACAAAAATGAATTCGTCTCTGGTGCGAAGGGAACTATGCCTTACTTGTTCATCTCTCTCTACTAAAAGCCATACATAAGTTACTTGCTGTTATTATTTTATTAAAATATATTTCGGCTTCTAAGGCCGTTCCCCACACATTATACCATAATACCATAGCCTGCGTGACAATAAGGGAAACTGTAACTTAGAGCTCAAATCCATTACTGTAGATCTATATAGATATATTTTTACAAGATCAACTGTAACATTTATAGGCTAAATATATGCATGGTTAACAAACAATATATTATAATAAATATATCTTTTAATATTAAAAATACTAACAAATGAAAATCAATAAGAGAATATTAAACATAATAGAATAATGCAAGACAACGTTTGAAAATAAAGCTAGAAACTACGCAAAATAAAGATTATAAAAATTTTTTGAATTATTTAAATTCGAATAAAGTATTTATATCACTTGCGTGGATACTTTAAATCCGATGCACTTCATTTATTTATTTATTTTATTTTATTTATTCATAAGACGCCGATCGTCAAGATATGGGCGAATATGGATTTCGAATGAGTGTGATGAGTTTAGATGAGCGAATGTAGTCATTGTTACAAACTAAGGCCGACTATTCCTTAGAAAGTGTCATTAATTAATAGCCCAATGACAAATGAACAGCCGGTGGTTATCAGCTGATCCTTCTCAAAATGTAATATGACTCTGATTGGGATCAACTGAGAACCTTTAGCACATTGTAACCAACTTCTTTCTCTGATGAGTTACATTAATTTAGATTCTTTGATAACTTGATCAAAAATATTATTCAAATTAAATTTAATTCTCTTTAGTCTCAGGGTAAAATGTGGGTAATTTGGTGGGGCTGTAAGATTACAATAAATAAAATCTCTTGTTTGAAAAAGCTATTTTAATAAAACATTATTTTTTAGTTTTTTACTTTACTATTATTTCAATATACAAAAATGAATGTTATTATGATTTTACAAATTTCAATATGATTAAATTATTTTATTACTAAAACTTATCTTATTGTCCTTGCATTTTCTTGGTGGAAAACCGCATGTTCCTCAATCACGCGCTACTATCTCGCCAAATTCAATCTTATTGACTGCACAAAAGTTCCATATCTATCTAAATTTTTCTTTGAAAACAAAACTATGATATTACTTTTAAAGGATTTACTTATATTTTAAACACAATCACACGCGGTTTAATATATATTACCGATAGGAACATCATGTGTTCCTTCTTGAGAGGAGGATTGCAAAATGGGATGAGTGATGCCTTCAGGACGCTCAGCTTGGGTTCCCCCACTTACGTTATTTTCCGTTAGATATTCAATTTTCGCCTCTTACATACAGTTCGCGTCCCCGACAGGTGCTGCACCCGCCGGTCATCCTTTTACTAAACACGTTGTTTGGACTCGACCTCTGCTTGGTCACATGGTGACTCCCCTTTTGGTTTGCCATGTGGTTTCGTCTTCTGAGAAATTAGTCGAAAACAGACATGCCCCACCCTTCCAAACAATAATGGAAAGAATGTTGTTTATTCAATTCTCAGAAAACATCTGTCACGATGTCTCTATCCACTTTCCTAACTGGCTGATTATTTACTTACAACGATTTCAGAATATTATTTGAATGTTTGTTGTTTATTTTAATTAAATATGTTTATTTCTTCAGCAAAATAATTTATCATTTATTTAATTTATTCGTCAATTTGGTGGACCTGTTACAGAACCCCCCGATTTTTTGCGATGTGTGGTTAGCGCGAGTCAAAAAATCTAAATTTCAACATGTTCCGCCAAATTGTCGGTTGTTGTTCAGATAAGTTTCAGTTTTACAGTATCAACTATAGCTAGAATGGACTAAATCTATCTATTAATATACAATACAATTCTAAGTTCCATTTGACAAATTATGTAAATAACAAATCATGATCTTTTCTTATACACTAACAATTTATGTGAATCATCAACCATTACATCAATTGTATAATCAACAAATCATGATTCCCTCTCACCAAAATTTCATATAAATCATCAACCACTAACTCAATAAATGATCAAAACATCAATCACTGAATCAATAAATCATCAACATTTTTTTTTTTTTTTTTTTATAAATCATCAATCACTAAATCATGATTCCCTCTTATATTCTAGAAAATCAATAAATCACTAAACATCATGTAAATCATAAATCAAAAAATCAATAAATCACTAAATTATGATTCCCTTTTATATACTAGAAAATCAATAAATAACTAAAAATTCATGTAAAACATTTACCTTATTAATCTCTAATTATAGAAAAACAATTTAATTTATACATTATTAATTAGCAATAAACATTTTAAATAATTCTTTGTCATTAATTCAAGTTATCATTATTATTAATTATCTTGTAATTAATTATAAAAATATTTCAATAAATTCAAGAAAGTTAAATTATTATTCAAATTATTAATCAAATGTTACATACTGATGAAGAATATAAATGAATTGCAATCAAGTACAATTGCAACTTTTACATCATACTTACTAATCATAACAACATTTTTAAAATATATACACATGATATTTCATTTAAATACATTTTGAAATAGATTGCCATATCTCTTGGCTTTACAGTGAGCCATTGTAAGTGGTATGTAAAACATTAACTTTTATCAGGAAATGTCCCTTATTTTGAGGAAACTGGGAGAGAGCCACGTGGAAAGTTCGCACTGGGTCGCACCCATGTCTACCACAAGTTTCCAAGGTTAAAAAACCAGAGTCAAACTCTGAGGACGACTGATCCTCAAGTTGTTGGTCTCGAAAGACTACGAAGAACGAAACGAAACGAAGGTTGACTCATGCATCAAAGATGCTTGATCCACAAGTTGTTGGTCTTGAAAGACTACGAAGAACGAAACGAAACGAAGGTTGACTCATGCATCAAAGATGGTTGGTCCACAAGTTGTTGGTCTTGAAAGACTACGAAGAACGAAACGAAACGAAGGTTGCCTCATGCATCAAAGATGGTTGATCCACAAGTTCATGGGTCAAGAAAGTGGGCTAGATATCTGAAGCGCAGAAAGTTGTTGTTGCTGCGTCAGTGGACTGAATTATCACCTGACATGCTCCGAGGATGGCAGTTCCACAACGACGTGGGTCTAGAGAGTGGGCTAGGGGGATTGTAGCCAGGGAAGTTAGTGTGTCTTCCCTGGCCGAAAAGTCCTGGTAACCCGTTGAACCACTTTTGTGCTAGTAATTGCCATCTTGTTTTGTACTGAGGTCTGAGCGTCTACGAAGGAAGTTGAGGTTAGGGTTTACTGGCCAAAAAGTCAAGGCAACCCGTTGAACCACTTTTGTGCTCGGCCTCCATTCATGGCTTTTGTACATGAAGAGGGGAAGAAGCATTATTCCTCATGTCCAATTCTTCCTAGAGTGTCCACACTGTCACTTGTATATACATATATGTTGCTTGTGCATAGATTTTTAATTATATCTATATAATTGCTGGTGTTGCTATGGCATATTTTAAGTTGATACTTTTACAGTTAATTACAATTATCATATTTACAAAGCTTTCCATTAATCATTAATGGCTATTTATTACCGATATTACAATAATGAATCATATTTGCATTTATGTTTTGCTCATATCAATTTGTGATTTCTATCACTGTTTCTTTGCATTAATGACAATTACAATAGTAACTATCAAAAATTATACTTGCATTTTGACAATTATTTCATCCTCCTCCGCCAATGTTATATTCTAAATTACTAATCTACTGGTGTCTGCAACATGACTTTAGAAATGAGGTCAGCCATGTTGCAGGTCACTTTACGCTTTGTCTTTAGGCTCAATTGCCAAGGCTGACTGACACCTGAAACTGAAAATCCGTGCCATTTTGTGATTAATAGTGTACTTGGCGTTGATTAATTTGGAATTTTGAATGTGGCTAGGTGTAATTAGGGTCGAATCGTACTGCTATTGATCACTGGCTAAACACCTTCTACAAAATTCTTAAAATGTTTAAAAATCATTTTAGTTCACAATAATACATATGATGTACATTATTGAGTTACATTAAAATAGTCTTCTACCAGTTGTAATAATCGTGTATTACAATATATTTCCCCTACATCATTTTGGGTTAAACTCAATCATTATATTTTTATCTGAGTCACATTCAGTATGGACATACACAAGTTATAATGACAAAGTATTTTAAAAAGTCTCGATACATCTTAGTCTAACATACATGTAATATCATTATCAGTGTTATATTTAAAATATGGACATGGACAAATTATAATCACCAAGTATCATAAAAATCTCCTTAAATCATCTTGTTCTCACATCAATATCCTATCATCATTAGTGTTATATTCATTGAGTCATATCAATATAAGTATAAACAAGTTACAATATTGTAAAAAAAATCTCCTTTCATCATTTTAGTCTCACATAAATGTCATATTATTATTAATGTTGTATTCATTGCATATTACTATCAGTGTTACATTCAGTAATAACAAAGTATTACCATTATTCTCCTTAAATCATCTTGCTCAATCACAAATCTCATATTATTATCAATATTACAATTCTTAAACTACCATCTGTTTATTATTATATGACATCTTTAAGTATTTTTCTCCTTTAAACAGTTACTCTTACAGTTTATTTTTCTTTTATACAACTCTCATATTATTATTTATGTTACATTCTTTTAACTACCATGTACATCTTTAAGTATCTTCTCTTTTAATAGTCATTTTTATACTTTATTTATTTATTTTTTATACAAATCTCCAATCATTACTAAGGTTACATTGTTTCAACTACTATGTGTTTATTATTATAATATCTTTAAGTATTTTCTCTTATAATCAATCATTTTTACAATTCAGTTTTCTATACAAATGGGATTGTCCGAGAGCATTAGTTTAATTTTTTTTTTATATATATTTGTAGTTTGAAAAGCATGAGACATTATAGTACCTCATCACATAATTGACAAAATCATTCATTTCCAAATCACAGTTTTCATCCCCCATCAAATCATTCTCAAATTCCCTTTGTTTATTTATTCCCCAGTATTTGCTTATAAAATTCATTTCAAACTCAAAGAAGTCATTCAATTCGTCTAGTCTGTTTTTGATCATTTTTAGTTTTTCATTTTCATGATACTTAAAGTCATCTATTTTACCTTTAAAGTTAGTGTTACAAACTGCTAAAGCTTTCTCTATTTTTTCAATTTTGTCATCTATACTTGTGTGTAGATGTCCTATTTGCTCCTTTACTTTATCATCTACTCTAGGCCTACTCATTTGATTATTTAATTCATGGCCTACTTCAGTTGGTGTTACATTTACTTTTATGTATTTATCTAACAAGGTTTTATTTACTTCATTTAGTCTATTCTCAACAACATTTATTTTGATAGTTTGTTCCCTATCTGGATTATTTACTTCATTACAACTACTTCCTTTTACTTCACTTTTTCTGTTTAAGTATATTTTTGCTTTTTCTGTTTTATTGACTAAGTTGTCTTTAATCTGACTTGTCCTATCATTAACATCTTTTATGAGCTCATTAGCTTTCATATTAGTTTCATTGTTTAACTTCATTACATCATCACTTACTTCTTTAATCTTAACACTTATTCCACCTAGCCTAACATTAATCTCATCAAGTTTAGTATTAATGTTATTAGTCATGTTTAACAGCAAATCTACTCTCATATTAGTTTCATCATTTAGCTTTATCTTATTATCATTCATTTCTTTCATCTTAGCATTTGTTCCACCTAGCCTAACATTAATCTTATCAAGTTTGGTATTAATGTTATTGTTCATGTTTAGCAACAAATCTATTTTATTTGACAGTAGTCTGTCCTCAACATTATTTATTTTGATAGTTTGTTCCCTATCTTCATTGTTTACTTCATCCCCAACACTATTCTCCTTTACTTCACTGTCTTTATTAAAGTCTACTTTTATTTCTTCTAGTTTATTGATAAGTTTATTTTCAAACTGACTTATCCTATCATTGACATCTTTTCTAAGTTCATCAAGTTTCACATTACTTTCCTCATTCATCTTTATCATGTTTAATAATGTTTAGTAATAATGATTAATCTTATCAAGTTTAGTTTCAAAATTAGTATTTATTTCTTTAATCTTAACATCGGTCTGGTCTAGCCTCATATTAATCTTATCAAGTTTAGTATCAAAGTTACTATTCATTTCATTAAGTTTAGTTTCAACATTAGTACTCATTTTTAACAACAAATCCATTATGCTGGATAATGTATTTTCCATATTTGAACTTGGCCTATCCATGTTATCTTTATTATTTTGATTTATTTCTTTAGATTATACTTAAAGAATGTCTGCGTGATCTGAGTTATTTTCAGTAATCTAGTTATTTTTTATTTTAAACATGATTATATTTGATTATATTATTGGAATTCAAAAAGTTCAAACATAGCCTACAAAAATTTTCAATTTACAATTTCACTTGATTAATTCAATAAAATAAAATTCAAAAATTCAAGTTTCTTACAAAATTGTCTTTAAACATCTTTGAATACATTTAAAATATCTAAAAGTATTTTTACAGCCCCACGTGGTTGGTCGCCAAACTGTAACCAACTTCTTTCTCTGATGAGTTACATTAATTTAGATTCTTTGATAACTTGATCAAAAATATTATTCAAATTAAATTTAATTCTCTTTAGTCTCAGGGTAAAATGTGGATAATTTGGTGGGGCTGTAAGATTACAATAAATAAAAACTCTTGTTTGAAAAAGCTATTTTAATAAAACATTATTTTTTAGTTTTTTACTTTACTATTATTTCAATATACAAAATGAATTTTATTATGATTTTACAAATTTCAATATGATTAAATTATTTTATTACTAAAACTTATCTTATTGTCCTTGCATTTTCTTGGTGGAAAACCGCATGTTCCTCAATCACGCGCTACTATCTTGCCAAATTCAATCTTATTAACTGCACAAAAGTTCCATATCTATCTAAATTTTTCTTTGAAAACAAAACTGATATTACTTTTAAAGGATTTACTTATATTTTAAACACAATCACACGCGGTTTAATATATATTACCGATAGGAACATCATGTGTTCCTTCTTGAGAGGAGGATTGCAAAATGGGATGAGTGATGCCTTCAGGACGCTCAGCTTGGGTTCCCCCACTTACGTTATTTTCCGTTAGATATTCAATTTTCGCCTCTTCCATACAGTTCGCGTCCCCGACAGGTGCTGCACCCGCCGGTCATCCTTTTTACTAAACACGTTGTTTGGACTCGACCTCTGCTTGGTCACATGGTGACTCCCCTTTTGGTTTGCCATGTGGTTTCGTCTTCTGAGAAATTAGTCGAAAACAGACATGCCCCACCCTTCCAAACAATAATGGAAAGAATGTTGTTTATTCAATTCTCAGAAAACATCTGTCACGATGTCTCTATCCACTTTCCTAACTGGCTGATTATTTACTTACAACGATTTCAGAATATTATTTGAATGTTTGTTGTTTATTTTAATTAAATATGTTTATTTCTTCAGCAAAATAATTTATCATTTATTTAATTTAATTAATTTATTCGTCAATTTGGTGGACCTGTTACAACATGAAGCTGGGATTGAACCAACTACGCTACCACAAATGTTAACTCAATGACTTCTTTCGTTTCCACTTTTCCAACTTTTTTCAATAAGCAACACTTGTTCACGAGTTTTCCTGTCACTAGTGGTGACTTGACCCTATCGAGCAGTTTTCATTCTGATGTATATGTCAGTTTGTGTTTGGATCATAGTTGACATAAAGATATATATATATATATATATATATATATATATATATATATATATATATCTTTTTGGATGGTTGGAAGGGCAGGAGCGTGGAAGCTGTCGCACGCATTTGTGGTCCTCTACAAGTGCGCTGCATCGCACGCCCAGATAGTTACTTGTGTTTAGTAACTTACCGGTTGACGTCAGGATTTATTGTATATAAATTTATTCATGCTATGTGCAAACATTAAACTGTCCTGTGCGTGTTTCCTGTTTAATGTTAGGTTATTTGGAGAACACACAATAAATGTAAATTGGTGGCCTGTACTCGGGTAGAATCCTGTTATTTCTGCTTGATTACACAGTCAGCACGCCTGACTGGAGCTGGCACGAATTGGGCATGTGGAAGGGGGAGCTTTAAAACCCCCTAAAAATGACATGAAGATTGGCTCGATTTAGGCAATGACTACAGATGTCCTTGATTTAGGTCTGCCCTTGAATCCAACCTGAATTGTATTTGTATAGGGCTATAGGGGTGGACGTACTCAAGTTGCGAAATTTATGACACTTTATGAACTTTAGCCGGCGTGGTGGCTAAGGCTTCGGACTGCGGAGGGCAAGTCCAAGGTTCGAATCCCCACTGATCCAACGGTACTTCACTCGTTGAATAAAGTTCACGCACAGGCCTATAGGCCTATGTGAACTTACGAGTGAAGTGTTATTGTAAAATAAATAATAAATTCTTGTAAAATTATGACCTAGCGTCCGTAAATGATGCTCGAGTTGTGTCCAGTGCCCATGGTAGAAGGAAACAAGGGTGTGCTCATGCGCATGTGGGCGGAGCCTCCGTGACGTCAGTCAGTCTGAAGTGAGGCCAGTATCACTGTGTAAATAAATACTTACATATAACATGGCCAGTACCGTGTCTACGCCCCGTGTCCTACTCATTATTTCTGGTTTGTTTTACTGTCTTGTAGGTTTATTTAAAATTATATAGTTAGTATGATTATATACTAATATAATAGATATTAAATTACTACTACTCTGTGCAATGTAATTAGAACATTTCAAAAACTTGCTGACCAAAAATTATTGAGCCACCTTAGAATCCCTGAGACCCTGATAAGTTACAGTACACCGTGTAACTGTAACAACTTTAAAAGGACATACATAAAAATACGATAAATACGTAAATATGTTTTCACTAATAAAGAAGAGAGTCTAATTAAATTGTGTAAAAAAGGTCAAAAGTTTAAAAGGTAACTGTCATGTATGGGGTGTAATTAGTTTTAGTCCACGTGTTAGTATTTTATTTATTAGGTATATAGATTATAAAGTGTATTACATTAAAGTTTATTTTTAGAAAAAATTATAGCAAATGTTAAAATAATTACGTTTTTATAATTACTATGTTTGTGGAAGAGGTTTGAAACTCTTAAATTTATTTTCATTTTTAACAGTTAAATTTTAATTTAATGTTCAATTCTTCTTCAACTCTAAAAAGAAGAATTGTGGAAAAGTCGCAAAAAACAAGAAAAAGGTGGTGCTGGCATTGGTTACTAAAGGAAAATGAAGTTAGGTACAACATTTTAAAACTAATTGTTGTGCAATGAACGCAATGTTTTACGTAACCTGCAGTGATGACGACGGTCTCACTCGTGTGTGTGGTAGACCAGCGTCACTACTCACGCTTTCATTAATAGGGTACGAAATATACTCTTAGTTATTGTACATAAATAATGAAAGTGGAAAAACCTATATAAATGCAAATAAATATAAATTGATTGGAGTATATATACATCGATTATTAAGACACGTAAACTATTTTTAGAGCAGGAAAATTTACATTTTCATATTTGCACTAACCCATACCCATTACACTTGAAAACTAAAATAAAAATTAATTCAGTTTATTATTGTTACAATTGTCCGTTAAAATGGCTGCTATTTCGAACACAGTGTAGAATAATTACTACCTAGTAAAAATTCAGAATGTTTCTAACCTTTATATCAGGTTTGAGCTTTCGACCTGAGCGGTTCTTAAATTAATTAGGGTTTTCTTTTAATATTATGGATTTATTTCGTTTAGTTAGTAAGTACCAGTAGTTAGCTTTTGAATAATAACATATGTTTAAATAACTAAGTAATAATATCAAGTGTTTACTGTATAATATTAAGATTCAGTCGTACTCAAATAGGACAACAAAATAAATGATTACGTGCCTAAAATATGGCATTGGTTGGCCAATATCTTGTTAGATAAACCACTGAAATTTAATATTTAATTAGTTAGATATACTACAGTATAAAACACCGAATAAGTGTTGGCAACATTACTGACTACTGGTGTGTGGAGTGTTGACAACAATGTCGGCGGGGATTAAGCGACCCGCAACAATGTCGGCAACACGTCCCCTTCCACTATCACAACCGGCACGTGGTTGGCCGACGCGGCGTCAGTACGTTGTCGACAATGTCGGCAACACGTCCCCTTCAACTATCCAGAGCACGTGGTTGGCCGACGCGGCGTCACCGCGTCAATACTCTTTTCGGCTGTTCGCAGTGGTATACCTGTTTGTGTTGTTGAAGTGCAAATCAGTATGGACGACCTTGTAAGTGATTTGTACTGGTTGAGGGAGAATTTTCATCAAGCTGTATCGTGATCAACCAGTTCTTTGAAACCTTATGGACCTAGATTTCAAAATTTAAAACTTGAAAAACTATGCCTGGAAGACATTTTGTGGGAAATAAAAAACAACAATTCTAAAGTTCAAACAAAAATCAAATGATTAGTGGCATAGTTCCATAGGGAGCTTATAGCATATAAAAAGCAAATTATGTTGTAAACAAATATTGACCATTCTAGATATTCACCAACATTTGGTGTACACGCGGCTTTACTGATTATATGTTTATACCCCAGCAAAGCATGGTAAACAGCTTGTAACATAAATAAATTTAAAACACAAACCACTTTTAACTCAATGCTTCAATTCTTGTCAAATCAATCTTTCTGTAGGACTTTAGGCCATTATTGTAAATAATCCCTGTCAGTATAATAATTATTTCATTTGTTAAGGTAACAGAGATTCCCTTCCATGACATCAAGAGGGTTTTTTTTAACTATAAGCAACACTAAATACATTAACTCCAAAATATTATGTCTGGGCCGCACGCGATCAAAAGTAGTAGCTGTTCTGAAGCCCGATAAACACCCCAATCGAGTGGAAAGTTAGTGTGTGCTATTAGTTACTGGAAATACTTCGTGAAATGGAAAAAAGTTCATGGAAATACATACATGAGCAGACTGGTATTCGTCCTGACCGAAGTTGTAGCGACCAGATATCCTAATCTATCATCATTTATCGAGAATGGATTTGAAAAGAAGTTAAATCCTTCACTATAAACATGCCGAATCTTCAAAATTCCAATGTGTATAGTTATTTGAATGACATTATTATGCAGCTTTGTACTTTTTAAATAAATAATCTGAATGAAATATATAATTTATTTTTTCATGTTGCGTGGGTCCCTAGCACTCACCTTATAAATTCCCTGGTGATATTAAAATATTTTACCCAGATGATGACCAATCTTCCCCGAAAGACGTCAGTGGTTCAATATGTAAATCCGGACAACCTGCAGTAGTGGAGGTTATCGGCCGTCAGGTAGATCGAAACTTACACAACCGGCCACGACCAGTTTTCGAACGGCAAGTACAGTGCCTGACTGACTCCTCGCTCTCATCGGCAAAAACATATGAAGATGTTTTACATCCACTAAAAGTCCACACTGGTGAGAAACACTGGCTGACCTACAGAGCAATAGTAATCAGACAAGCATGGCCAAAGCAGCGTCTTCGTCAGACATTCAAATTGATTGATCATCGTCGATCTACACAACTTTCTCGATATCGATGCCAACAAGGCACACTAGAACAGGGTAACCCCAATATACACCATATGATCAAATTAACTCTGTCAGACAATATCACAATTTTGAAGTGCGAATTGGTGGATTTTAAAACTAATATTTTGTCCCTCCAGAAGTTTGAAATAATTATTTCTTAATAATTTCCAAATAAAATGGAAAATATTTATTAATGAGTGCCTTACTTCATTAGACTATTCCATTATAGTACAGAAAAATTAAATGTGTAATGTAAACTTGTACATATTTAATAAAAAGGTAGAAATATGATATTAGAAGGTGTGATGACACTTCCATCTTTTTTCATTTACTTCATTGTTTATTTATTTCCAACGGTTACACCATTTTGTTTAAATCAATATTAACATCAAGATGGCAACAATGAGCTATAATACAGCTATTGTGTATTTTATAAAAAAATACACAAAAAATGTATATACACAAAACCAATTTCTAATACTAATATGCTATGCTACAAAATAATACTAATATATCCACTTATTGTAAACAATATAATACAATCACAGATCTAAGGCTACAAATTACTGCTAAATAGCTCATGAAAGACAAAAATTATAACAAAAAAAAAAATAATAAAACTAAGCAACAACAATACTTTAGAATATAAACCCTTAGGTATAATAATACTATAGTTGCATCACGCTGACAAAAAGACCTGGACTAAAATTAAACTCACCAAGCCAAGCAATTAAGCTCACTATCAACAAGAACAAAAAGAGATTCAATATTGACAAAGAGACAGTATCAATTGTCAACTATAAAAATATGTTTGACAATTATTTTAAACGAGAGAAGCTTCGTGTCAAAAAGTCTACTTCACTAGATACGCTACATCCAATCCTCTGTATGCGTGCTATACAACTGATCTGGCTATATGCAGTTGAATGCTGCCCTCTACCAGACAATTCCTGTGATCTGGTGGCTATATGTGGTGCACGGATATATATCCTCTGAAGGAGTTGAGGACAGTCAATAGCGCCTGAGAGCAGTTTGTAGAGGAATAATACGTCCAGAACCATTCGAACAAATCTGTCCTGAACATGCTGAAGAGCTTCAATTTGTACTGCCTGATAAGGTGTCTAGGCTACCGAGGAAAATTCCAAGACCTGCCTGACCAAGCAGCAGAAGATAGCGCTTAATGCCTTTGTGCTTGATATGCCCCTGGTGGATCGGATAATAAATCCAAGAAGGCGATTTATACGACTCAACAACTCACTAACTTGAAGTGCCCTTGACAGATCCGAGGCCAGCAGACCACCAAGGTCTCGAATGACAGACACTCTTCACCAACACACCCCCAAGCTCGTACTCAAATTCCAGTGTGGACTTCCTCCTACAGAACGATATAAGAAAACATTACTTCTTATTAATGGACATACAATTATCCTGGCACCATGCTTCCAAGTTGTGGATGTCCTCCTGGAGAAGCAAACAGTCCTCCAAACCCGCAACCTCATGGAAGAGTTTAATGTCGTAAGCCAGCATCAGGACCCCAGTATGAAGGCAATCCACAACATCCGACATAAAAAGACTAAATAAGTATGGGCCTAAATGTGATCCCTGCGGAACACCAGATGTTGACACCAATTATTCTGACTGCGCAGACTCCCATCTAACCACTAATCTTCTGTCTGTGAGATACGATGAAAACCAGTCAAGAAGAGGGCCAATAATTCCATACCCGCTCAGCTTCTTCAATAATATAGTGTGATCGACGCGGTCAAATGCCTTTGCAAAGTCGATGTAGACAGCATCTATTTGGCTTGATCTAGTAATGGCGTCTAATACATGCTCCTGGAATAGAACTAGGTTGGTTGACACTGAACGGCTTGGGTAAAAACCGTGCTGAATGTCAGGAATCATAGATCGTAAGAAGGCACCAATCTTATCCAGCAATAAGCTCTCAAAAACTTTGGCTATAGAGACAATTTGTGACTGGTCTATAATTAGTAACGTCACTGGGATCCCCTGACTTGAAGATTGGTATGACATATCCCAACTTGAGTACATCAGGAAACACACCCAGCTTCAAAGAAGAGTTACATGTATGTCATAGGATATGCAAGTTGATGACTGCAATACCGTAAGACCGAAGGAGGAATTCCATCCGGACCACAATCCTTGGTTACATCCAACCTGTCAAGCTTCCTCATCACGTCTGTCAATGAAAAATGGCATGAGGACCATGTGACGTTGTTATAACTTGGTTTAAGACCTGGACTACTCTGTGAAGGCGGGGAGAAAACAGAAGAAAAAACCTTGCAAATAATTCACAATTGCCCTGTGGAGTGTCTGAGTAGGCCCTATCTAGATGCAGAGATTTGACGGAATTCTGCGAGGATCTGTTTTTTTTTCGTAAAACTCCGATGGATTGAATCCTCAACTTTAGAAATATATATCTGGTAACATTCGGCAGTCATCCTCTTGCACTGATCTCTCACATTAGAGAATCTCAGGAAGACAGTTCTGCTCATTGTAAACTTGTACTGCTAATGAAGCTTCTTTTTCAAAATCACTAACTCTTTTAACTCGTTAGAGTACTAGCTTGGAAAGGGTGGGGTGCCGATTCTTATGAGTGGGGTATACCGTCTTAGAATTCCACTTAAGGACGATATAAATTGTTTGAAGGACTCTATTAAAGGTATGTTGCCAGAATCTATTAAAACAGGCAAATCAACCAGATGATTGCGAATCTTCTCCAAATCGCATTTTCTATGATTCAATCCGTATTGCTGATCACGATAAGTGGAATTTTGGGGGACACTCCAAGAGAAGTGTAAAGGTGGATGAAGATGATCTACATTACACAATGGATCAATCGATTCAGTTATTATCAAAGAGTGATCAGATGAGAAAATCAGGTACAACAATTTATCCATAGTGTTACTAATTGTATTCACTTGCTTTAGTTCCATTAGGTCGGCAAGCTCAAGAATAAGGCCATTAGACTGAGACAAACTATGCATGTCTTCAACTTGGTCATATCCCAAGAAGCATTCGGCAAATTAAAGTCCCCACAAAGTAGCACATTATTAGGGTTCTGAGCCACTGCAAAGGCCTCTTCAGCAGCTTCACAAAAAGACTTATACATATGTACTTGTTGGCTCGGTGGTATGTACACTCCTCCTAACAATAAATTTGTATTACAATTAGTATTGAACAAGCAGAATACAGCCTCTACTGATTTAACGCTGACAGTGATTTGTCGACTTACAAATTTCTTAGATACACCAATCAGAACGCCTCCTCCACAGACCTTACCACTGCTAAGAATAGATCTATCCATCCTGTAAATAATGAAGCCTGCCTGTCCAATAACCTCATCATCCGTTATACTTTGATCCAAGTTTGTTTCAGTAATAATAAATATGTCATAGCATGCAGACAATAAATTAATTTTGAAGTCATGCAGTTTTGATTTCATTCCATTAACATTCTGATAAAATATATGCATGCATGGTAAACCGTTGGAATTTTTTAGTTTTTTGATTGCAATATTTTAGGAGTGCCATTTTGAGTACTTGATGGTGAGATTCATCTCGCCCCTCTTCCTCCAGTCTGCAAGGGAAGCTCTCAACTTTTGCAAGTGCTCTCTTTCCTTCTTAATTCTATCATTCGAGAAAGAGATGCTCTTCCACTCCTCATCGCCATCTTTGAGAAGAGCGGAAAAGGCTTTAAGAATCTCAATAGCATCACCCTCAGAAGGAAGAATAACTTTTAAAGGTCTTACTTTAACCGCGGACGACTTTCCGAGGCGGAAACATCTAAACTTAGGCAAATTACGTTCAACTTGAATCAGACAGCTTGCTTTCCTTTAAACCATGTACTATAACATTGCGTTGTCTAACCAACCTATCATTGAGTTCCTCGATAATATCCTCCTCAGACGTCGAATATTTTTCCTCTACTTTACTTTTAAAAATCTGCAACGTCCTCATTCAACAAAGCAATATTATTTTCATTCGATGCAACCCTTGGTTTGAGCATTTTCAAGCCATTCTTAATTTCACTCAAGAAATTCACTCTTTCTGAATTTCTTGGACCCCCTTTGCTAGTTCGTCCAACTTCTCCAGCTTACCCAGTTTGTTAATGACCAACTCAAATTTCCCATTAATATCTGCAAACTGCTTAGAGAGATCGGAGTAAGTATTTACACCAGGAGCACAATCTACTCTACCGCATTTCCATGTTTTTTGTGTACCATCAGCAATCTTCTTATATTCAGCTTGAGAGATATTCATGCATTCTGGATGAAACCACCTACGACAATCACTGTCACACTCCACTCCTTTATCGAGAACCTTTTTATAGCATACTACACAAATCTCTTTATCAAGGAAGCTTGCCATATTAGTTAGTAGGAAGGAAACCAATATTACGACCACTGACTCAAAGCTACTCGATCCACCCCAAGTAGGATAGTCAGCAATATATAAGATCTTGTAGAACAGGGACGACGAAGTATTTAGTACAGTACAGCTTTAATGGTACAGTAGCGACGAAATCTAGATGGCAGCGGCAAGAAAAGTGTTGCAGGTCTATTCGCAGGTGTATAGTTGAATTGACAATGAATACAGGTTTGAGTTGACAGTAAACAAACAGTTGGGAGATGTTATTAACAGGCGGAATGATGGAACATGTTAGTTAAATTATTTATTGTATGACTAGTAGAGAGAACAGTGTTTAAAGATATGATCGTTCATATCGTTGGAGTAAAACACAGTGACACATTTAACTCACTGAACGAAGATGAGATTAATTGCATGCAACCAAAGTCCAAAGAGTCACTAATTCAGGCAAATAACGAAGTTCAACGAGAGCACTATTTACAATAAGTTACTTGATCAGCCATCTTGAAAGGAAAATTGCTTTGTTTGTATGATATAAAGCAGTCTCCATTTCCCGTACACAACTACAATTACTCCATACAACTAGACACAAAAGTAGTCAGATAATCCTATTACGTGAATGAGTTCCTATCCGAGACTTTCCATTAGATTTTCTCCATCAATAACCACTAATTAAAATTTATTCATACTCACTGCTAATAAAGTACTCAATTGAATCTAATTAAGCATTTTTAAACTTACATCTTTGTGACTATGCTCCATACACCTGGTGTGTCTTTGAATAAATAAGTATTTGATTTGATAAAATAATATAACAAATAGATGTGTGAAGATTAAGAATTATAATGTCGACACTCGTAAGTGGCCGGCCTGTATCCATTTATGCAGACCCAGAACAAATTTCGGTAACAACAGCTGGTCTTAAAAGAAAGTACTTCATGAAATTAAGTAAAAGATAATATTCTTATGGTGTTTTCTTGATAAAACAACACTCTAACCACTCAATTAATAACAATCCTAATCTCTATTTGCATTTTTAGGACCTTGCTAGACTGGTATCCAGACAACGTGCCCAAATTGTTAACTGTCAAACATTATTTTACCTGGTTTGGCTTTGGCGGACAGCGACCCGTTTGGGCTCGTCAACCCCTTATTATGGTCTGAAAAGGGCGTGACATATTATGGTGAAATCAAAGTACTGAATCATCTATTTCAGTGTTTAATTTTTAAATGTTGGTACCCCCACACGTCTATGATTAGCCTAGGATTTTTTATAACATTTTAGGATATATATTATAACATGTTAACAACAATCCTAGGCTAATCATATACATACATCATATATATATATATATAGGTTTGCCAGAAAAAATCGTGGAGTGTCTAGGGTAAGTTTTATCTTCGGGAAAAAGTCCCGGACAATAAAGATGCACGTTAAAAAAGCACCTGCTTTCTTCACCCCTCCAACCTCTATAGAAACGCTATTAAAATCATAATTCTTAAGATACCCTTTCTAGAAGGTCCTACTATTAATTTTACTTTTCTTTTAACAATATATTTAGGAACGAGTTATAATAATTTTTCAATACAATAAGACATAAGACATATTTATTTCCCATTTCATACAAGTTGTACATAAGAATAATTGTCAATTATATTTTCTTAACTAATAACTAGGTATATTCATAATAATAATAATAATAATAACATACAATTCCTTACAATTTAAATACTAAAAATTTACAAGTCACTATTTGCATAATTTGGAATAGCTTCATCCACGTCAGCAAGAAAGAATTCATCTATAAAATGCATTCGTTATCAAATACTTTTTTAATCTTTTTAAAAAAGGTTTGTCAAAAATAATATTTTTATTGTGTCTAAATAACTTATTTTACTATTTTACATATCGTATAAAAAGTGGATTTTTCTAGTTTACTCGAAGAGTGTATTGGATATGGAATAAAATGTTTTCTTGTATTGTGAACACAGGTATTAGAGTTTTTAAAATCTTCTTTATTTTTGACATAATACTTACTTAGTTCCCAAATGTACAGACTTGTAAGTGTCATTATTTTGGCAGAAGTGAACAATGGTCTACAGTGTGTTTTTATAGATTGGTTAAAAATTATTCTGAAGCTCTTTTTTGAATTTTAAATATTCTATTGAAGTTTTGTCTTGTTGTTCTACCCCATATTATTAGTCCGTATGCAATTAAACTTTGAAAGTTTGAATAATATACTGTTTTCAATATATCTATATTAACACAAGTTGATAGCACTTTGAGAGAAAAACAAGAAGAATTTAGTTTTTTTGCTAGGTAATTAGTGTGAGCCGTGTAATCTAATTTTGAGTCTATGTATACACCAAGGAGTTTGATATATGGCTCACTTGTTATTTCACCTACGAATGAAATTGAGTCTAAATTAGAAAACTTAATCATTTTTGTTTTTGAGGGGTTTAATTTTAGCCCATTAAAAGTTAACCAATTTTGTAGATCTTCCAAACCCTTGGAAACATTAGAACCTAATGCCCGTGGATTGCTATTTCTGACTAGGGCAGAAGGGTCATCTGCGTATAAAATCTACCAGTATTGGTAGATTTTATTGAAAAAGCAAGATCTGCCATGAAGATTATAAAAAAATTGGTCCACATATACAATATCAGTATACACAATATCCTTGGGGACAGCCCACTTTGCTCCTTTCCCACTTTGAGTAAATAATATTGTGGTTTACATCTTTTACACAAACCCTTTGGTATCTGTCTCTAAAATATGATTCAAAAGACTACGTGCGACACCCCGAATTCCAAAGTTATCCGTTTTTTGTATCAAGATAGTTCTGTCCATGGTATCGAATGCCTTAGTAAGGTCACAAAAAATTAGCTACAGAAGACAATTTATTTTCAATACTGTTATATATCAGATCTGTTTAGTTTAAGATGGCATCAACTGTAGAGAGGTCTTTTCGAAAACCATATTGTTCTTTATTGAGAGTATTATGTTTTGCAAGGAATGGTAGTAATCGATTTAGTATTAGACGTTCTAAGATACTTGAGAAAACTGGTTGTACGGAAATAGGACGAAAATTATTGAGATCAGAGGGGCCGTTTTTCTTATTCAAGGGTTTTATAATAGAATATTTCATTAAGTTTGGGAAAACGCCGAGAGATAGAGAGAAATTAAAAATGTAAGTTAGATGCGGTGCTATTATACTTAATACAGGTATTCTCTAAACAGGTAGCAGAATTCTTAGACATTCTAGTGGGAGCATTCATACAGAGAGTTAAGCCATATGAGTTTACAGTATCCAATAAATGCTTTGAGTGTTTGTCGTCCTTCATAGTATTAATATTGAGGTTACCTCCCAATAGTATTCTATTTTTAGTGTTCTTAGATTTCTTAGTGACTCTACTTAACAAAGTATCTAGATGCAGAAAAAACTGTTCTATGTTTGATATATTAGGAGTTCTGTAAACGCATATAATTAGTAAGGCATTTTGCCCGCAATTTATTTTTGCTATTGACACCTCAAAAGTGTTTTGGACTGCGAGATCTTGGTATTATGTTACTTCAGAAGTATAGGGCATTAATTCTATGTTTACAAGGTACAAGAACCTCCTCGTTTACGCACTTCTCTAAAATAACCTGCCAAATAACAAAAGCCGCTGGTATTCAAATAATCTTTACTTTTCTATTTTAAGCCAATGCTCTGTCAATAGTAATATTGCACTTAATAAGTTATACTGAAGAAGAAATAGGTTTAATTCCTCTAACTTGTTGAGTACACCCTGCATATTATAATTTACAACTGACAAGTTGGATTTTTTAAATTAAGTTTTTAATCTAAAAAATGGTGTCCATGAGATTGTGAGTGGGCAACAGGAAGTGGGGGGAACTCATCCGGTGAATGTGGAGGGCTGTGTCATAGTTTTTGTTCCTCAGAGATGCAACTACGCAGTATTTCCACAAATTCTTCATGCTTTAAGCCATTTCGAATTGTTCTTGAGGCTCTTTCATTATAAACGATAATGCTGACTGAGGCACAGGTTTGTTGTTGAAACCGCACTATGTTTTTTACAAAGAGTTGAGGTGGGATTTTGCCTCTCATGCACCCCATTGGCGAACAGACAAGTCTTTTAAAACCACGAGATTGGAAGTCTTTTATTAAGTGGTTGAACGCTTCAGTCTAGTCTTCTTCAGTGGGTTTACTTGAAAATTTTGTTTTTGTCACCAATCCGTACACTGCACATTGTTCTCTGTTTTGTTGGAGGGTCAAAAAGTTACTTATACTTTCAGATACATACATACATTCAGATTTCTTAGGGTGACCAAACTTTTTTCTGAATGTTGCTGCAACACCTGCAGTCATGTTGCTTTGGTCATCCAGATCTCCCGAGATGCAATGTGCGATGGCAACATCTGAGCTTGATTTAGAACCATCTATAATATCTGCCATATCTGCTTCAATTATTCTAATACTTGTGTTGAGTTTGTTTGTCTTCAAAGATGTAATAAACAATGGGTTTCGGTTGAGAATATAATTTATGGACTTTTTACTAATGTGTATTATTTTTAATGTTGTACTGGGTTTTACAGTAATATCATCAATTTGACGTTTGAAGCACAACTAAGTGGCTACTCCTGTACACTTACCAATTTGACAAGTTAAGTAGGCTCAGATTAAAATCTTAACTCTTGTCATGTTTTAATTTTCATTATAGTCACCACATCAGACATAAGCGTATGTCTTATGGAAACGAATGGAAACGAAAAGTTTCCATTGTTTCTACCACTTCAGACATTACAAAACATGAGAGTAAGAAGCAATAAGTTTCCATTGTTTCTACCACTTCAGACATTACACAACATGAGAGTAAGAAGCAATAAGTTTCCATTGTTTCTACCACTTCAGGCATTATACTAATGAGAGTAAGAAGTACACGTTTCCATTTTTCCACCACTTCAGACATTACACAACATGAGAGTAAGAAGCAATAAGTTTCCATTGTTTCTACCACTTCAGACATCATACTAATGAGAGTAAGAAGCAATAAGTTTCCATTGTTTCTACCACTTCAGGCATTACACAACATGAGAGTAAGAAGCAATAAGTTTCCATTGTTTCTACCACTTCAGACATTATACTAATGAGAGTAAGAAGCAATAAGTTTCCATTGTTTCTACCACTTCAGACATTACACAACATGAGAGTAAGAAGCATAAAGTTTCCATTGTTTCTACCACTTCAGGCATTATACTAATGAGAGTAAGAAGCAATAAGTTTCCATTGTTTCTACCACTTCAGGCATTACACAACATGAGAGTAAGAAGCAATAAGTTTCCATTGTTTCTACCACTTCAGACATTACACAACATGAGAGTAAGAAGCAATAAGTTTCCATTGTTTCTACCACTTCAAGCATTATACTAATGAGAGTAAGAAGCAATAAGTTTCCACTGTAGTCTATCTGTAGTCATTGGCTATAGGAGACCGGAAGGGAGACGAAACCCCTGTGAACACCGTTTCCCGTAGAGGGATAGTATTTCAAGTCTATAGATAGTTTATCTCTAGGTAGATGATGCTTTTCAGTGTTTCATTGTTATGGATATTCCAGTAATTTTTGCAAAAACAATGTTACTGGTTTAATTTTATTGAGTTTTTGCGGTTGGTTAAAGCTCTTCTATATGGAATGAGAGGTTATTTTGCTTCTTTGGCCAGTCTATTCGATCAGATATTTAAAAGTTTTTTATTGCAAGGGGTGGAGATTGTTCCTGCTTGTTAATATTTGCTTTCCATGGATTGCAGCTGTTTAATAGAAAATTAAACTAAGTGTTATTTGGTTGCTGTCCCATATTTATTTTCCTGTATTTATGTACTTTTTAAAACTGTTGATCAATATAAATGATCAGAGTAGTAAAATTAGGGAAATAGAACACATTGGTGAATGGTGGCACCGGGACAGCTTATTGCACGCTTCTTGCCTATGCCATTTAAATTGGTAGTTTTAGTGCAGTCGTTATTTTTATTTCATAATCGTATTAAATTTTGTGCATAAAAGAAAGTGAAACAATGTTAATTGTTGATTCTGTCGTGTCACTACCATGCAAAAGTCAATGTATTTGATAGACAACCTCCCATCCCAATAAATGATTTTTAGCCGGAATAATCAACTAATAAAAGCTATTTTCCCGGTAGGCTATATAATCTGCAACTCTTCTACCGTTTGGCAATGAGTTTTAGGAACGTGGAATATAAAGTAAGGTGCTCATGCACAAGCCAGTGAGGGTTGATAATATAATGAATATACTGTATCTAATTTGATAATTTTGCTTTAAGATTTAAATCCACAAAGAAACTTCTTAACCTCGTCTCCTGCCATGTAAGTTTTGATGTTACAACGAATATATCTGCTTTGACCATCATCCTTTTAAAGGTAAAGTATTGAAGAAGCTTCTGAACCTCGTGGCATGCGCTGTAAGACAACGGGGTTTGATCATAGAACGAATATAATATCTTACTTTTATCATTATGCTTTGAGAGGTAAAGTCACGAAGAAGCTTCTGAACATCGTGGGCTGCCATATAAAGCAGTTGGGTTTGATAATAATATGAATATATCTATTTTGATCACAATCCCCTTTTTCGTTTATGTATAAACAAACAAAAATTGTAACAATAAACGTACCTTGCAGGATAGTCTGGTTCAGCCATTTTGAAGTTGCTCAGATATGCTTCAGTTTTTACAATGCGACGCTTTCTTTCTGTCGTCTTAATGTGTCAGGCGATAGCAGAGTTAGGTCTGGAATCCATCCATTACGGTTTATTGACGAAACACTACCGCCACTTCGCCCAATCTATCGTGCTTTTCAGAACCGCATTCCTTTCCGACCGAATGTTCAATCGTGGATTAGTTTTATTTTGACAGCTGGCAATTCGGGTCCTCGCGTGAAGCAGGTGACTCCGCGCCCCTGGTGGCCATTAATTGAAACATGATTACTACTTACTACAAGGCCGTTCCGCTTCCTAACCTCCCTTTTTGTGCTGTCTTGGATGATTGGGTTTAATTAATCAGCGTCGATGTCTGCCGCTGGGCCATGACAAACCCGACATACCAGACCGACAACGACAGTAGAGCGGGTAGAAAGTCATTTGAGAGCTCTGTCTACACCGCTGAACATAAGTTCAGTAAACATTTTTTTTACCTTCAGAAATATTTTCTGTTACAGAGCCCCCTGTCACAATCCCCAAAAAATCAACATGTCTAGAACCATTCTTCAGTAATAAGTAACAGAGATGTTTGAATTATAGTAAATCCAGAAATATAGTGGATCAATATGGTGTTCAATGGTAATTTATATTGATTTGTATTTGATACGGTCAAATGACTTTTAGTTATTATACAATTATAAACATTTTTGCTTTCATTTTAAACAACTAAAGGAAATTATGATCTAAAGGAAAATATTGAGGGGAAATTTCGTAGCTTAATTAATTATAACCTAGGTACCTAAGTAAGTTGTAGCTTGGGTAGAAGCATTGATTTTACTCTGTACAGTAAAATCAATGGTAGAAGTTCACTCATAACTCAATTACAGTAATCGAAAAACCCGTTTTGTTTATTTTCTTAAAATGTTAAAAATATTAAGTGCCATTTTTATTGTATATATTGGATTGTCCGGCTCTTTACCGTTAATTCACCACCATACATACTAAAATCCGTTATATGCCCCTAACTGTATTTTCCATTGTTGCATATAGGAATACGTAGGCCTAAACCTAACAAACTTAACCTAAGCTAACATAACCTTTGCTAGGTTAATCAAAGTTTGAACACGAGTGCTACCAAATTTGATAACGTATGCTACCCTAGGTGATCACGATTGCTACTCAAGCTGACCACGTAATCTTGTCCTGTTTTCTGTCCTGTGGTTACTGAATGACTTGTCTGTCGGCTTCACAACGTAGACGTAGGATATCGACCGAACGTCGGGCCGAGGGTGGGTTGTGCGTGTTTTGTTGAAATGAACTGACATTATCTTATATGAAATTGGCTAATGACGGACGAGTTTTAGACAAATTAGACGAGTTTTCTGTACAATTAGACAAATTGGCTAATTTTACAGAAAATAAATATGTAGGGGTAGAAACAGCACCTCGACGTATCTTGTTTTCCATAACATCGGCATTAATTTAATAATTTATTTCAAACAGCTGATACAAAAACATAAATATAAAAAGCTTGGCTAAGTTGGTTTTCATTGTGAAATGTTAAAGGTAAATTCTACTTACTCGTGACATGATTGCACTACTTTGCATCCCCCTAAAGTAGACTAATACGGTTTTTAGACTTTGTTATTTCGATAGGTTGAGCTTTTATATTGATATGATGGTTTAAAGGGAACAACTGCGGTTAGAGAGAAGGGTAAGTAACCGTAGAAAACCACCCCTTAGCGAAACGGGGACGCGACAAAATGTCCCAACGACAAACTGAGTCAGTTTTTTGGGACACTTTGTCCTCACCGTGCAAAATTCCAAGGTGGCCCAGGTTGTCTTTTCGTGAACAGACAAACTGAACCTCACTCCTGAGTCGTACAGGTTGTCGTTGGGTCACTTTGTACTACATGTGCTAAAATCAGAAATGGTTCAGTTTGTCCTTACCCGCAAGGACAAACCGAGCCACTCCCAAAAGTCCTGTGTTTTTGCCTATGATTGTACTGTAATAACACTAAATCTGGGGTTGGTTTTTGATGCTGAAAATCTTGTAATCACTTTAATGCCATTCATACAGTTTACCCTGTAATGTTTTTAGTACACATTTATGTAACATTCATTATCACAAATCACAAGCTACATAATGACCTTTTATTTAAATACGAGTACATTAATTTATAACTGACTATTAATAGTTTTTGAAACTAAAGCAACCGTTTGCTTATCGTAAATGATACACTCGTATATTTATGTTTATTTTGGTAATATCTCTAATAGAAATATAGTTGTTTAGTTGTAATAACATATTACTATTAATATTTTAATATTAAATAGGTGTTTTATTTACATTCATCTGGGTCCCTGACTGACTACTAGTGACAAGGTTACTACAAATAGCAATCCGCGTTACATGTTATCAATATTAAGTAGTAGCCTAGTAAGCATTTTATCTAATAAATAAGTTGCTTAAAAACTGTATCGTCATGTATGGTAAAAATGGTTTAAATTTATTAATCGATTTACATCTGCAGTCTGAGCAAATTCTACCAAAAATAGTAAAAGTAGATTAATTTGATGTAAAACAATTATATCCCATGTTAAAAGTGGAAAACAGATTATCCGCTTATTTTCCCGTTATACAACAGATAAATTTAAGCTAGGTGATATAATTATAAAAATCCCTAATATCCAACTTTGAATATGTTAATATAATTTAAATTTAATTTAACGTAAACAACAGACATGTTGTAACTTGTGTGCGCGCGCTCGTAAGCAAACTACGTTTCCTTGTTTATTTATTCTTAAGACGCCGTTCGTCAAGAGATGGGTGAAAAGGAATGTTACCTAAAATATATTTTGTTTAGAAAATAAATATTTTTGAAATCAATAATAGTTACGTTTAATTATTGTAAAGTAGATTTTATCCTATTTTGAATAAAGTATAGTTTTCTTAAAACTATAGCCTTTTAATTGTTTTACATCTAGAATTGGAAATAAATTTACAAATTAATGTTATATTTTTTAAAAGAAATACTGAATTTTACAAATTTTATAACTTACTAAACCAATTAAAAATTCAACTTTTAAAAAGGGTTACACTTCTACTTAACCCTGATAAATAGACTTCTATCAAGCAACACATCTGCATATATATATATATATATATATATATATATATATATATATATATATATATGGATTGTCAACTCATGGATGTGTGTGTATGAGTCACTCACTCACCATCAACCATTAAAATAATACTCATGTTCACTTTTAAGAGTGTTCTCTTTTAGGAAAACACCTATTATATATTCCGATTAGGCTTAATGTGCTTTAGTTGGAAAACTTGACTCAGTCGATTATTTATCGAGAGCTTTGAAGAACATAAACATTAGAGAAGACGAAAACCCGTAGAAATACATTTTCCTGTATTATAACGTTGGATATCTCTACACGTACTTAGGAGACTTTAATTCTGTTTAAAATCTTTATCTATGACATTTAGAGTTAGATGAAAGTCAACACTCATTTGAATAATAGCCTGATTATGAAAAGCATAAGTTATCAAGTAAAATTAAAATAATAGCCAATATAGCGTCCAAAAATAATTGTGTTATTAGCCTACATTTTCTGTATTCTTATATACACGTTCTTTTAATGAGTTAATGTTTATTATAAAATAACATAATGAATAATTAATTTATTTATTAATTATGTTATTTTATTTATTTTTTAATATCTTATGTATCACGTTGCTTATACGGTCACATTAAAAATCTAAAATGGTTCAGTTTGTCTTTTCCTGACAGAGACAACCTGGACCACATTTTGGAGTGGTCCAGGTTGTCGTTAGGACACTTTGTCCGCGTCCCAGCGAAACAAAAGCAGTTGGCTAGTATACTATAATGCTCGTTGTAGTGACTCACTTTCTGACAGGACTGGGATGAATACAGTGAAGCGGCTATTCAAGAGTCAAGCTGTGCATTTTTCCATAATATTAATTAAGTTGACCCGATCATAGTGAGTCGTCGAACAGTGCGAAATAAATCTTGACTCGCCGCTCGGAAATTCACTTATGATTTCTTTGAAGGGCTTGTCTTCCAGTTGAATCATGGCTTCTTTCTTCCCATCAGGTCCTCTTTATTAACAAAAAAATGAACATTGATATGTGTGTGTGTGTGTGTGTGTGTGTGTGTGTGTGTGTGTGTGTGTGTGTGTGTGTGTGTGTGTGTGTGTGTGTGTGTGTGTGTGTGTGTGTGTGTGTGTGTGTGTGTGTGTGTGTGCGCGCGTGCGTGCGTGCGTGCGTGCGTGCGTGCGTGCGTGCGTGTGTGTGTGATCAAAAACCGTGAACTCTGAATGATGATTTCCTATTTTATCAAAGTTCTGTCTATAGAAAAAATTAATAGCATTGATAAAATACTTTTCGAAATGAAGTGCAATATTTTTTAGTAATCAAGTGTAAAAAATTAATAGTCCGCCTCCGAAGAGTATACAAGTCGTTCTTCTTTGCCTTCCGGAAGTGTTTGTACACAAGAATGTCAACCCTATTCTTGTGTACAATAGCACAGAATCGAGTCGTCCCGGTCTCCTAGATAGCCGCCTTCCTCTATGTGGCTTTTCGTTTGTGTATCTGTGTTTCATTTCATTGTTTGGTGTTTGTCTGTCCCCTCGTCTTCATTTTCTGCTTGGCTAACCAACTACGTCATGTCCGGCTAAGGAAATCTTTGGCTCCAGGGTCCGGGAGAGGAGATGGATCATCACCTGCATTGCCTTCCACCTTGATGTTATCTGGAGACGTGGTGGAGAACCTACGGGCTGGACTGGGAGAACCTCTAGGCCTTATTTGCGGCCATTTCAGTGGAGAAGGGCAATGATGTTCTGAACATCATTATTAACAATCAATGATTAATCAATAATCAGCTATCAATAAGCATGTCATGTATTACTTTAAAAATTATTATCTTCAGAAAAATGTGACTGGTTCCAGCCTTCAGCCGGTATACCTGTACAACTAGCACAAGAGCAGTGCCTAAACAATAATGACAATTTATTGAAGTCTGCCGAGTTAACTTAAACTTAATGACTTTTTAAAAGGAAAAATAACTGTATTAATATTGTATTACGTATTCTGTAATCTTATTAATAGTTTTTATACGTTAAAATTGTCCGATTGACTTAGTTTTTGACATTTATTATCAGTAAAATCAGCGTTCCCCAGTTAAATGATAAATAGCACTGAAAAATAAGTTTGTACCCTTCTATATTATTCCCAATTGTGAGTCACCAGTACGAACTTAAGCAGGTCGCGTAGACAGTGCGCGAGCCGAGCCAGGCTCGCGTTTTGCCGAGCCCAAACCCTATGATATTTCATTTTTTAATGAAAACTTATAGGAACTGATTCGGGGTGACTTGGGCTGGTACGAGCCATCCCGAGCTAGATCGCCAAATCGCGAATTTGCTGTCCAAACGACGCGGGATTCGTAGAGTCGGTGATAACCTTCATCATTGATTCGCCGAGTCCCGCGTCGTGTAGATGGGGCTTAACAGTTACGTCCTCGCCCCACCTAATACTTACATATGATGGGTAATGCCTTGGGAGATTACATAGCCTTTTTTGAAACAGCAGCTATAGGTTATCAATGGAGAAACACATAATGGATGCCGTCTATAGCCAAGGCATCCATTATGTGTTTCTCGTTACGTGAAGATATTATGGGAGTCCTTCGGAGAGTACTCATTAAAGACAGTTCGAATTACGAGGAACTATAGATGCGGCAGCATACGGACCAGCTGTACAGATCCCAACTAAGGAACAGGGTCTAGAAGTCGGGCGAATCACTGCAGGAATTCCCTCACTATCTGCTGCTCCACAATTCGCTGCTGGTCCTGAGAGGAATTTGATCACACGTGGAACAAGTGTCGGGCTAAAGAGCCAATGAAACAGCAGGGAAAGTCAAATATAGCAACTTTGTAAATTTTGATTTAGGGATTTGTTGGGACCCTGTTCCTGAAGTGCAAGGATGTAGCTGTTCAAGACTACGTGCATGATCGTCGGACAAGTAGGGAAGAGATCTATGACAGAGTTCGCTTCAACATGATAATTTAAGTGGTCGAACCAATTAGCGCAATGACTTTAAAGTGGCCTACACACGGACCGACACGACTACCTTACCCAAGTCGGCCCTAGATGTCGTGTCGGTGTGTTCCCTACACACTACAAGGGCCGACCAGACCACCGGACCAGTCCAGAACAAGTGTGTTCCATATTTTTCAGTCTCTTTTTAATTACACACAGTGTAACCTCAGGAATCCATTTTTTATAAGTATCAATAATGCCTTATAGCACTCATTTCTTCGTTTCCGGATAGAGTAATTTTTATCTTCCAGATCCCACAAAAAACAGAATTCCTTCCATAACTCAATTAACTATTATTATTACAACTTTTTCCATTTGGTCAGCAAAAGACAATGGCAAGAGAGCAGTAAACAAATCACTTCCAAAATCAAACTGAATGGTTTAGTCAGGGAAGTCGGGCCGACTTGTGTTTTTGGCTACACAAGTACCAACTTGTCGGGGTGGGAATGGGGCGGTCGGATGGTTCACCAGACTCGACCGCCCTTAGGGTAAAAACACAACGCAGCTTACTAGCATACTAGCTTACTCGCATACCCGCTGGTAGCCTAGCAGGTTACCTGGTGGGAAGTTGGACATACACACAACAACGCTCAGTCAGTCGCCTGTCGTGATGGCGTGTTCCAGTGAAGAAGAGTCTTTTCTTGTAGAAAACTCTGCTGCCAGGGGTTTTCATTATGTCAGATTGAATGAAAATACATTAAAGAACTAGTTTCTCCTAGAATGAAAAAGAACTGGGTATGGCACAAAGATCTGATACCGCAAGAAGACAGGCTAGTGCTTACGCTCCGATATTTAGCAACTGGTGCACCACTTGTCCTTTGGTTTAGAACGGGAGCGTCGACGGTAGGTAAAATTATAAAGGAAACAGTCGAAGTTTTGTGGAACTCCACATGCTAGTTCCTACTGAAAAGGACTTTGAAAAATGTCTAAAGATTTCAATGATCTTTTTCAATATCTTTCCTAATGAAGAAATGTGTAAGGCTAAAAATACACGCAGTCTGGATGGTCGCTAACTATCATACTAGCTTAAGCCGTGGTTTGTATGAACCCCGCTTGCGGGATGCGCGAAGCGTGATGCGGGATTACGTCATTGCGCCCAAGTCTACGCAACATGTTCAAATGCGCGCGGTTTCTCAGACCACGCGGATCCGCGCGCGCGATGTTCTCGCCGAAAATAGAGAGCGTGCCACGCTAGCGCATCTCGCGGCAGTCTACCCAGCCTTGACTTTGGAGCGCGATTCGCTCGCGTGGTTGTGTATTTGGTGTAGCTTCCAGTGTTGATACTGTTGATATATCATGGAATCTAAGGTTTTTACACCTGAAATGGATGAAGAGTTGGTGAATTTAGTGCGGGAACATATTGTGTTGTACGATCCAAGTTGCAAGAACTATAAAAATGTGGCAATAAGGGAAAATGTGTGAAAACTTATAGCAGCAAAGCTTGACAAAAAATGTAAGTATAGCTTCTACACAAAAACTTTTAGTAGATATTCCAACTTTCAGTGTAACACACATAGGCCTAACTCAATATATTTTACTATTTTTGTATATAATTACACATCTACTAAGAGTAATTGTAAAGGGGAATGAATACCCTATACTTGGAATGTATTGACCCAAACAAGTATATATAATTTAATTTGTTAGTGGTTTTTCATTGCTTTGAAATTTTAAAATTCTGTATTTTTTTTAAGTTACAAAGTGATACGCTAACCACCTACAAATATATGTTAAAAATCTTTCAAAAACCCTTTGAGCTTCAATTTTGAAAATATTTATCACCTGTAGATTAGCAGGTTTTGAAATTATTTTAGCACCATATAAGCTGTATTTATCTTATTTGATTTATGATATTTGAGTTATTTGATATGTGGTAGAATATTATACAGTGAAACACATACACACGGTAATAAATATAAATTAGCTTACCTCAATGTTAGGCACAGTTTCTGAGCTGGAGATATAGGTTCTTTAACTTTGTTTGAAGGTGGAGCTGCAATGTCATGTTTGATGTAATCCAAAATTTCATGGAATAAAGAAATAGATACTCTAAAATATTCTTTAAATTTAGTATCATTGTCCATTAAATGCCTTAAAATTAAAATTTGGAAACAACCCTCACTTTTCCAAACCAAACAATGAGGAAGGATCATTATTTACTAACTCTGAAAGCAAAATTTCTTCCTCTCTTGTCTCTTCTTCCAAGAGAATCGCAACCGCATATATTCTTACATCCATTTCGCACTGAAATACGGCGAAGACTAGTTTAACCCGCGAATGCAGCACGGGGTCATAGAATACGCCCTCCTTTTTCAATCGCGTCGGCGAAATGCGCTTCCCGCATCACGCATCCCGCAAGCGGAGTTCATAGAAACCACGGCTTTACTCGCATACTCGCTGGTAGCTTAGCGGGTTACCTGACGGGAAGTTGGACATACACACAATAACGCTCAGTCAGTCACCTGTCGCCCTTGTCATGTTGATTGCGTGTTCCATTGATGAAGAGTCTTTTCTTTCAGAAAACTGCTGTCAGGTTTTTCAGTATGTCAGAAACGCAAGCAGAGAGACTAGTGCTTACGCTCCGATATTTATATAGCAACTGATGCACCACTTGTCCTTTGCTTTCAGAATGGCAGCATCGAAGGTAGGTAAAATTATAAAGGAAACAGTCAACGTTTTGTGGGGTGTTATATACAACCACTCCAAATGCCAGTTCTTCCTGAAAGGACTTTGAAACAATTTCTAAAGATTTCAATGACCTCTTTCAATATCTTTCGTGATAAAGAAATGTATAATAAACCTCACTCAAGAGCGAGAAAGTCGATTGAATGTGCATTCGGCATTTTGTATTAAAAATTTAGTACATCACTATGTATGGTATCAGTGTTTGCTCTAAATTTACAAAGTGTATTTGAAATACATTAAAAATATTTTCTATATTTGTTACGTTATATAAAACATAAAAAATAACTCCAGGTATTTTTACGTAATGTCTTCTTTAGCAGTGAAGAAAAAACGTACACTTAATTTTTTAAAATCTTAACGCTAGGCATATAAGTTTCTGAATATTGTAACATATAGCGTAAATTTAGCTTCTATTGTAATTCTATTCATTGTAATATTCACTTTATTAAAAACAAATTAAAAAACTGTAATAAAATCTTACTTTAAATTATTTTCAATTTGTATCATAAAACCCTCGTCACCATGGAATCCTTAGCTAATTGTCATTTTATGGGGAGACAATGGTCTACGGACTGATTGACAGTCTCAAGGAACACGTGTTGAGGAGGATCCACTGAGTGACCGTAATAAACAAACGAAATGCGCATGCGCGTTGAACCATTTCCGCGTACTGCTATGTAACAATCGACCTGGCAATTCTTCTCGCTTAGAGCTTAGCTCACTGCTACCAGCTAGGTTCCGTCGTGCTTGTTCACTAGAACGCATGTTCCAATTCTACATAGCAGTATAGTACGCGCGCTGAAGGTCCGGCCTCCTGGCTGGCCTACTAGTCATATAAAAACATCGACTCTGAGCGAGGCGGTCACAGACAGATCGTAAAGCGTTATTGTTTACGCGTTTACGGAGAATTGTATTTTAGTA